>VZTE01004709.1:219642-243645 GCA_013397775.1 Eulacestoma nigropectus
AAAAATATAAAAAAAAAAAAAAAAAAAAAAACCAAACACAAAAAACAAAAAAAAAACCCAAAAAACCCCAAAAAACCAAACAAAAGCACACGTTCAAAAAAACCCCCAGAAACCAAAAAACACCAAAAAAAAACCCAAAACCCCAAAAAACAAACCCAAACAACACAAAAAAACCCACCAAAAAAAAACCCTATTCAAACCAAACCAAACTGCTCTGACGAAATCAAAGCAAAAATAGAACTTGTAACTAGAAAAAGAGTTAATTGTAAAATCAGATGTTTACTTTTATGGACTACATATCCTGAGGTCCGGATACTTGGAGACACTCTACCTCTTTCAACTGGCATAAAATGCTGCCAGAAATGGGCTGTGAACTCCTCATTTTTAGGGATAAGGAAAGAAATTATTATTTTTTCTTTATTATTTTGTGATATATTTTCCTCCTTCAAGTCAATGCACCTCCCTCATATATGTGTGATACCAATTTAAAAATTTTGCCAAAAAAACCCATAAACCAAGAAAAAAATCTCAAAAGCATCTGAACAAATTTTAATAGTTTTAGTTTAACAGAAGAATTAAGAAATATACATAAAGGAGAAACAGATTGCACTATCAACAAATAAAACTCTAAAACTCAAATAACCACAGACTTCAGAGACTTGAATTTCTCTTTTTTACATGTTAAATTGGACTGTTTTTAATAAAACACCAGTGTTAGAATATTGTTTTATCTCCCAATTAAACCTAGGGGCTCCTCTTTAAAGACTTCTCCATACTATGTCTATATTATTCTGTATTTTAAATTAGTCTTGAAAGCTACTGACTGTGTATAAATAACATCTTTACATAACTTGTTGCATATTCATGTCAAATCCATGCAGATAAAAATAAAAAAGAAAACTAAACAAACCATTTGCAATTTCAGAAATAATTAAAAAAACCCTTATTAGTAAAAAATTAACTCTATTAGATGGAATTGTCTAAAAATCTGTCACAGCAAAATTATTCTATCTATATACTCATAACATTTTGGCCTCTCTAAAGTAAATTAATAAAGTTCTACACCTTTTAAACATCCACTTGGAAAATGTCTAAAAAGCGTTCTTTGATAAGACATTTCCCCATGAACAGCCTAAAATTTTCTTCTCTTTTTTCTTTTTCTTTTTATGTTTTAATTTCTTCAGATTCTTATCATCTCCAAAGTCTTTGATTTGCTTGAAGTTGTTCTCTTTCTCTTTTACAATGAAAGTCTAATATTGAGAGTTTTAGAGCCACGGGGAACTATTTCTTTGAAAAACAAATTTTAGATTGGAGCTTAACAGGTTTCAAGTCCTTATGTAGAAGTCTGAGATGCTGAGACCCAGTAGCAAAAACATTAGCAAATTTCTGACAAGAAAAATGTGCAGCTTCAGGTTTCCTAATGAATTTTCTTAATGAGTTTTGCTAATGAGAAATAGGTTTTGTTAAAAAAAGCACTAAAGTTTGTGTTTTTCCTGTTGTGAAATGGCAGGAAACTTTCAAATATCTAAAACACAGGAGAAAGGCCATTAAAAAAAAAGAAAAATACTCAACACTACCTCATCAACACATCAGATTTAGTTAGTGGTGGTTTCTAAACCAGTATAACTAGAACGTGTGCTAAAAATATATACAAAACATAGATGTGTGCTAATATAGTGCATGCATGAATTTATACAGATAAGCAATTTAAAAAAAAAAAGAAAAAGTGAAACTGAATCTGTTCGTGTATCAATGGAATTAGATTTCACAAAACAGACAAATCAATAATTTTCAGTTTCATGAAAAGCACAAGAGGAAATGCCCCTAAAGTCTCGACAGCTTTAATATAATTCAATTTTTGGTGTTTCATGGGTCTACAGAAGTGAACGTTAAAGGAGTTCTGAGTTACATAAAGACACTTATGATTAATATGTGTTGAAGTTTGAAACACAACTATTAAAATTCCTAATAATAAACTTATTAGCATATTTCCAAGTATTTGGGTTTTATTTCATGATCCTGAAGATGTTTATGTAATCACACAGCTCTATTAATAGATACAATTCTATTTAAATTCTGAAAGTTAAGTCATGTGAATGCTTAATATTTGCAGACGCTGCATCTTGAGCAAGTAGTAAGGCTGATAAAAAAACCCCCAAACCACAACAACTGAAACTTGTTTGAATCCCAAACCCTCAAGTATGACTCCTAAATTAATTTTGGACTTCAGAATACCAGGTCTCATTTTCAGTGCTGCTGATTTTTTGGAGTGTTCAACGAGTTCAACATGTATGCAAACCAGGAGGTGTAAAAACTTTGTTTATTCCGAATTTCATTATTTCCTAAGGAAAAACATGACATACAAGGGATTTTTTCTGGTTCCTGTGATAACAGTACAGTACCTCTAAAGTATATTTAGAGCTACAAAGGGAAGGAAGAATCTTGGAATTGGAAAAAGGTGCTCTAAAATAAAAATATTTGAGTGTTTTACCTACAATTGAACTTCAAATCTTTTCTCTAAATGTTTCTCTAAACATGCACAAATCTTACCTAATATTAAAAATAAGTCGTTCTCTGTTACAACTTTGTACTGGTTATAAACACTTCACTGTTTTGAATTAGCAGACATTAACAACCCATAAACTGCTTATCAGTCCAAAATTATCTATCTCACTATTTCATTGTTATGCTTTTACGCCATGGACAAGAAGAATCTAAAGGGGTTGGTCAAAACAGAGTTCATCATTCAAAACTCCATTTTATTTCTGAATTTAAATAGCTATTGGAGAAAGAGGGTTGGAAGATTTATATTATATGAGGTAGTACTATATTTGACATTTTTGAGCCTTGTGGAAATAAAAGTCTGGCTATTTCTTGGATTCTTGTTAAAACACTACCCTGTGTAGAACTTTTTTTTTTGAGGAAAAATAAAGGTAGAACGAACAATAGCTTTGATTTAGAGTCTAGTACGATGTAAATCAATACAGGAAATATAAAATTAGAGAGAACATGGTAATGAAAGAATATAATCTGCAGTACATGTGCAAGATAATAATGATAATATTAAGCCAGCACATGGCCAGTTCTGGAAGGAATTTTATTCTCAGAAACTTAATAGAAACCTCAGTAGGTCAGGAAAGTCAGGGGCTGCATTGTTAGTAAGTGAAAAGTCTCTCATCACTGAGCAGGGGGAACGGAGGGAAAAGTTAACCCATAAGAAAATAATGACTGAGAATCAATAATTCTGTCAGCATAGGAGCATACTTACTGCTCCTGGAATTGCTAAACAACATTCAGGTAAGTATTTTGCTGCAAAAACCCTACCAAAAGGAAAAGAGCTTTAAAAAATGCCTTGCTAACCGAGAGAGCTTATCTGTAATGGATCATTCTCTGGGTCAAGGAACAATAACTGTACTCATACTGTTTGTATTCATGCAAATGATCACAGTGTATCTCACATCAAACATTGTTTCCTGTTTCTCTGGAAGATGTCCTGATTAAATATACACTTTGGTGTTTATTTTCTTATGGGAACTTAGTCGTCAGTTTAAAGATCTGGGGCAGACATTAAATGATCTCAGGAGTTATTCTGAGCTGCAGAGTTGTACCAAACTACACTCGCAGCAGTGAGATGGATACCTAAAAATTGCTTACATTAGAATGGTTTTAAAAACCAACAAAAACCACTGAGACAATGAATCTGTGCAAAGGGTGCCATCATTCATTTACACTTATTCTCTGAGATGCAAATACTCCCTTAAATGACTTTTGGGTGTGGTGTTCTAACATTCCTGGTGGGATTCACATGGGCATCTCCACTGCAGGTATTTACCTACACTCTGTTCGTGAGAAAACAGTGAAATCTGCTGTTAATGCACATCCAATTTCATCTTCATGTTGACTTCTAAAAGAAGCTGGATAAACAAAGGGAGCCTAGGCTGATGAGCTGAGATGAGGACTTCGACAGTGCAGAAGTTCAAAATGCTTTCACTAACTTTAGGCACTGCAGGTATCACTGGGCGTTTGCATTCTCAGCGTCCGAGCTGATGAAACAAAAAACCCCACGCTATGCCATGATACCATTTTGATTAAACAAGATTTTTATTCAGAAGGAGCATCACCACTCCTCATTTTAAAGCAGCATCTGCCTGTTTTTTAAATGAGAGTGATGTTTGGGTCTCCTCTGAAGCCTTTGATTTGGTAAAAGCAGCAAGTTTAGCTGTTTCAGTTGAAATCTTCACCTGTTAAGCACCAAATTATGGCTTTACGTTTTATAATTGGTTCTTTACCAAGAGTTATCAAAGCTAAGACAGGCTATGGCTTTATCCATGGTGCAGACCCCTCCCTAGGTAAGGCTGTTTTTCATCCTAAGTTTGAAATATTTGTACACAGGAATAAATTATTTCTGATGCTGTTGGGGATGGAGAATGTATTTTAATTGTTTTAGCTAAGCTAATAGCTTTTCAAGGGTTTATGGCAAAATTTACATTTCCTGAAGTAATAATCTTGACACATAAGAGTAATTACCACCCTAAAATAGAAAATTAGTTCAATTTCATTGTAAACACAGAACTGCTCACACCAGTCTCAATCACTGACAGTCCCTTTTAACATGATTTCAATCAATAGTAGTTACTGCTTCAGTAAATAGATACTTCTGAAGAGAAACAGTTTTTCTTTAACAATTCTTCCCAAGTACAAAAGTTAAGGAAAAATTCTTAATAAAAATCTAGCGAGCAGCAATTTCTAGTGATAATAGCAATTTATTGAACATGTAGAAGTCTATCTAAATTATTGCTCATATCATATACAGTTTTGCAAAGAGAAAAAGCAGCATATCCTGTCAGAGGGTTTATGAGCTCAGAAACGGGCACAGCCTCCTAGAGAATTTTCTGTTCTACAGGGCATAAAGTAAGGTAAATTGAGTTGAAAACACACGAGACCATCCAAATCAATAGGTAAATCTTTGATACCGTAGCCCCTGAAGGAAGCCAGTATTTCATTTGGTCTCTCGTAGTCCCATGATTCAGCTTTAACAGTGTTTTTTCTGATTCAGCTGATATCCAAGGAAAAGGATTTGGTATCAGTTCTGTGGGAAAAAATGAAACCTATCCTCAGGGATTTTGAAGGGACAAGTTAAATATGATATAGTTGGAAAAATGACACAAGAAGTGTTTTAAGCAGGCATATTTTGGCTTTTGGTCAACATTATCACGATGCCAGATACTTGCACCAAGATCTCAATGGGATAGAAATTACTGTCATTCTTTCCTTTTTTACACTCTTTGTGTTGCACCAAATCATATATCCTTATAAAATTAAAACTGAATCTCTGAGTACTTTAGCCCTTTAAGTTAATCAAAATACATTTTTGCTCTTTCTAGAGTTATTTTCTGTTTTCCCTACTTCCTGTATTTATTTGCCTCTTTTAGAGTGACATGACATTCTTTGATTTATCACATATAAAAACCAAACATCAGAAAGGCAAAATCTGTGTTTCAAAAAAAAAACCCCACAATTCTCTTTTTTAGAACTGCTTATTGCCAATAAAAGGAAAAGATTATTTTGGCAAACCACATGCATCTGTCTCCATATTTTATGAAAATTATTCAGTCAGAATATGCTACAGGTACTATAGCATGGGATTTCCTTTAAAGATGGGGAGTTTATATGATTCGAATGAAAGCTCTGCTTATAAAATTGAAGTTATAAATTGCTACTGAATGAATTAAAAGGATTGCTGAACAGTGATGAACAGCAGTCCTCTGTCATACCTCAAAAATCTGTAGCAGATGCGTGCATTTGCCAAACTTTTTGATTATATGACTTCTGGAATTCCGTAATTTAGCCAAATCTGAGCATATCTTCATGGCATTAAGGAAATTACACCTAAAACATGAAGGTCATATCTTTCCCCATTTCATTGAGGTGCTTGAGATTCTCACTGAACTAAACACATAATTCAGCAAAAGCACAGGAATATATTTCCACTTTATACTAAGAATCAACTCTGGAGATGTTTGAAGAGGGGTTAGATTGTTATTTTTGTTTGTTTGTTGGGTTTTGTTGGGTTTTTTTTAGCATTGAGCATATGACAGAAAAGAAAATAAATAGAAGTTTTCCAATGTGGTCTGATAAATGTACAGAAAAGCAAACAGATTTATTTTATGTACTTATTCTATTTTATTTCCCCAACACCACATCAGGGCAAAGATTCCACACAAAAGGACTGTAAAATGGTATTTCATGTTAGTCAACACCAGCAGTATGAGCAGAAATGTTATGTCCAAAACTATCATCGTGTCAGAAATTATTCTTGGATATTCTTTTCTAGCATCAGTTGTTAAGACTGGGATGGATTTTTGCCATCTTATTACAAGAGTAATTGTGCAGCTTCCAACTGAGTTTCCTAACAACGGGTTACAGTGCTATGAGTGCAAAATGGAAATAATTTTATTTAATACCATTGAACTCTCAGTAAAATATAATTTTTGTGTATACTTCAGCAAACCCTTTCACATTTTCGACTCAGAAGCTGCTCCATTTTACTTCTAGGAGGAAGCTATTATTCATAATTGCTTGGTAAGGATTAAGTAGTTAGAATTTGCAGAGCATCTTGAATTTGTGACATTTTTCAAGCGCTTGAATATGGTAATAGTAAGATATGATTTCTTTGCAGAGCTACAAACTGTGGATTTGCCTTCCAGGTTCTCATTTCATCCACGCTGTCTCTGCTTCAATTGTTCAAATTAAGTGTACTGTTATACAAATGATGACCTTCCCAACTCTATTTTTAAATACACATAATCCTGAACCAGGAACTGGGTAAGGACTGTCTTATTTAAAAAAAATTAGTTAGGGGGTAGATGGCTTGAGCAGAAGGAATCTTGCATATCCTCTTGCTTCAGTTTTATCTTCCAAATATTTATATCAAAAAGCCCTTCAGGTTGTTCTTCCAGGCCTTTTCACTGGTGTATCATTATTGGATCAACCTGAAAAAAGCACTTTGGTCTATTTATTCTCTTTTCTTCCTCAAAAGATTACTCATTCCTGGAGAGCATCAGTCAAATATGGACCCAAAGAGCTCAAACCCATGGAGACTTTGACTCATCATCAGATGTCTCAAGCATCCTTTCTAATTACAATGTGTACAGGAGGAGTATTCATACTGTGAAGTGTGAAAAATCTGTGCAGCAAACAACATGGAAAGGACCTGTAATAAGGGATGTACATTAATGAAAAACAAAAATGCTGCTTAGAGTTGAACTTTTATAACCAGTTAAAGTCAGCTACCGTCATAGAGAGTTTCTAGTTCAGCTTTTGTTAATTATGCAATACTATGTACAATAATCAAAGGGTAATTTCAATTACTTATTTGTGCTCTGTCTAATCTATTACAGCTAAAATTTGAAAGTCATCCCCACAGAACAGATACTGTCCACTGTCATAAAACAGGCCTTCCTTCACTACATTGTAATTTGAAATTTATTAATGTTATGATGACTTTGCATTTATCTTCTGATTGTTAAAGTAAGAAAATAATTCTTGGCAGCCTTTAAAAAAAAAAAAAAAGGTATTTAAATTTCCTGTTTCATTCAAAACAGACAAGTTAAAATCAGAAAAGATCTGGAATTTGGAACCAGGAGAATATACAGTTATCAAAGGACAGAAATCCAAATCCACAGAAATCAACAGGATTCAAATTTGAAAGTGCTGAGGAGTAAGTCCAGTTAGGCTCACAGTGGTCACTATCTCATCTACTTAATGTAGAAATGCTAAATTAGAAATCATTGTAGTTTTAAAAAACGACAGCCCAAACCGTCCAGACTGACCTGGAAATGGAACAGTGGCATTCAAAATATTCGCTCTACTAACCACAGAAAATGAAAACTTTCCTTGACAAAAAGATTCTATCTAAGCCTACAGACAAATCAAGAAATGAAAGGCTTTGTATAAAAATTCTGATTTTCTTAAAATTTACATTAAAATAATAACAGGTGAATCATATAGTTCCCCCGTCTTCTTTTTTTTAAATTTTGAAAATATTTTTATTTTTTATTTAATCCGGGTAATTATCTAAATAAAAAGCAGATGTTAAGTTTTTGCTCTTAACTCAGTATAAAGTTTTATTTGTGCTAGAAAAGAAAATGTCTTCTCGAAAGGAAAACTTTTCATTTAGCACAATAGCAACAATGAGAGATTAAAGGTATTACCTGATAGGATATTTATCATGTACATCTGCAGAAATACATAAGCATGCACTAATGTTCTCAAGACTTTAATCTGGGGGTCCTAATTAATTATATGTCATCATATTCAAATGCACATAACATTTGAATAATTTTTATTTTTAGTGATTCTTATATTTTCTTCTTGTGAAAACTGCATATTGAAAAAACACATTTGGGCTTTATCTTGTAAAACCAAATTTATTGGATTTTTGATTTAATATTCTCCAAATAAATGGTAGATCGCGAGAGTAATTTGAAGTGGGAAGGAACATTAGCTTGAAAGAGCTGAAGAGTTTCCTATACTTTTAGGAAATGGTATGTAAAAGTGGGAGGCATCATTCCATTGCAAATATGATTTAAGTCTCTGATAGCAGAATTCACACACTAATGGCTATCTGATTTTCTCTCAAGGCCTCTCTCGTCAGAGGTGAATTTTTTTCTTTAAGCATAATGCTAATTTATTCAATGTCCTAAAATGTGGAATACTTAATTGTTTGGAGTTTTTTTCTTTTAATTTAAGAGGACAAACATAAGCAAAAAAATATGTCAAAAACACCTTTCAGTGCAGAATCTCTGCCAGTGAGCATTCACAGCCTCAATTTGCAGATGATCAGACTCCGCAGCGGCATCACTTCTTTACGAAGACAAGGTTACTCTAGAAATAGGGTTCCACTTGAAAGAATTTCACCCATAAACTGATAATGGAAATTAGAGATGCATTTGATTCTTCAACAATGACTAAATCTGGGAAAAAACAAAAGGATATTTTTCTTAATCTCAATTTTCTCTGTGCTAGCTAGAGAGGCAAAAATAATGACGCCGATATGCAAAACGTCTGTAATAAGACATAATTGTTAGGAATAGAATGCTACTTACAATGCCAGCATAATAGCAGTTGCGTTATTATGTCCTCTTTACAGCTCTTATAATACTTACCTTTCTTTGGAAGCACAGCTCTTTTTCCTTGCCATGTAATTTTTGAAAGTGCATGTAGTTATGCGGTTTGCTTTTCAGTCTTTCCTATTGAATCCAACCTTCCAGATGAGAAAAAAAAAGTGATTGACCAGAAAAAAAAAAAAGGGGGGAAAAAAATAAAAAAGTGAGAGAAAGACAGCTTCTTAATAGTGCCAAGAAATAACATTTAAATGACCACTTGTCTAAAAAATTCTTGCCCTCTTTGAGGACTAGCTGTCACCATTTGTGCCTGCAGTGAGTTTCAGGTAAAATAGAGTGCTTTCCACATCAATAAACCCATTTGCAGCCTGAGGTGTTTACCAACTTGTAGCATTCAAGTAATAAAACAGAATGTTTGAATTCCTGACAGTTTGGTGTGGAGGTTTTTGTTGTCATTTTTGTTTGTTTATTTTTGTCTGTTTGGTTTTGGGTTTTTTTGTCTTTTTTTTTGTTTGGTTCTTTTTGGGGAGGTTTTTTTTTTGGTGGTTTTCTTTTTTTTTTTGTTGATTTTGGATTTGTTTGGTTTTTTGTTTGTTTGTTTTGTTTTTTTTTTGTATGGACATTAGAACACAAGACAATAGAGGCTAGCAGTTGCTTCAGTGGTCAAGGGGTCAGACTACGCTAAGGATTTGCATGAGGACAATCAGTGCAAGGATTATTTCTACTTATGGATTTTAGTGACGTTCTTTCTTTTCCCTTTTCTCCCTAGACCCACTCATGAGTTCAGCTAAGTGAGAGAAATGAAAGACAAAATTGGAGGAGCCACTTCAAAGCCACTTCACAAGGTGAAGTCAGACACCTCTATCTTGATTTGAAGGGTTTTGGGGGCAGATAGCAAGGGTTTTCAGCAGCCAGTCCATGGAATGAAGAAGATTAAAAACCCCATCAAACAGCCCACAATAAAACAGAGCAAACAGAGGAGATATGACTGTGGACTCAGAGAAAAGAATTACAATACAATCCACCACTAGATTAACAAGAACTTCTGGAGACGATCTCATGAAAAAGGCTTTTCCACCTCCAAAGCACCAAAAAATGTGGATGCTTCTGCTGAGCAGTTCTCTCTAAACAGTGGGAGAAGGTTGTTGCAACCCACCTCTGAAGGTGGGGTAAATGAGGTTCTTGTTAACACAGCCCTTGGGGTGGATTAGAGTGAAATGACATGGAATGACTGGTGTAGACAGATAGATAGACAGATAGATAGATAGATAGAGAGATCTGGAGGTTTATTTTAGAACAATTTATTTGCAATGGAAAGGAGGTATGTAGCTGCTTCAGCTATTAACTATAGAAATATAGCAACACAAAAGGATAAAGGTATCACTTAAGAAAATATAAAAGGAGAAGAAAGAAAGGAGAAGATAGTGGAAAGATCTCATCACCCTTGGATCCAGCAGTGAGGCTTGATCGTTGCAATTTTGATGTCTCTGGTCAAAGTGGGGAGCTTTGATGTTTTATGACAGCTTCTAAGACATCACTCTGCCTCTCACAGGACTGTAGTTGGGCCAGTTATGCCCCATCAGAAGGGGTGAAAACCTTCAGCCCTCTCTGTGAGTGTCCTGATGCCTCCCCTGAGGGGGAGTTTTACACCTGAGCCTCATCAGGAGGACATTGGCATGAAAAAAAGCCTTATCCCACCTCGCAAGATCTGTTTCTTATTGGCATCCCTTATCTGGCTCAAACCCCATGTTTGTTGTGGTCATTCTGGTGGTGGTGGGTGCTCATCCCTCAGCCCCTGGGCTATTCTTATGCAGATCAGAAGTTTCATCATCACACACCAAAAATTCCCCTCCTGCCCTTCAGCTGGGGGGTGCAAACCCGACCTCAGCAAAGCACCTGCTGCTTTGGCAAAGGGCTGATTATTTAAGTCATTGACCATTAATATTTCAGTCTCTCGCAGACAAAAGCACAAGGAAACCTCCAGAGATTGCAAAGTGATCCTAAGTGTCTGTGTATTTTGACCTCCAAATGTTTTCATTTTCAGCTATTTCAAAGTCCTTTGCAAATGTAGAATAACGAATAAACATCATACCAATATAGGTAAAATAATTTAAAAAAGGCTTGATCTTCTAATTCATCCTTTCTAAGTCCTGGGAGGTTTTAGCAGTTTTGCTTGGGTTTTACATGCTCTAATCCAACCAATTTGTAGTTACTGCTTGTACTTCTTTATCAAAAAGACCTCCATTTTTTTTAGCAATGGGTTGATTCAATCAACAAAGTGTTGCTTTTGCTGCTCTCAGAGAAGAGAGTGGTGCCTAATTGGTAACCTGGAAAGGTGTTTGCGCAGAACTCCTGCTTGGATGCAACCAGGTATGACAAAACTGTCTACCTAATGGAAAAACTTGTGATTTTCTCTAAGAAATGGAAATCTGATTTATCTTTAGGTGTGAGGGAAGAAGCTGTTAGGATTAAGACACCTCTCATTTTACAATAGTCAGGACTAATTTGCTGAAGTGATGAGAAAAAGCCATTGCAAAGTCTCTTTTTGCTGCTTTTTCCTTGCATAGGCTTTTTGCACAGTCTGCGCTCCACAATGATACCGCACAATTTCATTTTACTTGAGAGCCAGGAACAATTTTTTTAAGGCTAATTTGAGTTTTTACCATTTCCTGTGATCCGCAGATATCAGAAAAAGCAGTTTATTGAGAATTTCTCCTTTTGTCCTTGGAAGGTCAGGTTCATTTTCTTTAAGGGCTGCAGTGGGAGTACCAGGGTAGGCTGTCAATATGGCGTTACACAGAGCTCAAAAATAAGTGCTTAAAAGAATAG
The DNA here is from genome assembly GCA_013397775.1 of Eulacestoma nigropectus. Lineage (NCBI taxonomy): Eukaryota > Metazoa > Chordata > Aves > Passeriformes > Eulacestoma > Eulacestoma nigropectus. The sequence goes on from VZTE01004709.1 coordinate 231,597, forward strand.
ACAATGAATAATAAAACAAAGAAAACTTAAAAGTGTTCATAAACTCTTTCTCATTCAGTGCTCTGCCCTTACTGCCCATTCTGTGTGTGGATTTTGGTTAGCAAAAATCTTCCAGTGTTATTTTTTAAAGCAGGTACTCCACTTTTATGTCCACATTGTACAAAGTTTGCTACAGCATATGCACACTTGCATAATTTCAGCCCATTTAAGTAGATAAATTATTTCTATAAACAGTTTTCCAGACTCTAAGTATCACCCTTTGATTACTATGTGTTATTATAATGTCAGAATTTTCTAGAAAATGCCGAATATTAACCCTTTTCATGAATGTGCTGGAACAAACAGTTATTTTGTCTGTTAAGAGGCTAAAGTGTTGTCTTAGAAAAATCCAGAGACAATACAGTTATAAAGTCAATACCTTCTGGCAAAGAAAGAATATAGACAGCAAACAGAGATGCTTAAATAATGTTGCCATGAGTCTTAAAGATGATATCAGAATTCATTTTACAGTTCCAAAAGCAATGGAATGAGTAAGTGTAACTTCATTGGTATGTAAATTCACAGAAGACTTTCTGCTCTTTCTTTTGTGGTTATTTTCCCTTGGTGAGTCTGCAGGACAGCAGCACCAGGAATGTCAGCTCAGGTGGAAAATAGGCGGATTTGGGCTGGTAAATCATAAAGCAACTTGTGGACAAACCTGCCAGTGAGAATGCTGGACTCAGTGGAATTTTAGAGGGAAAGAAATTTGTAAATTATGTGTAAAAACCATGAGAAGTTTTTATTGAGCCCAAAAGCAAAAGAAGTGAGAGAGATGCAAGTTTTAACTTGCTGATATTACAAACCAGGTGAGGAGAAGGGCATACAAATATCCCAGCCCCTCTCACCATTTAATCCTGCCCCAGCAGTGACCAGCTCCAACAGGAGCATCCTGTGGTGCTGCCCAAGGCTCCAGCACAGCAGGGGCTGAAAGCTGAATCCCCTTCTCCCCAGCCTCTTAAAAAAGCTTTTAGAAAACCATGGGCACGACATTTTGCCAGCCAACATATCTCAGTCTTGTTCTGTGATTAATCTCCCAAAAAGGGCCTTTAAGCCCCTGCCAGTCTGCCACCAGGTCCTTGTGTTTTTTGTCAGGTCTAAAGGCAGTCCCATATACCAAAAAGAAATAACAGTTAATGCACAGCCGAAAAAAGCCTTTAGGAACTCACTGACCTTATTTTTTCCTTAATTTAGACACCTCATTCTGCGCCTTCCTTAGTTCTTTTGTGGATTTATCCCTTAATAAACAGCACTGAACCTTTGTCACCTTTGAACATGCACCTACACGGTCTAATTACTTTTCTCTTTTGGAACCCATTCATTAACACTGGATGGAAAGTTATGAAATACAAAGAATATGTAAAATTGGTTTTGTAATGTGTCACAGGCAGTTTAGTGTTAGGGACCTGCCAACAGCTTCTGTGAAGAAAGAAATAATTACAGGATGATGAATTTTAGCAGAAAAAGAGATATAATTTAGAGATTTATTTTGAAGGGAGAATATTTGAAGAACAAAGAGCTAATCCTTAATAGCTTTTAATGTAAAAAGGAAAAACATTTCTTTTCTAAACATTTAATTATAATGCATAGTGCAGAAATTTCTTTTATTTCCCTTTAGAAATAAAATAACAAATATAATTGAAAGTCATTTTCTTTGGAAAAAAAAAATAGAGAAAAGGAAAAGAAACTGTCAGCTAATATCTAACTTATACTTAATCTGTGAAATCATTGCTTTCTGCCATGTCAGATCTACTTTGTTCATTATGAAATACTGCTAAAATAAGCTTATATTCAGGATTTAAGATGGGGAGTACCTTGTAGTAGAGACAATCACAGATGCAGAAATGCATGAATCACCTCATGTGTTCCCTGTGCATTTTGCCAGCATCCTTACCTTCAAAAAAAAATTAATATTTTGTCTTGGTAGCTATTAACACAGATTCTAATTACTTAAAACCACTTATACACCTCTTAAAACCCCTGTGTGTACACTAGGACTTAACAGTCCTCCTGAAACCTGCAGTCCACTCCAAATGTAGTTTGTTCCAAATTTCTTCAGGTCAGAGGGTAAGAGAGTTGTCTTATCACTCAGGTCACACCAGAGAACTTTCCAATATTCCCAAGTTGTTGATAATTTTAGAGAAGGGAGTAGGTACTATTCTCAGTGAAAATCTGAAAATACTGGGGAAAAATAAATAGATAGATAAATATTAATTAAACCTACCTTAAAATGTTTAATCTGGCAAATAAAATACTACCCCAGGATTACAGTGTTGTTATTTTGTCACTTAACAAGATTTTTATACTGCATGTATAGCCAATGAAAAAAAAGGACAATGTTGCACAATACCATGACAATTATTGGTAAATTCTATAAAGCTGCTGATCAATTTGAGCCTGCACAGAGACAGTAAAGCCCAAGTAGTGAGTATACTGTGGAAAAGTGAAGGAAAACATAATGTTTTCATTGCTCAAATACGTACTGAAGTCACTCCAAAGGTTACTATTACTCATTTTGTCTTAAATGCCACCCAAACTCTTTAACAATCAAGGAAAAGTGAAAAAAAAAAGAAAAAAGAAAGAAAGAAAGAAAAAAAGAAGAAAGATCTATACTATGATAAACTAAAGGAGTAAGACAAGAGTGGCACCACCTAATTTGCGGGATGTTGTGGGTTTTTGGAGGGGGTCAAGGAAGTAAGACAAAGCACATTTCAGAAAAAAAAAGAAAATACCAGTTTACGACCTCCCAGAGAGTTCAGGGCTTAATTCCTTGATTCTTTTATTCAGTGGTTCAGGAAAATAAAATAAAAAAAAAAATAAAAACATACCAAATCAAAGCTGACCTAAGTAGCTTTTATACCTTTATTATTCCATACCTGGCAACATGATGTGATTGCCTGTTATTTCAGAGGTCTTTCACTACCTACAAACGCACAGCTGGTGATTAGTATTGCCTAAATGAGATTTTTTTATCCCACAGATATGTTATTTACTTATTGCTGGCAGCGTGCATTGAGAACGTCTCCTGTTTTTGGGGCTGACTGCTGTTCTGTACTCGTGCAGGTGCAATTAAAGCTGAACATTCTCCATTTCAGGCCCCGTGAATGGACAAAAGAGCTGCCAGTGCCTGCAATTTTTCTTCATTTCCCAATGCCGCTAAAGTGCCTGTACAGTTAAATATTTAACCACACTATGATTTCCAGAACTGTGTAGGTGAGTAAGGGGAGAATTCAGGCGGAGAGTGAAAGATTATTTCTACATAAGTCGTGTTCAAAACAAGCTGCTTTCTGTGCCGTGCCTGTCAGCTCCGCCACCTTGCTCTTTTGTTAGGTTTCACAATTTTCGAGTCACATTGCTTATTAGTTTTACAAACCAGGTGCTCTGTATCTGCTTGATACCACGATAGCTCACTGCCTTTGGGCGGTGTGTGGTTGCCAGAAGGTGCAGCACTGACACACACACGCGTTTCTGAACATAAACACGTGTGCTCACTGTCTGCTGCAGTGGTGTGTGCTGTGCTGCTTTGCGCCTCTTCCTGGCATAAGGGAATGTATTTAGCACAGCATCTAAACAAGCATTTCTTCCAAATTGTTCTCCTTTAAGGAACAGACAAGAGTTTCTGTTTGTTTTTGCAAGCTTCCTTCAGTCTGATGGACAGTTTTCGTCTGGGGATAATCTCTGGGACCTCTCTTTACTCCTTTGTTTTTAAGTTCCGAAAGAGAGGAAGATTATTTCAGAAATTTGCAGTCAACAGATGGCAGGGGAAACTGAAACAGAGGGAGAGTGAAATGATCAGAGAAGGAACACCAAGCTCTTTGTTAAAATGCAGCTAAAACAGAACTCACCTTGGAATGCTGCATCTCTTCTTTATACAGTAAAAGAGCCCAAAAGAAAGTGCTGTAAGCAGTCATAGGAACAGATTTACTGTGAGTTATTTTCTTTGGGTCAGAGGATGGGCTGGATAAACTCCAGAAGTTTATTCTGGATCTTTGAATTGCCTCACACCCTTGCACCACGTTGCACTACATCACTTAGGACTCTGTGCATCACCTTTTTATACAATTAGAGAAAGAGAGACGAATAGACCAGAGACTGACTGGTAAATTTCCCAGCTGTTTTCATGATTTCAATGCTTTTTGAAATTTTAAGTATGTTGTGCACAAGAACTCTGACCTAAAGCGCAGGGATTTACTTTTAAGAAAGAAACTTCATATATAATGAGATTTTTTAGCAGATTACTGTCAGGGCAGTAAAAAGTGTAAAAAAGATGGTATTAGATGGCAATGTTTATCAGTCACAAAAATCTGTAGAAATAATCAATTATAAAACAAGTGCGAGCATGAAAAGTATAAATAATAATAACAATAATAGTTGTTAGCGTTTTGGGGGGTTTTTTGGTTTTTTTTTCAAATGTTAAGAAGAAAACTGATAGCAAATATGCTCATCTGAGCTCAGTGATGGGAAGGGAATGAAGAAAGGGAATCTCTGTAGAAAATGGAAAACATTTTGCCATTTTTCTTCTTGCTGCTTTTCTGAGGAAGCTTTACTTTCTCTGTCTTGTGGAAAAGTTGAACACAGCTCCAGATCTTTGATGGTAATTTTTCCACATGGGCAGTAATAGGTAACAAAGTGAGTGGGGTAGAAGAATTTGAGATGTCCAGCTGAATGAACACAGTTTGATGAAGTATTTTGCTCGAGTGAAAATTAAGGAGGAATGAGGACTAGATACTCCAAAACCAAGATTCTGCTGCAGATGGAGTGGCCTGTGGGCTCTCCCAAACCTTCTGGCATGGAAAACAGTTTCATACACTAGAAAATTTAAAAAGTGATTACAGATCACAGAATTACAGATTACAGAAAAACAGTGGAAATCAGCCTCAACTGAGGCAAGGGAAGAGGTTTCCTCTCAAAATCAGTGGAAGGTGACTACTGGCACCCAGCCTGCAGCCATTTCTCATCCCATTTGATTTTTCTGTCCTGGGGGTCTGGTTTCATCTTCTCTCAGTTGGCTTTAGCTGAAGTTTCCCAACTCATTCAGCTTTTGTAGTGGTTAGCTATTTAGAGAGCATGAATGAAAAACACTAGAAACTAGTGTGGAAACAACACAAAATCCACAAGTGGCAAAGCAATCAGGAGGCCACATTTTGGCATTTCTTTGTACAGATATACTAAAATGTCAGCTAAACCCACAGTCTGGGAGATTTGCTGTATGCTGGACACCAGTACAAAATGCCTACAAATCCTACATGGAAAATTAAGATGTTACTTCTACTTTTTTTTAATTGGCCAGGGAATAGCCATGCCTTTTATATATATTTTAGCTTTTTCTGAGTGCTTGTCAAGAAATTAATTTTTGCCCAATTGCAAGCTTTTAACTTGAATAATGCTCTTCAGTTAGGAACAATTCTGATTCAGTTTCTCCTTTGTGGATCACTCAGCACTTATTTACACTCTGAACCATTGGTCTTCGTCCCCTACAACTTCCCCTAATCACTACGCCAGCAAGAACAAACCAATTTGCTTTGTTGCAAGCTCTGTGTGTGATTGTCTTCCATGGGCATGCGTGTGAGCTCAGCCAAGCTACAAAACCAGCTGATAAATGAGCCATTTATTTGATACAGTAATAATCAGATTTATCAAAGGCCTGTGCATTGGCTGTGCTACAGATCTATTAATCAGAAAGCTGGGGCTGAACTTCCTCAAGGTGACAACTCAGGAAGTCCTTCCTGAAAGCCTATTTTCCTCTGTGCTAGGTATAGTACTTGGATAATTGCAATCTTTTGTGGTCAATGTTTAAGCCACCTTGAAAAGACTTTATTTTTGACTCAGATAATTTTTTTTTTTTTTCAGTCACCATTCAGGTGTTTTTTAGGGTTTTTCCAGCTGAGTGTTTTTTCTGGACACGGATAAAACTTTCTGAGTGCCCTTGTCAGCATTTGTCCTCTTAACCTGCCATTTTTAAAGAGGGATGAGAAATTAACAGAGGATGCAAAAGGAGGGATGTACTTGCATTAACCCTGCTTTGGTAGATTTTTTTTTTTGGATACTCATGTGATGAAAAAAACCCTCCCCAAGTACTCTGAATTTTTAAATGATCAATATAGGTGGCTCCTTAGATAGAACACTGATTTTTTTTGCCCCTTCTCTGGAAATGAGATAGAGGGGCCTGTGGATTCTGCTGTGGCACCATGTATTGAAGTGACTCCCAAAAGGACCCTGAACTCCAAAGGAGCTCAGCACACCGTCTGCCTTTCTAGCCATCAGGTTTCTCTTGTTTTATTTCGTGAATCTTGAAAATTTTCTGCTGGGATGGGAAGGAAAGATATATCTTCATCCTTGTGAAGTAGAATAACCTTGCCTGTTCATTTTTCCTTTTTTTTTCCTGTGTAAGAATCAATAAATAAACTGATAATTAAATATATGCATCAATTTAAATGCTGATCCTAATTTTGCCGAGTGTTGTCCTATGTGGATATTTTTCTTAAATTTACTAATACTGACCTGGAAATATACTATTTACTGAATGCCTTGAAATATGTCTAGGGAAAAATCAAATACTATATTTTAGGGAAACAATTTCTGTTATTTTACATGATCTCCAAACAAGTAGGTGATTGATATGGGACCACCATTGTATTTTTAAAACAGAAAACAACCTATTTATTTCATTTGCTGCCTGTAATACCTGCAATTTTTGTCTTTGTAGAAGGCAGTCTGATTTTCATTCCAGTAACAAGTTTCAAGTACTGACAGGAAATATGGAAATATGACTTGATGTTGCAGTGAGAAAGCAGCATTAGATTCTTCCTGCTTTTATGGGCTGTGTATCATCCTGGCTCATTCTACTGCATAAATCGAAGAGTTGAAGAAAAAGATTTCTTTCTGAAAAAAACCCTCACACTTCAATACTTATGTACCAGAGCCTTGTAATGTGGCACAACTCTTATATAACCTCTCTAATATGATGCATCTAAAGGAAGAATACCTGCAGCTGAATTTATTAGGTGCATTATGGAGTTAAAGGGAGTTACTTTTTTCAATGAGTCCCATGGCTTCTGTTTCACAAAGTGACATAATATTTGTAAATTCATGTGTGTGTTATTCTTTATTCAGATAGAGATGCTAAAATTTGACCAGGAATAGAAAGGTAACTTTAAAACACTCCAACCTTGATACAAATGTGCAATTACCAATGGAATGTGATAGGTAATCACGGTCTATCATAGCATACCATGGCATTCATAAATTAGCTTAAGAAGATGAAGGCACTACTTTTAGAGAATATATTGAACCACAATATAAATGAATAGTCATTAGGAACATATCCAAAAGAGAAGATTAAAGCCTAATGCACAAGTGTGGAATATGAGGCATGTCAGTCTGAAACTGTGATCTCAAACCTTCACAGTCACTCCTTAACCCTTCAACACTTTGATGAGAAAGTTCCTTTGTAAGGCTGGGTTTCTGCTTTTTACCTGTGGTGCCCCTGCTTAACCTCTACAAAAGCTCCAGTGAAATCAGAATTCAATTATTCAACTCTCTATAGTCCTGACTAGTAGTCACCTGCGTCTTATATTGGGCCTTGATTTGGTTTTTAATACGTAGATTTTTAACTGATTAATAAAACCATTTCCCATCTTAATTTAGAGTTTGCAGCCCGACAAACTGAAGCATTGGAAGAGAAAAATATTGTCCAGGTCACCCAGAAAAATAGCAGCAGAATATGATGTACAACACTTCTTGTTTGCTACACAGGAACATTTCGGTACCTTGAACACAAATCAGGTACAATAATTTGACGGTTCCTACCACGGACAGTGTAGCAGGATGTATTTCTGAGATAAGTGTGATAAGTGCACTTCTGAAACTTCAAACTGTAGTTAACAAAAGCTTTCTTTTCCTTTGCAAGTAACTTATTTAAAGGTAGCTTTTTAAAGAGCTTGTGTCTGAAGGGCAAAGTCTATATTTGAACCAGCTTTCAAAATAATTTGTTAGAAAACTAGTCTGCTGGTTTACTGGGACAAGTGTGATTTAATATCTGTACCAATGACACGGAGGCATAGAAGACCCTCAGTAGATTTGCAGATGACACCAAACTGAGGGTGCAGTGACACCCCTGAAGGGCAGGATGGCATCCAGAGGTACCTGGGTGTCCCCAGATGTGGCCCATGGGGATCTTATGAGGTTTAACCAGGCCGGGTGCTGGTGCTGCCCCCAGGTCAGGGCAGCCCTGGGCTGGATCCAGGCTGGGGCTGAGCAGATGGAGCAGCCCTGGGAGAAGCCCTGGGGGTGCTGTGGGGCAGAGCCGGGACCCCAAACCCTCTGTGCTGGGACCCCAAACCCCCTGAGCTGGGACCCCAAACCCCCTGAGCTGGGACCCCAACCCCCCCTATGCTCAGACCCCAAATCCCCTGTGCTGGGACCCCAAACCCCCCTGAGCTGGGACCCCAAACCCCCTGAGCTGGGACCCCAAACCCCCTGTGCTGGGCTGAGCCCCAGCGTGGGCAGCAGGGCAGGGGGGATTCTGCCCCTCTGCCCCCTCAGCTGAGACCCCACCTGCAGAGCTGCCCCAGCCCCGGGCCCAGCACAGGCAGGAGCTGGAGCTGCTGCAGCCAGGCCAGGGGAGGCACCAGGATGAGCAGAGGGACGGAGCAGCTCTGCTGGCAGGAAAGGCTGGCAGAGCTGGGATTGTTCAGCCTGCACAGGAGAAGCTTTGGGGTCACCTCACTGTGGCCTTGCAGCGCCTGAAGGACCTGCAGGAAAGATGGAGAGAGACAATTGACAAGGGCTGGAGGGACAGGACACAGGGAATGGCTTCCCACTGCCAGAGGGCAGGGATGGATGGGATATTGGGCAGGAATTGTTCCCTGGGAGGGTGGGGAGGCCCTGGCACAGGGGGCCCAGAGAAGCTGTGGCTGCCCCTGGATCCCTGGCAGTGTCCAAGGCCAGGCTGGACGGGGCTGGGAGCAGCCTGGGACAGTGGAAGGTGTCCTTGCCCATGGCAGGGGATGGGACTGGATGGGCTTTAAGGTCACTTCCAACACAAGATTCTGTGATTTTATTATATAGGAACGTACGTGAGCATGAAATGTCTCTTCAACTGTGAAAGATATTGACAGATGGCCCTTGAAGCCGAAAAGCTAAAAATACAACTCTTTGGAATCTGCACTTGTACTGTTACCAAACTTGCTAATGAACTTTGATAGACTCGCAGGAACTTTGAGACTTTTGGCTTGTTCAGTTTCCAACTTTGTTGTGTCTTTCATTGCTAAGCTACAGAGTAGTGGCACCACCATTTCACGTGGAGACCATGTGCTTCTGTTGGCATAACCAATATTTGGTAGTCAGAATCAAATACAATTCTGTATGTCAAGACCTGGTAAATGGACTTTTTTCTTCTTTTTTTCAGTTTGATAGACATTCTGGTCTGGTTTTCATACACTGACCCAAAAGAAATTCAAGAGAGCTTTTTTTTCCTATCACCTTAAGCAAACCAGCTATGCAATGACAATTAGCTCTAAACCAGGGGACATGATTGAATTGTCGTGAGTGACCCATGCCAAGAATCTGTGCATGGTCTCCCATGGCTGGTGCAGCCCCAGCAACATGTCTGTGCAATAAGGCTGGGCACACGTTCACCAAAACACACTCAGATTGAATAACTTTCTGCCTTCCTCAGATTTTTTTTTTTTAATCCTCCTGGTTTAGCTCTAAAATCTCATAATAGAAGAAACACAAATGGCAGAAATGGCTGCAAGACAATTTTTTCAATGCTAACATGCAATAAATGTTACAAGAAACCCAGGTATTGACTAAAAATTTCTATTGCTTTGCTGATAAATTAAGAAGTTGAATATAAAATGTGTATATTTGAAAAGTTTCTTCTTCCTGTAATTCACCATCGTCCTTCAAACAACCTGTCGTTTAATCACAGAGAATTGTCATTGGTGACGGCACCTTAATCTTTCAATTATTCTAACTGTGATAAGCTTCTGCACTGTAAAGCTCTGGAAGTATTTAATATTGTATTATTTAACTAACTGCACTTAAATCCTAAAATGGTCTACTTTAACCTCAATAATCAAAGATGTTCAAAGCTAACATTGAGAATGAATGGTATGGAAGAACATAAAAAGATGGTTTGTGTGAGTCAAGAAAATCTGCTTGAATTTTCATTATTTTTCCTGAACTCCCTTATTTCGTTTTGGTTTTAAACCAGGCAGCAGGGAAAATTGCAAACCTAGGCAGCTGAAATACACAGAAAACTAAATGTACATATATTTAAATAAATAATTTCACTAAAACATAAGTGCAGAATAAGTTTTAAGACACACATTTCTCCTAGCTTTCATCCAGCAGTGTCTGTGTTGTCTGAATAACACTTTTTTGATAGGCACATCTAGAAACAGACTATGAACATGGCTTCAAAATCAGGTACTCACAGCAATCCCAAGCCCTGATGTTCCCCTGAGACAGTTAAACAGCTCTGGCCCTAAAGCTGCTTTGATATGTTCACTCTGGAATGGCCCTAATTGGTCCGGGTGGGTTTTGTGGACAAAAATTACGTAATTTAGACTCCTATTCTGTAAAGTAATTCCGGTCGTTCCATAGCAATGAGCTGTGTCCATTTACCTTTCAGCTGTGAGCATTTCCTCAGCTCTTTCTGCAGAACCACTCATGCCCAATCCCACAGCTCAGATAAATCCCCATCAAGCCGTGATCCTGATCCCAGTTGCATGGAAAGAAGCAAAGGAGGAGCCGTAATTACTGCTGTAATTTTGGTCTGTCTGCAAGAAGGCGCATGGGGTCTGAAGCCTTGCTTGTTTGAAGGTGGTGACAATGAGGTTTGTGATTCTTTAAAAATTTTATGATGAACTCTGATTAGTTAAGCAATGTTCAGCTGTGTGATTTTAGCTGGTTTTGATTTAGATCTATGTTGGCTGAGTGCCAGTAGAAAACCCTGAGAAATTACCTCAGTGCACCTGAGGAAAGGAACTCCATCGACCCACACCCCTTACAGAACTTAATCAACAGCTGAAAAACAAAATTCTGTAAGGAATGGTTTGATGGTTCTCATATAACTAGAGATGAATTAGATGTCATAGAACAAGAAAGGTATCTTGAGAAAGTTAAGGAATCAAAGGCCTATACACCCCAGAAAACTTGATTAATACATTGCAGCTGCAGTAAGGGAGACCCTTCATGGGTTTGTACACACCAGAAAACTTAACAGTAATTGTCTAAGCAGGACAGCAAATTAAAAAAAAAAATATCTGTTTAGCTGGATAAAGCTTGGGTTATCCATTAAATAAAAACAGATGAGATGTTCTAGTAATAATTAGAAGAAACAAAACACCTCAACCATGCAGCAAGGCATTGTGTGGACTTTTGGGAGTGTCTATAAAAAAACTTAGGTCTTATGGTGTATATAAATGCCTGAAAATTTTTGTTTCTTTGAGCCTATCTGTGGCAAATAAATCCCGATATGATCCCAATTTTGACTCAAAATTGTTATTAGGAATGTTCATCTAACAGCTTTTTGCTGTGAGATTTAAAACTCTTCGTTTCCATGGGGAGAAAGAAAGGTCAGACTGACGAGCTGACCACAGCTTGTAACAGTTGGAAATAAAGTGAAACTCTCAAAGATTGAGAGAAAAAGGACCACTGATATGATGAGGAGAAGAAACCCCGGGAAAGAAAGCAGCGAGGGAAAGATCACAGCTCAAGGTGGAGATCTGGCCCATATCAAGGCGCAGTACAAAGTAATTTCTGCCTGTGTGAGAGCCTCGACAGCAGAGATTTAGTGAGAAACTGCACAGAGGGTGGTGGCTGCACTGCTGGTTTACCCAAGTCAGCCACAGCTCATCACTACTTGGACTAGGAATCAGCAAATGTTCCACGCTCGTGATTACACTTTCAAGCCACTGACCCTAATGAAAGACACCATGGAAAAAGGACTTGTATTTCTGAGGTATGCAAACTGAGGGTTAATTATTTTTCCTTTTTCTTTTTT
>VZTE01004709.1:243693-269742 GCA_013397775.1 Eulacestoma nigropectus
TTTTTTTTTTTTCAGCTGTCCATTAGCCATAATTTGCATTCACAATCTTCGCAAATCTCATTATCTAGACCTTATTATCACGGTAATGATCTTGCACCTTCTTTTGTGTAAATTATTCTTCTGTTTCTTTTTTTTTTTTTTTAATTTCATTTCTTTCTTCTGACCTCCTGGGAAAAGCTTTGAGAGCTTTTCTAAGATCTATCTATAAGAAAAATAGCGTTTCCTATATATATTGTTTGACAAATGCTGAGTACTTCATGAACTATAAAAATTTTGAGTATGCCTTTGACTTGAAGAACATAAATGACCTCACTGAAGCCAAAGGAAAAAGAATCCTTTTTTTAGCTGCTTTTCTGGACGGCAAGCAGCCTTCTTAGGATATTTCTCAAGTAAAACTTTTTGCAGTTTGGAAGTTACAACTTTCAGAGCATCTATGCAGATAATTTACCTGCAGCAGGAAGATCTGTGTTAGCCTTGTATAGCTGATATCAGAACAGGACACAACTTATTTCTTCTCTCCTTTGCTTGAAAAAGAAAGAAAATTATGCAGATGAAGAAAATATCAGACTTTGAGAAAAGCTTGTATGAAAAGATAAAATACATTAAGTCTTTTCAGCCTGGAAAAGAAATCTGATGTGGAATGTGGTGGAGGTAAGTAAAATGGTGAATGGCACAGGGAAGGTCAGTGAGTTGGGATTATTTTCTATTTCACATACTATAACAGCTGGAGGCATCAAATGAAATGAGCAGGCAGGTGGTTTAAAAAAAAAAAAAGAAGTTTAAAAAATGTGTGGTTAACCTGGGGAGATCATTGCCACAGGATGTTCTGGATGCCAGCGATATTAACGCCTTCAGAAATCCATAAGGCAAATTAATAGGGAAAATATCCATTAGAAGGTGTAAAACACAGTAATTTACATCTACATCTGGCTCCTAGTGCTTGAGCACAAATTCTTGAAGGTGGAGAAGAAATATGTGAAAAAAATACAGCCTATGCTTCTCCACTCCAATATAGCCATACTCAGGATTTTTTCATGCTCTACATACATTTTTAAACCATAACTTATGTAATCAGAAAAATCAGAAATTTTTCTGTTTAATTTCACCCACCTGGTTAAGAAAAAAACCCCCTCAAAACCCCAAAACATTTCACTAGTTTATTTACAGATATCTCATATTTCAAAAAAACCCCAAACAAGTTTCTTCATGTCAGGAAGCTTTAATAAATTGATCAAAATTTAAAGAAAGTAGAACAGTGACTATTCTGAGCAGATATCATTGCATTTAGCCAGGCTATTTTCCCTTCATTTGCATAATGTTTTCCTGTCAATATTTTTTTTTCTTACTGACCAGATGACAGTAGAAAGTTCTGCTATATTAGAGATTCACTGTATAATTGCCTGGGAATTCTGAACACCAGGTTAAGTAGAAGCACAGTAAAAAGAATTTTGCTTGAAATTGCTCATGATTTTTAGTAATTCAAGGTTTAAGTGATGTCAATAAAAAAATTCTCAGTAAATGGCTATTGTTGGTTTCTAAATATGCGCAGAATGTTTTAAAAATGTTGTAGTTACTGCACCTAGAGCAACATTTTCATTGTGTTTAAAGGGTGGTGTGTGGTGGAGCTCAGGATGGAGTAGTGGGTGGTAATTAAATATTTTCTCTCTGTCCCCTCTCCAGACACTGGGATAAGAGAAGTAGAAATTTCTCTAATCTTCTTTGTGGGCCTCGTGATGTCACCCCTTTAATTCCCAGTTTCCTCCTTTCTAGATGACCCAAGCTGCTGTTTTCCCACCAGATGACCCAAGAGTCTTTCCTTGCCTGGTCTCACTGTTGATCTGTCTGTTCAAATTAATCTTTCCCACCAGGAGGGATAGAAGTGCAGGAAAATGCCAGGAGCCTGTCTGCATACCCAAACCTGAAATATAACTCTGAAATGAAAAAAAAAAGGCTGTATAACTTGAACATACACTTTGTGACACAAAATATGACATTATTAACAATATTTTTATGCTTTTTAAGGTAATTTAAAAGCTTCTCATAATTGAGGTCTGGTGTGACCTTATGGCAGCTTACCAGTACCTGACAAGAAGGATGGACATGATTTACAAGGACCTGGAGTGACAGGATAAGAGGGAATGGATTAAAATTCAGAGGGCAGGGATAGATGGGATATTGGGAAGGAATTGTTCCCTGGGAGGGTGGGGAGGCCCTGGCACAGGGTGCCCAGAGAAGCTGTGGCTGCCCCTGGATCCCTGGCAGTGCCCAAGGCCAGGTTGGACGGGGCTTGGAGCAACCTGGGATGGTGGGAGGTGTCCCTGCCCATGGCAGGGGATGGCACTAGGTGAGCTTTAAGGTCCCTTCCAGCCCAAACCACTCTATGATTCCATGATTCTATTATTATTGTCCTTATAACCTGGCAGAACCAAATTTTCTAAATGTCTGCTATGTGTTCTCAGTCATGTAAGACAATAGGGCATTTAATGCATTTTTTATGAGCTGCACTTCCTTCCCATTGGAATCCTGGTGAAATTCAAGTTGATTTTCTCAGCAATGTTTTGCTTTGTTTTTTTGGGTTTTTTTTATATCCTAAGTAGTTGCTACACATTTTCTATCCTTGCAGCTGCTTTTATGGTCATTAAAATCTGTGTCATGAATTTATAATGAATAGATTTACAAGCAGAGGTCATGTACCATCCAGGTATAACTGGCTACTGAAGGGACAAATAAGCGGCCGATAATGGTTGGATTTTCCACTCTGGGGCCTCTACTTGCATTTCTACAAATGATACATGTTGGAGTGAGAACTCCTCTGGACCTAGGCCCAGAGGAAAACCAAAGCACAGGGACTGAATTAAAACCCTTGGATAAGCTGAGATACATGAAGTCACACCAAAGTGAAATAGAAATTTAGATTTTTAACTTTTAGTAGAAATATATGCTAAGTGCTTTAAACATTGAAAAGCTGCAGGAAAGAGACCTTAAGCACAGTTTGAACTGCAGCAGTGTTACCTTTTCACAGAATTTCCTTACTTTAGACAAAACATAGATGGAACTGTACTGTTCATATTTTTTAGATAGAGTGTTCACATAAACGATAAGAGCTGATAGAAATTATATACGCAAATCTGTGTAATACTTATGTAGAGACTGCATAAGATTTACTACCATTACAGTTAGACCAGGATAGGTTAAGAAAAGAAAAACTAGAATCGTGTGTTAATTTTATTGGTCAATTAGCAAATATAATCCTCACTTCTGCAAGTTTAGAAAGAGAGGAGAAAAAGAAGGAAAAAAAGAAGAAGAAAAAAGGAGAGGAGAAGAAGAAGAAGATGTTTAGCCTGCTGTTTGCTGTTATCATTTTTCCCCTTCGAACTCTACCTTCAGAAAACTATGGAACTATGAAATAAAGGACTTTAGCAAGACAGCAGCCTCCTCTGCTCTTTCACCCTCGGCCAAAAAGGGAGGGTATCCTGTCAAAAGCTCAACAGATACATCCATACATGTCCTGGTGGAGCCCATTGAATGAATATTCCAATTCTGAGTGGAGAGGATGGAGACAATTCAGCTGATATTTATGTAGGGAAAATTGCCCATGGTGAGTCAGTTCTCTGACTATCTAAAAAAACATGATCAAAAAGATTTGTTTAGGCCATGATCTTGCAAACACCATTTTTCACTGAAATAATATCCTGTCTTTCTTTTTTTCCTCCACATTTACTGCAATGGAGGATATCCATCTGGAAATTTGTAATAAAATATTAACATTAATCTGTTTAAGCTGCTTACTGCCCAAAGACAAAATACCATTGTTTGTTGGCTGCCTCATGAGCGTTTCTGAGTTTAGGTTAATGGGATGGTGCACAGGTTAATGAGGTTTGTGTCTGGGGAATACCTACCTTTACACATCTCTTGTCTTTAATAACGACAGCTTTGCCATTCTGAAATCTGCTTCTTCACTTACTCATATCAATGAAACAAATATGAAAACAAGGCAAATAAAATTACCAAAGAAGTAATACAATATGAAAATTAAGATTGAAAAATATATTTTTTAATCTGTATTTTTATCTTAATTAACAATTTCTTTTTGTTCTTATTCAGAATAGTGTTACTATTTTTATATCTGCCTACAAGCTTCTTCTTCTTCTTATGTTCCCTTCCAGTTGACCCCAAAGCTACTTGAGCAGTTTCTTTCAGATATTCTACATGAGGAAATGTTAATCTTCAAAGACAAATTTACTTGTCTGGAGGCGTTTGATATTAGATGTGGTTTCGATTTAGTTGGTATGGAAAGGTAGGTACATCCTTTTGTTTTGATCACAGAAACGTGTAGGTACCTCACGGCAATGTTTTAGGCAGATGAATAATATATTTGGTGTCTTTATTTTTTTTTTTAATTATCTGATTTTAAACCTAGTTGATTTAAAATTTTAAATAAAGACAACAGTTCTCTAAGTGGTCAAGTAAAAGAAATGTGCCTAGCCATGGCTACATGCCTCATGGAGGGATTTCCTGCTGTCTTGGGGATTACCAAGAGATGTAGCAGCAGGAAAAAAAAACCAAAGCACCAAAGGCACCACCAAGGACTGAAATTTCTCAGTCTGTTCCTGGGATTTCTTACCATTCTGGACCAATGAGTATGTCCAAAATAAAAATCAAGCCCAGAAATTAGCACAAGCAAGGAAAACCTCTCCAGCTGTCTGATGTTTAATAGAATGAACAGGTTATTTCATGCTCTTTTAGTCTCTTTGTCATAAAATGGTCCCAAAAAATGTTAATTGACTAGGAAAGGTATGCTCATTGTATCTCTTTCTTCTTTTCATTTACTTATAAACACAAAAAATTTGGTCACTTATATTTCTGAAATTATTTCTTCATTCCAAATGCATATTAAATCTGTACAATATGTTTTTAAAAATACTGGATGGCGAAACTGTGTTTGTGCACTGTATTTTGTCTTCTCTGTTGCCAAAATTATTTCTACACCTTTCAGCAAACCATTATGTTACACTCAGCTGAAAAAAAAAAAATCTCTCTATCGATTGAGTCTGCAAATATCAGACATCAGAGCGAAATGATCAGTTTAGTAAGAGAGGGGGATTTGAAATGCCACTTTTTTTCCCCCCTACTTCATAGCAAAATTAACAATTTTATCACAAAAGGTGATGAATGCACATCTTTCTGATACTGTTTGTTATTCATTGATGGCAACTCCTAGGGATACTTCTGTTCACTTCTGGAGATGAAATTGCTAGTCAGAAAATTTGTATACAGTAACAGAAGTCTTATTGTAAAACAACAACAACAACAACAACAACAACAACAACAACCAAACAAACAAAAAACCCAACAAAAAACAAAGAAAAAAAAAGAACAAAGAGAAATCTTACAGTAAAAAAAGAGAAAATCTATAAAAGGGAAAAAAAGAATGAAATTATGCTAAATATAAAGCACACATTTCAACCATCAGTCTAGTTATTAAGCAGTGTCATGACTACACAATCAAAAGCAATGGGTTACAGATATTAATCCTGTTGAATATGACTGTACTAGAATTAGCTGTGATATTAGGAAAAAGTAATATCCATTGGTAACATTCTCAGCTTTCATCTTCATCTTTCATCCCTATTACAGAATAGACTGGCTGAGTAATTGATTGGATAAGCTCATTTTTCTGGCATTTGTTCGTTATTCATGTAGGCATTAATTAAAATGGACCAATTTCTACCTATATTATATTATTTTTTTGTAGCAACCCATACACTAAACATAGAAGGTCATGTTTCTCTTCCTGAAATTTTCTTTTTTTTTTTTTTGTCATAGAGCTTCTAACAAATTGCTGGAATTGTTATAATTTCAATGGAGTTCTGAACTGAAAACTTAGAAAATGGGTACTGAAACACACATGCACAGATCTCCCCTTGATTATTCTCAGATTTAAGGGAAGTCTAGAAAAGTCTAGAAAGTACTGATGAAGCTGAAGACATTTCATTTGTGCGACTTCATCCTCTTCACTACTCTTGCTTTTCCTAAAGCAATTGCCTAAATTTTCTTGCTCACAGTGATTGCATTTTGAAAAGTCTTAATGTGTTCACTCTTAGTATGAGAATCTCTGCTTTTAAATTGCTGGGGCATTTTTAATTTCAATGAAAAGACTGGCACAGGTCTGTGATATTATTTAGGCCAGGTGTACCAACCAGTGAAATTCTGTTTCCAAACTATTCAGAAATTTATTCAGCACTTATTAACATATTTTATTTATAACAAAGCATAGAAGATGAAGACTTTCTACCAACAAAGAGTATTTCAGATAGGTGTGGAACTCGTTTTCAACTCCACTGGACTTCGTCCACTATTTTATCCAGCCAGAAATTTATAAACACTCCTTACTCAGAAAGGCAGCATTTCACAGCTGTTTTGTCATGAATGGAAATTATTAATAAGGTATGAAAGTGAGGAAAACTCATCTCACTTACAGGTTCTCTGTTTAAAAAAAAAAAAAGTTTTATATTTAGGCAGGAAAGAAAAACAACAAAGCCAAATGAAAATTAGAAGAGGATGCTCAGGGAAAAAAAAAAGATATAGGTCCTGAAATACTTTTGACTAAATATATATGGCTTGGATGAAAAATGCAACTGCATGAAATAATTATATTTAGAAGAGGCAACAGTTCACTCATCTTGAATTTAAAGCATTAGTAACCGGATGGTTTTTATGTTCAGTGGAGACCTGTAGCTACAGTCTGAAAAACAGGCATCTTAGCAGCCTTCAGATTAAAGAATTCTGTACTGTCCCACAATATAGGATTGAAATGCACAGATAGATTTAATGTAGAGAGCATCTATGAGGCCAGCTTTCAGAAAATTAATTATGAAGCAAACATGAGAACAAGACAAAATTACCAAAGAAGTAAACACAATATGAAAATTGAGATTGGTAAATCTCTTTTTAATCTGTAAATTTATTATTCATTTTTAATGAGAAAATTAATGCACTTTTATTTCTGTTCTGTCAAAGAAACTTAAATTAGCCTTGGTGTAGCTCTGATTTTTTTTTCCTTTCTAAAGAAAAAATTGGTTCACCTGGAACAAGAAAATATTAGGTTACTGTTGTGATTTTTGAAATGAATTGGAGTTAACCAGTCATCCAAGTCTGCTGAATTTCAGGATATGTTAAATTTCACTCTTGAGAGGGTGGCTGGGTGAATATCTGGCAGATGGGCCAGGTCAACCCACCAGTCTTCCATGGGTAAATGTAATTGGTGCCACCTTTATACAAAGTTCTTTCTTAGAAAAACAAACAAACAAACAAAAAAGCCTTTTATAGGTCTTGCGTCTTGTAAAATTAATCACAGCAAAACCCACAAGCATTCCTAAATGCATGAAAGCATAGAAATTTTTTTTTTTCTGTATTCCTGACTTATTTTACAGGGATATGTGCCAATTTGGTGTTTCGGTGACCTCTTGAAACAAGGTGCTGTTTATTTGAAGAGGGCAGTAGCATTTTTCCAATTACAGAGGTGTAAATGAATCAAATTTTAGGTACTGCTGCTTGACAGGAACCAGGTGAGTGACTGCAACAGTGGTGGTGAAGATGTGGAGCCTTGAATTCTGCTCTGAGTCCCTTGCTGTGACAACTTCTTCCTTACTGACCTGGAAAACTGAAATGTAAAGGGTATTGCATGTGCCACAAAACACAGGCATCCAATATACATTTAGTATTTAATACTTGCACACACACAACTCCAGAAATAGAAGCCTTGATATCTTCCTTTAAGATCTAGGCAGGAAGAATTTTACCGTTCTGTGAAGAAATTAAATGTGTTGAAACAAGTTTCCATCCCAAACCTTCATAAACACTATTGAGTTCACATTCTTGAGCATGCTTATGCTCAAGAATCAACAAATACGTGAGAAGAGTTGAATTTTATTGTGTATTTCAAGTAATTTTTTGTCAGTGTGAGCATTTTGGGTAATGTTTTTTTCTGACACTGCACAAAAGCTGAGGTTATGTGAACAGAAAGACTTTAAAGTCTTTGGAGAAACCCCCTTCCCAAAATAAAATAAAATAAAATAATAAAAATCAAAACAAACCCAAAACCCAAAAAAACCAAAACAAACAAAACTCCCCAAACAATAAAAGGAAATAAAATTTAAAAGAAAACCAAACAAAAAAACTCAAAAAACAAAACAAAATCAACCAACCAAGCAACAAACCCCCCAAAATCCAAAACCGAACACCCCAAAAACCAACCAAACAAAAAAAATCACCTAAAAGCCCAAAAAGCTGAAGGCGAGTTTTTTTTTTTCTCGCACATTTTTTGTTCATGTAGATGGAAAAGAACAATTCATGATGATTGTTATTTTAGATCTATTTTTAATCTTTCAAAAATTGTCACAGAGGTGGGAGATTAAGGCAGGCTATGAAAAGTTCTAGCCTCACTTGCTGCTCTAAGGAAGGAAAGTAGAAATTCTTTCTGGCTGATCAAGATAAAATACATGGGCCAACATCAAAAAAAATTTTTTTTGCAGTAATATTTGTGGACAAAAGAAGTGTTTGGGAAAAGGCAGGTAATTCAAAAGAAGATATAAAAGCTAATCACATCAGGCAAACATATTTATGTTCCAATGGAAGCACTTTGTGCTGATTGAATCCAAAAATCCAGTATATCTAGATTTTCCAGTCAAGGAAGGACATGGTGATTACTCCAATCTTTTTGTTTATGAGTGCCACACAGAATTTGTTGTGCTGCGCTTGTTATTGATGGGGACATGGAAAACAAGAGACTTCATTAAAATGAAACACAATTAGTGAGGAGAATGGAAGAACTCCTTTTCTGCAAGAAGTATCTCTTAAAATTGCATTTTGGTTAACAAAGTTTTCTCCAAAGAAAGCTTCAGGGTTGCCAGGCAGTGTGAGTGTTTGAAAGACAGGGGAATCCAGCTAACTTTGTCTTAAATAAAAGCTCCTGACTAGACAAGTTGATTTTAGAACAAAGAAAAAGTTTTGTAGCTTTGAT
Source organism: Eulacestoma nigropectus (assembly GCA_013397775.1). Lineage (NCBI taxonomy): Eukaryota > Metazoa > Chordata > Aves > Passeriformes > Eulacestoma > Eulacestoma nigropectus. The sequence continues at coordinate 252,716 of VZTE01004709.1, forward strand.
TCTTAGTGCAAATATTGTTCACTCTGCGGTAATTCTCCATGCATTTTAGTTGCCTTTTGTAACACTAATTTTAAGAAGAAGTACCTCAGAATTGAACTTCACTAAATGTAAATTCAAGTCAACTGAAGCCCTCTGCAAGATCATGATGAGGGAAGCTCTTTAACAGGGCAAATATACTAATAGGTAATATTGCCTATCACTCCTGCCTTGGTTATTGCTGCGGTAGAAATATATTCTTTTTTATATATCCCTGCATTTTTCCTAACATTTTTGTAGGTTTTTGTACGGCACTTTCCAGCCCCTGGACAATCAGATCTTTGCAGTTATCCTATCAAAAATAACAAGAGTCTACTTTGAATGGTGCACATTGAAATGCACGCAGTTCTTAAACTACCTATTAGCATGATAATTGCAGTGCTCTGTACTCATAGGCTTGGAAAGAACAGCTATTATTAGACGTGAATCTCGTGGTGGCATCACATCATACTCACCAACCACCACACAAAAAATAGATTATCTTACATTAATTACTTGAATTGCTCTGAAAAGGTTCACAGCCTTTCCCTCTTCCAGCAAACATGACACAGGCACAAAGGATGCTCTTTTTCAGTTGGAGGCATTTAAAATATGTTGAAGAGGGGGTTTCAAAATAGTACACAGGCCTCAGGGGCTGTTATCTTGCCTCGTGCCCAACACAAGAGCTATTACAGAGCCGCCCTTACAATGAATTGCTCACATGTTCCCTATTCCCCGGCGAGAAACATTTCAAGCTCATTTTGAAAGGTCCTCAGGTATAAATATGCCTTGAGGTACTTGTTTCAAAACCTCAAGTAGGGCCTCGAGTAACACCTACTGCTACGGGAGGGAAAAAACTGCATTGTGGGTTGAACTAGAAAAAATAAGTCCTCACAAGTGACACAAAAACCTCAGCTGCAAAATCAAACGCTGCAGTAAATATCTGACTGTTTCATCTGGGAAAGAGATAATGTAAAAAGAAACATATCCTCAGCCTCTAGAGAAAGCAGAGACTCCAAAAAACACAGCTGAGAGCTGCAATACCCGTTCCTGACTGGGCACCGGTACAGGCTCTGTAGGTGTGTGAGTGTGTGGAGCTCAGATAATCTCAGAAAGACTGACATTTTCCAGCTAAAAATTCTAAATGTTCTCCAACAGGGGAAATGTTTGGGAGTTGGCCTCTGAAAAACTATGCCTACTTTATAAGGCAAATTAAATCAACAGATTATTAGGTAGAGGACCATATTTTCTCATAAATGAAATACAGTAAATTAATACCACACTCTCTTGATTTTAAGGAAACGCCTGAGATTACTCCTGTTGGTTTATTTGCATAGTGGGAGCATTAAAATCTTAGTTGAAATGTATGCAAAGAGCGGGGATTTTATTAGCTAGTCTCAACTCATCTTGCAATTCCACTCCAAGGACAATACAGGAGTTTAAACTCTTCTGCCAGCTTCAATAATCCAAAATTTCGATCAAGGTATTCAATTAACATCTTTAATAAAGTTACAATATATACATATTTAGTTATAATTGTCTGGTTTATGTTCCGTATTCATTTTTCTTCAGAAAAAACGAAGACAAAATCCCTCACACCTCCCCCTTCCACAAAGACTTCACCCAAGGCCCACACAAGAATCCCTTTCCAGAAGAAATAATCATCTAGGCTGATCAGCTTTTTTTAATGCTTCCAGATCTTTCACAGGCTCCATATTTGCCTGGATCTGAAAAAAAGGAATCATTAAGCCTGTAGAAATCTTGTTTATCTATCTACATCTACGGAAATAAATATTACTTATAAGGATTAATGGTAATTTATAGAAATTTTCTACTTGCCCTCATTTGAGCCTGTCCAGCCTAACTCAATCAATTCTAAAGGAAAGAAGGTTTAGGACTGAGAGACTGTCAGATTTTACATACTGAGATGACTGGATTTATTTCGTATTAGGTGGTGTAGCTTAAGAGCTAAATTCTGAAAATTTTGTGCATGTTTATGAAATTAAGCACCGAAGGCTTATTTATGAGCTCAATTGCAAGCAATTTTCTTCACCCTGCCCAAGTCCTCAGCTATCAAAATGCAATTAGCAGCCACTTAAACTACAAGTTACAAGCCTCAGATATTATATTCAAACTCTTTGGGTGAGTTTATTAGCACAGGCACTGGGTTCACAAGAAGTCCAGGGCTTGTAGAGCCTGTGTGCCACCAACTGCAAAGGCACACAGAAGGGGTCAAACACCAAGAAGGAGAGTTTCAAAAATGACTCCTGATTATAATTCTACGGCTGTGCAGCAGGGCAAACTAAATGGTAAAGGTCTTTTCTCTCCTTCAAAACTGTGAACTGAACTGCCTCTGAGGAGTTCTGCAGCTTCAGTGGAAGTGCTCCCTTGAGGGAGAGCTGCAGGGACAGGGATGTAAACGTCTCACTGTGGGACCACCGTGCCATTTTATCTCTGCCAATAATGCATCCTTGTATCAAGAGTCGGGGAAAAAAAAGGGGAGAGAAAGAGGTCAAAATACAGGAAAAATGCTAGGGCCTTGGCAAGCTCATTTCCAGCTTTATCTTTGTGGCGTCAAACTCTCTTCAGCAAAACATTGGGTCTACAACTTGTCCTCACCACAACATTTAAATTGGGTTTTTAAACTACTGATCTGTAGTTGAATGAATTACAGAATTATTGCATTTGATTTTTGGCTTGTACCAAATTTTCACTGTTGCTATGATTCTCAAGTCTTGGCTATGTAAGTTTATGTAATGCCATATTAGAGGAATATTAGGATTTTAGGAGCAGCTCCTGGTTTTCAGGAGTGGGTCTTCTCTGTAGCACCAAGTAGTTTTAAGGAGCTATGCAAGAGGAATTCTGTTCACATGCTACTATATCATGTTTGTAAGTAGTTTTTCAGCTTAATTTTACAAAAAAATGTTTCTTTATTTATTAAATTGCATGCTGTATCTTAAAAAAATCAGTGATCAAAGTAGTGATCGAAATTGCAGGAGATCTAAATAAGCAACCATATCTTTGTCTTACGTAACAATCTTAGGATACAAATAGAATTTTCTGAGGTGAAAATCTTTGAAAATTATAATTGTCTCTTTAACATCATGATGCCATGGGATTAAAATCAAAATTAAGCCTGAAGGCCAGGGGATCTCTCACTGTGGAAAATAACCAACAGCACTGCAAAGGATAGAAATACCTAAGGTTCGCTCATGAGCTGTACAAGAATGAGAAGAATAAGTGAAATACATCCACTAAATGCTGATTTAACCTGTGGAGGATACCGCTCTATTCAAACAGGAATGTAGAAATGGATTTTCATTTACTTTCACAGTCTCTCTTAAGAGAGGTGGAAACCAAATAATGCTTGACTCAGATTGCAATGTTCTCTTGACTATTTGAATAGGTTTTTTGCTAGAATAAATGTGTATATCACTGTTTAAATATTTAAGTAATTATATTTAATGGCAAAAACATTAGCCTTAGTGCCATTGGATAAATCTAGGAAGTGACAGTAAAGCAAACTGAAAACCACTCATGAATGAAGAATGAAGGATGGTTCAGAGCAATGTATTTTGCAGCATCTTTCTTCAGTGGAAATAAACATTTAGTGGCTTTGCCAGATTCCCAAATCTGCAAGTGACACTCTCGCCTAGGCTCCACAAGCTGCTGCTTGGTAATGGATCAAGATCTTTACCATTAACCAATGTGAAGACAAATACAAACCTGGTTGCTGAGCCTTTAACAGTTTGAGTAGTTTATTGCTCATCTAGTCTGTCAAAAATATCTGTCATCATGAAATATCCATCAATAGAGAAACACAAAAGAAGGTATCTTTCAAATTTCAGGAAAAACAGAGGACCATAACACGGAAAGTGCCACTTAGGGAAAACATTAGTCAGAAATCAGTCACAAAAAAAGTGCACAAATCAGTGTGTGTCAGGTGCAGAAAACAGTGAAACCTCTGGAATATAGAAATGCAGGCTGAAGAGACAATCGGGAAATGGTGCAACACATCAAGTGAAGAAGGGAAAAAACCACCATTCAAGCTGTCCCCATTCTGTCTGTAGGATGGCAAGTGTCCTCTCTCATTTAATTTTAAATCTAAGTGTCACTATTTCTGGGGAAAAAAACCCAAAAAGACAAGCAGAGTTATGTGTTTATGTTCTCAATTAACACAATTAAGGTTTTTTTGTGAAATCTTGGAAAATTGTTCATTCAGGAGGTGAATGCAAATTTTTGGGTCACCTAACTATTCTCAGCAGCCACAGGAGCTAAATCATGGTTAAGTGATGCAGTTGGATAAGTGGCTGAAACCTCAAACGCTCCCTGCTTTTGTCAAACCCACTAAATAATGTCATTAATCGGTAGCTAATTTCGTGCTATTGATATTTGCCAACGCTGTTGTGTAAATACGTATGAAAGCAGATTTCCTCAATTTCGGAACAAGCAGGAGGTTTTCTGTTGCTTTTCCTCGTGGTTTCCTGTAGCATCACTGTTTTGGGTTAGATGGTTTATAAAAGACCTTGGGACCTGCAGAAACTGAATAACCCTCTGCTGGCATTTACAGAAAATGTTAAATTACTGACTTTGTGCACTGCAACAACCCTCAATTACTGATTTGTAGGAAAGTACACAGTACAGAAAATTCTGTATTGGAACTGCCTGAGGCCACGTGAATATATATAAGAATGCGAGAACATTTTGTCGATCAGCATCTGAGGCAGAAACGTCTTTTAAAGGTCATGCAATTTCTTTTTCCCCCCTCTCGCTCCTTAAGATTCTTTTCTTTTAATTACATTTTCTTAGTTTGGGCATGGTATACATTTAAAAAAAAGCCTATAAACAATGAAAAGTTTATATAAACGAAGAAAACAGCATTACAGATATGTGATGCCTCAATTTGTCATGCGTTCTTTCTTTGTTCCATATACAATGACAGAGAATTTTTTGTCATTATTACCCAGAGAATTCACTGGTTTTTTAATAAATGAGGCTGCTCATTGTTGAACATCCTCTTCCTTTTCTACGAAGAGCCCGTTTACAATTACACTGTTCCCAAGTAACATTAATTAACATCCAGCCAAACTTCACTGTCACATGAAGGAAGAAGAAGAAAACAAACCAAAACCAACCAAAACCACAAAAGCAAGTGCCCAAAGAAATTCTAATATTTACTCTGGAGGGAAAAAAAAAAAAAAAATCCATGCAAGTATCTCTGCTGGACAAATATATATTGGTATAGCATAAAGAACTCTCGAAAAAGAGGCTTAATAAATAAGGGTATCAAGGACACAAGCAAAAGAAGATACGGGATTTCCAGGGTGCCTTGGGGAGAAGGAATAGAGGAAAGTAAGTAGTGGCTTCTATCTCCAGAAAGAATGCCTGTTTTAGCCATGGCTAATTCCAAAGTGAAAATCAAATGCTGCTCCTCTCTTTGTGTCAGAGTTATCTTTCTTCTTCCTTGTGTGCCTTGATCAAGAAAGCGAAGGTGTCCTTATTTAGATTGTTATCCCTCATTTCAAGTCGTAGCACTTCAAAGTGAACATGAACACTTGCCTCAGAGCTGTGATTTCAAGCTGCAGAAGTCACCAGGGCATGCTCAGCTGTGAGTTTATATTTAATTCACATCTCGAAGGCTTCGCTCGGAAGCAAAGTTCTTAAGCGTTATGCTATTTTAATAGGAAGTTTTGATTCAGCCACCAGAGAAAGGGTTTGCCAAGGCCTGGCCAGTCAGCCTTGTTTAAATTGTAGCCATATGACTGAAATATGGCGTGGGTTTTTTTTTTGTTTGTTTGTTTTTGTGGGTTTTTTTTGGTTTTTTTTTTCATAACTCTAGTTAGTTTAGTTAGCATATCCTTTTGTAAAGAGCTGAATCTCTAAACCATCACTATCACTCTATCTGAAATGATCTCTGAAGGATTCTTACCGAATACTGGATTACTGATCAGCCAAACTTAATATTAATTTATTGTTTCCATTTATTTGTAAAATAGAAATTTAAACTGTAAAAGACCAAAAAAATTTAAACTGTAGCTTATCCCTGAGAGCGGGATATTTTGCTGAGGGTGGTAATCATCGAGTCACTCAGAACCACACAAGTCAGTGCTGTGTAAGAGCAACCTGCCTGCTTAGAGGGAGAGCACTGGCTCAGTGCTGCTCTGTGGCTATCAGCAGAAAGCTTCCCTGTTTGAATTAGACGGATATTGGAAGTGTCCTACCTTTGACTTTAAATCAGTGGCACCGACATCTGTTAGATTAGCTCGTTTGGCTTCTTCCCAAATGAGAACTGCAGGGGTGGAAAACAACATGAGTCGAGATTATTTGCTCTGTCAGTTCCAAGCTGTGTTTTACGTGCAGCACAGTCTTCTCCAATCCTGTGATATACTGCTGTTCGCATTGCTCTGGAACTGTGTTTAAAGACTCTGCCTAAGAGGTGAGCAAGAAGCAGAAAGGTAAAACATTCTGGAGTTTTCCTAGAGGAGCTCCTGTGCTCTGTAGCATTTCAAAGCAGCAGCAGCAGCAGTGTGGCCACTACCAGTAATTACTTTTGCAGATGACAGACACAAACTTGATAGATGTTGAATAGATGTGATCATTTTTCCCACTAGCAAACAATCAAACGATGCTTTCTGCTAATCTGAATTTGTTTTGGTTTATATCCCCTCTTACCTGCAGTTCTCTTAGCAGGGATAAAGGCACAAGGAATTTCTTCACTGAGAGAGATGTCAAACCTTGCAGTGGTCTCAGAGAGGTGTTGGGTCACCTGGAGGTGTTCAAGAAACAGTGGCACTCAGTGCTCTGATCTTGTTGACGAGGTGGGGATTGGTCAGAGTTGGAATTGACCATCTTGGAGGTCTTTTCCAGCCTCAGTGATTCTGTGATTTTACAGATCTCTCAAAATCTAATTCTTTAAAAGTGTCTGGTGTGGAAGAGTTCCTCTGTCTCATGTGCTTCTCATGTGTCTTTATGCTCTGAGATGGGCATCTGCTGGAGGCACTCTGTGCTCCTTTATGTAATCCCTGTATTGGCATTTTCAGGAGCAAAGTGAAAGAGCTGCCTGCTGTGCAGAGGCTATTTCTGTTTCAGAGGGTAGGTAAAGATCTATTTTTATTTTGTTATGTACAAGAACATGGTCCTAGATCTTTGTTCATGCTGGCCCTTTTGAATATCCTGCGAAAAACTTGAGAGAATAATTTGCTTTATGCAGCTAAAGGGTCATGTTTCCAAATGTGCTGTCTGGAGGACTTTCTATAATTCTAAAATTCCTGTGAAATTTCTAAAATTCCTGTGATAATATGTGACACTGATATACATATTAATGCTGAAGGCAGGTACTGAAGGACACGTGGATAAAGCCATTTCCCTCCGTACTGTTTTATTGCTACTGAAATACATTCAGCAACAATTTGGTGCCAAATCAACTTTGAAGTGTTGTCTCAGACATTCATACAAAGGCAGACATCAGTCTAAAGTTCTCAACTTCTCTGCTTTTTAGAGACAGTCTCAGGCTGGCTGACTTGAGCTGGTTAAACATTGCCAGACACAATCTGGAGGCTTACAAAGCATGCACTTTCACCAGCAGTGCTCTTCCACACACATCTTCTACATTTAGCTCCATTTCTGGGCCTCCTGAGGTGCGAATATCAATCAAATCTGACTGTAACAAGTATCCTTTGCCATAGGAGTCCCATATTTTATCCCAAAATCTCAAATCAGTTGTGTTAGAGAACCCACTATTTTTTTTTTATTATTTTTATTTTTATTTTTTTTTTATGGACAGGATACAACCTACTGCTCATTTAGTCTGGTCCTTCCCTGAGATCACCTAAGTAATTGTTTTCCCTTGCCTGTTCCTATGTTTTCTATGCTTTATTCTACAAAATGTTAGTGGGGGATCTTCACAATTTTTTTTTTTTTGCTGTGAAATCTTGTAGAATTTATGGTGATGTGAATGTATCCACAATTATGCAGAGTATGTGGTTTTTGTGGTTATGGAAGATATAATTTCTTGCAAAGAGATGAGCAGAGGATAATAATTCCCAAATAAAATTTTGAAAAGACTATAGCAGGCCTAATATAAGCACTATGCTCCTAAACAGCAACTCTTAGGAAAAAATGGGTGAATGAACGAATAAATAAATATATAAATAAAATTCTTCCAGGCATCCCTTCCAACCTCAGTCTTTGGTTCCTTCTTCTAAGTGCCAGCTCAGAATACTATTATTCTTTCTACTGCTATACTTTCTTTTTATCTTTTTTAGAGATACTTCAGATAACTGTCCTGTAAATAAAGGATTTCTAAGAGTGAAGGAACAACTGAGCCACCAATTCTTTATTTTAGCATGAAAAGGTCTGCAGCAGGAGCACTGCTTTCCCTTTCAGTGATGGGGTCATGGAAGAAATCATTTCACCCAGCAATTTCCATAGCTCAGGAATTAGGAAAGCCTGAGGGCCTGAAATTGAAGTTATGTAATATAATGAAAGAATACGATTATGTTCTGTTCACACTATGATCTTTGAAAAATACTTATTATGGGAGCAAAGTATCAATTCAGAAGCGGGTTTAATGGTGGAAATAAATGTACATGAGCAGATTTTTCCAAGTGCACAAGCACCCTAAGAACTCCGAAATAAACCTGTGGTGCAGAGAGAGGATCTCAGCAAGAATCTGTCCTTCTGCAGTCTCAGGCTTGCCAAGACAATTCGGAATTATGTAAGTTTCCAAACTGCCAAGAAGAAGTGTAGAAAAATGATGGCTTGAATGTTCAAAAGTGCCTGCAGAAACAACACTGTTTTCCAGAAATTCTGGACGCCTCCACTTTGACAGACCCTAAAACTGGTATCTCTGGATGGAGTTCAAAAACAATGGTACGAGTGGAAATATTTCCTTGTAAATTCAAGGCATTTGCACATTGAAGGTGTTAGATCAACACTGTTCTTGGAAGTTCAAATAAGCTTGTATACTTAAGCAGCACTGTCCCCCTCAGTTTAATGTATTTTCAGTTGCTTAAAAAAAAAAAAGGGAACAAAAACCAAACAAAATTATTTTCTCCTTTAGCTCATAATTATGGCAGGAAAGAGTGGAATTAAGGTTATTTTGTAAAACAAATAATCAAAATGTTTTTGCAATTACCATGGTAATGGCTGGTCCATGAAAAGATCTAAACCAGATCTTAGAAGTCCAAATACATTTTTGATTTTTCAGCTTGAACCTTTAAACTGATGAGAATTCACTCATTGCTGTGTTGCTTTCTGTCTGCTTTCTGTTTCCCCACTTTTTTGAACTTTAAGATACTGGTACTACTGCTGGCAGATCGGCCTGGCTGCATGATGTTGTTTCACCTCTTGATGTATCCTGATTTTTCAGGGAGTTATAAAGTAGATAAACATATCTTTGAGAGAATAATCCTGGCACTAATTTCCTATTTGTATATGAATCTCTTTAAGGTGTATTTTAAGCTAATTTCCCATAGAGGCCATAGCTTTTTAAGGGTTTTGTCTAAACCTTCTTATCTCCGTAATTTCTAACACGTATCCATCTGCCTGCCATTCAACCTGTGACTCTTAAAATGGAGCACTGACAATTATTTACTTTCTTCTGTACTTTCTTGCTGCCTTCCTCACAGTTTTTGTTTACTGTTTGTTTGTTTGTTTTTTTGGGTTTTTTTTTGTTTTGTTTCTTTTGTTTTGGTTGGTTGGTTGGTTGGTTGGTGGTTGGTTTTTTTGGTTTGTTTGTTGTTGGTTTTTTTTTTTTTTTTTTTTTAATTCTGCAGTAGCTTTGAGTTTTGACAGTTTCCCTATTGTAGCACTGTGCAGTTTTAGAGCAATATTTAAATCACCTACATATTTTTGTGTTTATTTTTTTTTCCACTGTGCTGCTGCCTTCAGCTTCAAAGATTGTTTTGTGAGTTCTTCCAGTCCACATAGTCCCTTGGACAGGGTGTAAAATGCAGAATATATGCCAACAAGTCATTGTGACACCAAGCAAAATGACTTCTTGTCACTAAGACTGTGACTTGTGTGGTTTCCCACAGTGCAGCAAAGACTTTCCCCTACTTTGAAGGTTGATTCACTTGGAAATAGAAATGGTGACTTGAATACCTAAATTACCACGTCCTTTAGGTGCAAGAAATTCCATTCTTTGGAAAAGTAATTCCTATCTAATATTTCATATTGTATACCTAATCTCTAAAGGACTTTGATGCATCTATTTGCAGTCCTTTGCAAGTGATTTTGATTAGAGAGTACCAAGGAATATACTTGTCATCAAGAGACACTATCACAATTATGTCTTTATGCCCTTAATAATGTAATTATTTTATTTCAGAATAATTAGGATTACTTTAATATCAAGTGGTGATTTGATCACACTTCTGTCTTGACTTAGATTCTTGAATTCACGAATGATAAAACAATTAATTTATTCTAGTCTTCCTGACAGTATTTTTATCTATGAGATCTTTTTCTTTGACAAGGATCATAATGAAAATGTTGTAAAACAATTTGGTAATTGAAGATCATCAAATATTTGAAATATAAAATAGATGCAGGTATTTGACTTCAATGTATTTTAAATACAACAAGGATTATTTTAGATTCAAAATCCCACAAATTCTTTTGGAATTATGCAAACCTATAATTTCCTCACTGTTGCTAGCAAGAATTATGTCTCAAGGTTATTCCTTTTTTCCCTTTAAAAATTAAGGGTTTATTTCCCCTTTTCCAGTCAGTGGGACATTCACTGGACTGCCACAACTTCTCAAACATAACATTCAGGACTCTAAAGACAGTTTTTGAACTCAAATCCTGTATATTAGCCATGTTAAGAAAGTCCAATGATTTAAAAAGTGTATTAATTTACAGAACTTTCCAAAATTTGTATGTCATGGAACAACTTCCTTTTGTGTTCCTCCTACGTGAACCTTCCCCTGCATAAAATTTGTCACGAAAGCTGCCATGTAAATTGATTTTCACTGAATAAAGCAGATGACATGGAAGTCTAATTTTCCATCCACTTGATGAGAAATTGGATATGGGCATTAATGATCTCATCTAAAGGGAGAACAAAAAAAGGGGCAGTTCTTCAACTCACAGGGCCATATTCACCCCTGTGGCATGCCTGCACAGCTAAAAGTTTATTTCTTTCTTGCCAGTTGTGATTTTGACCTAAGACTTGGATTTCATTTATGTGAATAAGAGGGAGAATGTTGCTCTTTGGACAAGTGTAAGTGTGATGTGCAAGTGAGGCGCTCCAGTAGCTGCTTTTCTACCACTTGCATTGTTTTATTTGCCTTTTTTTTTTTTCAAATGTTCAGCATATTCACTTTCAGGAATTATGCCCTCTCCTGTTCAGAAGAGCACTGAAGGCAATATTTATACCAAGGCAGCTGTTTAATTTGCCACATAAAAACTACGAAACTCTTCAGTGGGTATATATTATCATAAAAGTTGCAGCAGACAGATAACAAGGAAAAGGTACAGGATAAAATTTGTGGAAGAGAAAGCTGCTTTTCAGTGGAATATGTAAATACCCTACACTATTGCACTGCTCTGAATTACAGCCATTTAGATTTAAAATCAGGTCTGTCAAGCAAGAAATGACACTAAACTTTAGAGATTTGGGCAGAAAAACAAACAAACAAAAAAGGCAGAAATTAAAACACAAAACACCTTATACCTTTCACAGAGGAAATGAGAAAAATAAGGATGTGCTCTTACTTGATAGTTACACTAATGTCCCACCACAGGAATTGGAATTGCAGTTAGAGACATATGCTATAAAACAGTCACTGAGAAGATGCCTCCGCTCTGTCGGAATATAAACTAAAAGCCTTAAACATCGGGGGTTTTAATACCTTGGGTGTAATGTGGAACTACTGATCCAGGTCTTAAATATAGAAATTTTGGAGTAAAGAATTGGAAACACAAAATGTTGCATGCAGAAACAAGGATTTACAAATTCCAGGCATTTTGTGAAAATATGAAGTTTCCTTGTGCTGCACAATTAACTGGTTCAGCACGACATATTTATGTCGTCAGGTGTTCCACCACAGAAATATTACCCTTTTTTCCTCTTTCATTTTAAAAATAAGCATTTTCAAAGAATTCCTATTTGCTTCTGCCCTCAAGAAGAATAAACCAAAGCAATTTCTTCTTACAGAAAATCCTGTTTGCTTGGTTGTTTGGTATTGTTCTTGATGAGGAAAACATTTAATGAATCATTAATTCTTGCAGTGGGGAAGGGAAAAGTTCAGCAATGTTTGTTAACCTAATGTAGTTAAAAATACCTTTTAAATAACTTAGGGTTAAAAATGGATTTAATCTTCTTTTTTTTTTTTATTCCTTTTTACAGTCATAAAACCCACCTGTAGCACCTTGTTGGATGAGTTTCCCTGATACTTTTATAACCATTAAAATCCTCTAAGGTAGGAAAATGCAGAATAAGTATTATTACAAAAGCCATAATCAGTTATAAAGATGATATTTTCTGCTTTAGCTCCCATGCTGACAGAATTGTTAACCTCTAACAAGAGAATCAGTTACGAGTTTGTTTCCTCTATTTCATTCTGCAGCAGATTGCTCTCTTCAAACACTTTTAAGTAAAAAAATAAATCACAAGACCCCAAACCAACCAAAGAACTTACAGCTTCAAACACAGTAAATATTGGAATAATAATCTTTCTCAGAAGTACTTGAGCTTTTCCTACCACCATTCATGTCCTGTGTGAATATCTTTAAAAACTTTATAAATTCTGATTTTCAGGACAATGTATGTTAGGTCATGTGTCTATCTCAGCATGGTATTTTTTCTAAAATGGCTCAAGAGCAATGAAAAATTAGTGAGCAGTTAATAGAATAGTTGAATATACACAAATAAACAAATGAGCAAAATCATAGAAATAAAGTTTGTAAGTGTTATCAAGTGCTCTGTAGTAACTTGGTCTTTCACTGAGTGTAAGAATAAATGGCTATAAAAAAATTCAGTATAACCATTATTTGCTAGTTATGGAGGCATACATTTAGAGAGTTATCAGGGCTGAGGTTTTTTTGTCTGTTAATTTATGTTTTTGTATGTCTTGTTTTGTTTGTTTGCTTTGCATTTGTCTCTGAGTTTTTTTACTACATGAGGTAGTTTAAACTCCATTTCTTTTATATTTCTACTTATGCAACGCTCAGACTTCAAGTCATCAAATTTCTCTAACATTTGACTCCTTTTACAAGATGTTTCACATACCTTTAAATACCTCATACCAAGAAATGAAAGTGTTGCTGTCCAAAAGCTTTTGAACACTGGGTGACTACATGAAAGCAGCAGCAATGACCATGGACTAAAAAAAGCCTTCCCATTCTCTCCTTGCTGGATAAGTTCAGTTATCTGTGTAGTTTATTTGGCTATTTTTTTTTTTTTTGCTTTTTTTTNCTTTCCCATTCTCTCTTTGCTGGATAAGTTCAGTTATTTGTGTAGTTTATTTGGCTTTTTTTTTTTTTGCTTTATTTTGTTTTGTTTTGAAAAACCCAACCAATTTGTTACTTTTTAATGTTTTCCCATACTTATATCTTAATTATTCATCCTCTCCTGCTTCAGCAAAATCCCTTATATGATGTAGCTTCTGTGGTCCAAATGAATTCCCAGAAATCCTTTCTAGTAACCTTTCCTTGTTAAATTTTAAAACTGAAACACATTTCCTTTAATAAAGGCCAAAGATTTACTGAAAATGTTCACGGATAAACCCAAAGTACATGAAGTTTCTTGAAGAAGAATATAATTTATGGAGATAATTTCCTATTTAACATGTCTCTAATTCACCTGGCAACACTTTCACCAAGTCCATCATATCTTCAAAGCTGAAGTCAATGACACTTTTCAGAATATGTTTCCTGGTGGGTTCAGTCTATCAGCTGTGAATTATTGGACCCCACACAGGGAAAAATTAATCCTGCAGCTCCTTTGGGGATTCTCAGCCGCCTTTATTGAGAAGTGGGATTGATTCAAAAAAATTATAAACCTCCTTTGCAGAGATTTTGGGGATTTCTGGAGTCTGAAAACAAGTGTTTGTCACCCTATTCCCACTGCTTGTAATGCCACCTTAAACACTGCTTGATTTTCAGGAGTAAATCCCAGCTGTTTCACAGCTGGGGCAGCATGAGCTTCCTCTGAGCAGCATTTCCATTAGTTTCAGCACACAATCAATTTTTTACAGCTACAGTGGGTTTTTTTCTTTCTACTTTTATTAAGAAGAAAAGTAGGGTTTTGGATGGTGATTAAAAGACAGGGGTGAAACTACCTGGACTGGCAGAAATAAAACAAACACCCCCATCTCAATCATCAGATAAGAAAATATGATATTCATGAGTCCCTGAAGAACATTTATATATAAATATAAATAAGCAAATAAATAGACAAATACGTAAATAAAATAGATATGTACATACACACCTCTATACACCAGCTTTAAATTTTCCTTAAATTAAAAAAAAAATCTTTAAGAGGGAGACAGCTTATTTCCACCAGTCCTAGAAACTTCTCCTCTGTGCCTGTCTTCAAAGTGGAATGATTGTCACTTATTTTCTTTCATGCTCAAAGTTAAGGCAGAGAAAGTGTCATCGCAGGGTAGCTTTGTCTGAGATGAACTTGTCTTAGCAGAGGAAGAGATGCTTGTGATATTGCAGAATTTATATCACAAAAGGTGATGGGGTTTTAGCTTCATGGATATGTTTCACTGGGAAGCATAAATGACCTCTTTACAGCTTTTTTTTTTTTGTTCTGTGCTTCTCTCTCCTCTACTCTCCCTTCTACCAAAACCGTTTCTGCAGTACTTTCAACGATCTGAAAATAGAGCAAAGCCAGAAGCTGTCATTTTGTCACTGCTAATGTGCTGAATGCTGAGATATGCTCAAATGCTGCCATGAGCCTTTTACGACAATATTTGATATCTGGTGAATAGAAAATGCATCACTGTGAGATGATCCAGTTTGTGTAATCATGATCATGGTGCTGCCTGAATGGGCTCTCTTGGCAGGAATACAAAAAACACACTCAGGGTTGTCAGTATCTTACCCAGATCTGTAACTTTCCCCAGGCACTGACTGACCCCAAAATATCTTCTTTTAACTGCCCAGGGCAGATGTCATCCCTCAGCACTTTGCTGTTTCCCATTTTGCAGCCTACATGTTGGCTTTTGTATTCCTTCAAGAAAGAAAGGGAATATAAACAAGGTTAAGAAGGGTGAGAAGATCTGGAACGTCAATATCTACTTTTTTTATTTTTAATTTTTTTTTCTATAATTTATGTAAGAATATATAACAAATATTTTGAAAATACTTATTTAGTAAGGAAAAAACCAAAGAATTGTTCCTGATGCAGTCATGCCAAATATTTTTATTTATTTTGCTGATGGAGAATATAAATAGGAAAAAAAAAAAACAAAACAAAACAACAAGAAACACACAACTATTTTTAAATCTTTGATTTTCCAAACATCCATACTTGCACTGCTATACTTATTTATTCCTGATTTGCTTCACCAAAAATGAGATTTCAGTGGGGATTCTTGTGTGACATTTGAATGTTTAAGATGTACCCAAAGCCCAAGTTAGGCTGGGAAAGGGTATATTTGTTCTGCAGGTAATTTAGCAAAGCAATTCTTCCCAGATCAGTGATCTGGTGTGCTGCTGAAGCAGCCTGTCCTTTCCAAAGCCATGGAGAGTTGTCTGAGTCATGTGTACATGCACAAAGTGCAACAAATACACCGTAAAAGGCAGAGTTTATTTAATTTGCAGTGCAGGGCTTTGGTATTTTCATGCTTGTGGTATGTTGAGAAGTATTACTGAACATATAAAGCCATGTCCAAGAGGCTTTGATTTCCAGGCAAATAAATAACTATTATTGTTTACAGTAATAATTTAAGTACATTTAAAGTGCATTCCTCCAGAGGATGAGATTGCAATTTTGTCACAGCATCAAGTTAAGGCCCTGTGAAGCAGCTTGATTGCTTGGCTTGTCATACATAGGACACAAACCCAGATTCAATTTGGCCCTGAGTGAAGGGTGATAAACTTTTTACAGCCACTAAAGCTTTGCTTAAGAATCTCCTGTCTTCAGGCACAGGCAAAAGTCACACATCAGCCTCAAGGAATCCCTGAATCCCAGGGTATCCGGGGCTGGAAGAGACCTCTGGAGCTCACCCAGCCCAACCCCTGCCCAGGCAGGGTCCCCTGGAGCAGTGACACAGGAACGTGTCCAGCTGGGCTGGGATGTCTCCAGAGAGGGACACTCCAGGCCCTCCCTGGGCAGCTGTTCCAGGGCTCTGCCCCTCCATGGACAGAAGTTCTTCCTCCTGCTGGGCTGGAACTTGTTGTGGTTCATTTTATGGCCATGGCTCCCCATCCTGTCCCCGGCACCCCTGAGCAGAGCCCAGCACCATCCCCTGGCACCCCTCGGAGGTGTTTGTAGGGATTGATGGGATCCCCTCTCAGCCTTCCCTTCTCCAGCCTGACCAGGCCCAGCTCCCGCAGTCTGTGCCCATCACAGAGATGCTCCAGACCCCAAATCACCTCTGTGGCCTCCCCTGGCCCCTCTCCAGCAGCTCCTGGTCTCTCCTGTCCTGAGGAGCCCGGCACTGGCCCCAGCACTGCAGAGGTGCCTCAGCTGGGCGGGGCAGAGGGGCAGGATCCCCTCCCTGACCTGCTGCCCACACTCTGCCCGATGGCCTCAGGGTCCCCCTGGCCCTCCTGGCCCCAGGACACTCTGTCAGCTCATGGTCACCTTGTGCCCCACCAGCACCCCCAGGTCCTTCCCCACAGAAAACTTTGTCAGAGTGCAAGAACAGACCCTTCAGGAGGGTTGGTCGCTGTGAAATGTCTGTCACTTAAACAGATTTCACTGAATATATCAACAGAGGAACATTGCTTGACATTACCTTCAATGATGTATTTGATACATCCACTTCCAATGCCATTTAGCACAGGACTGAAATATTTTCCTTTCCTTCAGGGGAAAAAAAAAAAAA
>VZTE01004709.1:269782-315826 GCA_013397775.1 Eulacestoma nigropectus
AACCCAGGCTGGAAATATTTTCTTTTCCTTAGGGGAAAAAAAAAAAAAAATTAAAAAAAAAAAATAAAGAAGAAAAGGGCCAGGCTGCACTTCACAGGTTTTATTGAAGTGAACTTTTAAAGCAAAACAATCAAGAAAAAGTGTGAATGTTAACCTTTAAGAAAGAAAGCGAGCGTTACATTTGTAGCCTAAACTGAAGCAAGACATTTTTAATTATATATCAATACAAGCAATATTAATATGAAAAGCAATAAATAGAGGGTAACCTGATGCTGAATCATTATTACTTCAAGGTAATTTTTTTCAACAGAATTTTCATGAAGTGTAAAGAAAGCTGTGGCAACATGGACTGAATTTCTTTATTTCTGTGGGAGTCAGTTTAAACTTTCCTGCAACATTTTGCTTCATGTTAAAGGTAAGAGGCGTTCAGCTAATATTTTAGCTTTTAGGTATTCATATAAATTACTATCATGTGCATGTATACACACACTTAAATGTTTCTTTTCTCTTTTGAAGATGATAGTAGATATCTATTTTGAAATAAATGTGGGGTCCTACTATATCTTCCCTCTCACCATACCAAAATTACCACCTGTGTCATTACTGTATAGGGCACCTCTGCAATTAAATCATCTGCAGGAACACAAGGAATTTCTGCATCCATGGGTAGCCCAGTTGTCATTGCAAGCAGGAAAAAATTAAATTATATATCCAATCAACATTTCATACAGTTCATCTTCCCTAAATATGTAGTCAGAATCTCTGCTAGAAACATTAAAAAACGTAGTTCTTAACATTTCATTCACTAAACCCGTTAAAAAATGGGCATGGGATACAATAAAATGTAAAAAATGGCTAGCAAAACTTAAACAAACTAAAAATAAACATATTTAAAATAAGATCACAGTGTGAATAAAGGTTTCCCCTCTTACAACAAACCCAAATGCCAGTTTGTAACACTCTGTTATCATGTTGGTCGAAGAAAGGTTGTCAAAACAGCACCATCATCATTTTTATTGGTGATATTCACTGAGCATCTAAAGTGGTTCGGCCTCCTCTAAACAACAGCTTTTGCATCCATCATTGTTTTCACTCTGAATCAAATATTAAATACTCTCTGCTTTGCCCAAGAAAGGCAAGGGAGCCATTATTTACAATAATCACATTTTAATTCAGATGAGGAATGACAATCTAAAAAAATGATTAAAGAAAGATACTGAGGGGATTTTGTGTGCATAGCTTATCATCTTTGGTAGGACTGAGCTCAAGAGTGTCATTCTAACTAATACTATTACAAGGAACTGGCAGGAATACAGTACACAGAACTGGTGTGGTATCACCAGGAACATGGATTTGTGTTTCGGTGGGTTTTTTTCCCTCAAGAAAAAAATTTCTAAACATTTATTATACATGCTTACAGGAATCATGGAAGATGAAGCATAGGAAGAGTGTGCATTGTCTGAAGTCTTTGGGAAATAATACTGATATTACTATGACAAATAATTCATAGCTTTGCAGTGCAGGCAGCAGTGTGGGTTATAAATTAGAGACATTTAAAAATTGAAAGCTGCATGCTAGTGTACATGCAATGTATCAGCTGACTTTTTAAGGAAGAGGGAGTGAGAAGAAGATGTATTATTTCACAAACATGTAGCGCATTTCACTCACAAATACGTGGGCTCAGCCCTCCTACCTGGGCTTTCAACCTACCAAAGGTCTGACCAGACCTCTGTTAATTTGGTCCGTGTGATCAGGTGAGTCAGTGTTTTTCATCACTGTGGGCTTCTTCGAATCTCAGTGGGCAATTTCTAGTGATAGATTCATCATATTCTACATTTATAATTTTCCAGATACTTTGTTTTCTACAGCTGATTGGAGGTTATAGCAAGGTGTGGGTCGGGCTCTGCTCCCAGGGAACAGGGACAGGAGAGGGAATGGCCTCAGGCTGGGCCAGGGGAGGCTCAGGTTGGACAGCAGCAGGAATTTCTCCATGGAAAGGGTGCTCAGGCCTTGGCAGGGGCTGCCCAGGGAGGTTTGGAGCCCCCATCCCTGGAGGTGCCCAAGGAAGGGCTGGAGGTGGCACTGAGTGCTCTGGGCTGGGGACAAGGTGGGGATTGATCACAGGTTGGACTCAATGATCTCAGGGTCTTTTCCACTCTAAATGGTTCTGGAATTCTTAAATCATACACAGGGTTCCTCAAATGGTGAAAGGGAGACACAGATTTTCATCATTCCCTCAAAATGGACTCTTAGATAATTTCTTCTCTTCCGAGTTGAAGGTGATTTTGATGGGTTGGGGTGTTGGGTATTTCTGTTTTATCTGATGTTTTAAATGTAATATGTAGGTATCAGAGTAAACAGGGAAATACTTTGTATTGCTTTAATCACATAAAATCTAATAACAATAAAACCTAAGAACAGAATTTTTAGGGAATTCTAAGAACATAGAATGGCTGCATGGTGCTTGGCTGCTCCTTGGGGTTAAATCATGGCAGTGATCAACAACAAAACATGCTATGGATTAATTACTATGATAATTTAAACCTGGGTTTGAAGAATTTATGGTAAGTGAAATGAAAAAAAACCAACCCAGCAACACAACTAATAAAGACTCTGGTGTTTCAAAAATCCAAAGCTGTAAACCTAACTTTAAAAGTTCTACTATAGAGTAAAAGAGACGAAGTCTGAAATATAAATTTAATTCTACAAAGTCATTAAGTGAAAAGTAATAAATCCAGACTTTTTTTGGTAGAAAACTGCAATTTAGTTTGTTATTTAATTAGAAAATTGTTTTCAAATGGAACCAGGCGTAGACTTTTAAAATGAACACAAAAATGACATGTTTAAAGTAGTACACAATTCATTACCTTGAATCAATACATTGAGGATGAAAAAAGTGGACATGCATTGAAAAAGTGACTATAACCACTTCTGGAGGAAAAATCCACCTAATACTTGCATCTTTTAACACCTGACTTGTGCCATGTCCTCGTCCTGGCATCTGTCAGCAGTGCCTGTGGAGAGGGGGATGGACTGTATAAACAAAATTACGCCTTTCCTGTTACTTAAAAATGCTAATTGGGATATAGACACTCATCTCTAAATGAGTCACTGTCATTCAGTTGCATTCATTTCTTTGATGGCCTCTATGTATTAAAAAAAAAAAAAAAAAACAAACCAAAAAACCCCAGACAAAAAGCCACCAACCAACCAAACAAAAAACCCCAAAACCAACAACAACAAAAATCCCCCAACCAAGCAAAAAAAAAGGTCACCACTCAGTCCTTATGGAATGCAGTTTTTGGGATATTTCCCAACATAAAATCCATCAGCTGACCCTGGACACACAGTTTATGTGTCTTGGCAGCCGTGTTTGTGGTTTCTGTTTGCCTATCAGCCCCCAACAGTGCTCCTGCTTTTTCCACTTTCCTCATCCCAAATTAGTCTGTTTTCTCAAGATCAACCAACATAGACCAAACCATGTGCAACTCATATCTTACAGCTGCAGGAGAGGAGACTGGATATTTTTAGACAAGTAGGTCTTGAGAAGTTTCGGCTTCAAAATTCATGGAAAATATTTTTGCTCTATTTTATGCTCTTGTTTAGTTAAAAAATCTGGATAGAGCTAGATAAAAATTTGGAAAAGATGGTGGAATAAATTTTTAAAGGTGATTTAAACACCCTCAGAAAGCAACTTTTCTTGATTTTAATTTTTAAAAAATATTCTAAATTTATTTTCATTGTGAAAATTAAATATAGACCAAAATATTTCTTTAAAGCAAGTTGTCTTTTATATATATATTTACCTGAGCCTTTACTTAGTCATTACTCTCGAATATGAAATTTCCAATCAGACAAAAGCTTTCATCTGGATGTGGTCTTACCTTTCAAAGTGCCACGTGGCTTCTGTTTTTTCCAAGTTTTGTAGAAAGATTTTGGGTTAATGCATGGATTCTTAAGAGTTCACAGAACAGATGAAATTCAAAGTAAGAAAACACAAAAGAAAGGTAGAATAAAAGAAAGAAAGTGAGCTGTGTTTTAATGTGACGCTGAAAAACCAGTGTTAGTTAAAGTGGCATTTAATTTTGGCCTTGTGTGCTGAGGCAACACAAACAAATTAAAACTTCTGAATTTCCTTCTTTGGGATGAGATTGATATTTCCCTGAAAATGCTGCAACCACCACTCCTTTCACTCATGATATTCATGAAAGTTAGGTACTTGTGTTCTCTGTTGCATTTTTTTTTAATTTAGAAATTCAGTTTTATTTTCCTGACTATTAGAGACAGTAGGAGGTGTTTATCCATCTCTCATCTCTGCTCTAATCTCTGCTTCCCCTACAGTTAATGTATAAGGATTATTCATGTTCCAGCATCTCCATCTGGACAGTCAGGTGTCCGGGAATGCTCGACTGCCATCAAACCCAGCAGATCCTAAACGCACATTTCCTTGGAGCAGAAATTCCTGGGTTTGTTTCAGTGAGCTCTGACACCCAGCAATAGTTTTGGCTCTGTCTGCACTCTGCTTTTCCAGCTCAGAGCCACCCTGCCAGCCCGGCAGAGAGGAATTGCCATGGGGGCAAAGAGTGTTTCTAGGCTGTGGCCAAAAATCAGCAGCCACGCTGCTGGCCAAAGGCAAACCTGGAAACACCATAATTATGGCATTGCTGGGATCAGAGTCCCAGAGAGACTGAGACACCCTTAAGCTTTAATAGTGTCTGACTTTGGAGAAAATAACAATTTAGCAGCAGCTGTTGACAGGTTATCAGAGAAGCTTAAATCAAAAAGCGAAGAATTAATGCCAAAAGAAAACACGTAAGGCTGGTAGAACCTCTTCAAAAAAAAAAAAAATCTAATCTGCAAGTACAAGAATTGTTTTTACAGGCACCGTATAAATTGTTTGGGTTCAGAAAGAACGGTCCAAAACCAGTTGGACCAAACTAACGACTGTCTGGAATAGCTGGAATATATCAATGCTACAGGGTAGAGGCATGGACAGCTAAATCATTTTTTTGTCCCATAAAATTACTGGCCAAAGACTGGGTTTGAATAACTAAGCACATACCAACAGATATAATCATGTTTGTTTGTCAGTGTGGTTGATATAGATGAGAGTTTACATATCTGAAGCCAAGGGTTTTGTTGTAAATGATGTATCACCGAGGATCTCAAGTGAAGAAGGCAATTTTGAAGCCAATTTATGATCACTCTGGGTTTCTGGTGAGAAAATACAGTATTTTGAGTAGCTTACTGTTTCCAGAGTGATGTTGAAGCACCTGCAGTCCTTTTGAAAGAGAATTGTTTTGGGACATATTGCAAAAATAATTTGGTGTCCACTGCAGAGCAGACATAATACCCATTTCATAAATGTAAATATTTTTTTCCCAGAAGTTCTGCAGTGACCTTTCATTTCAAATTTTTGCCCTTTGCCAGGATTTTGAGATAATATGAACCATGAAGTTTGAAATACAGTGCTGCATTTATCCATTTCAAAACCAATACCAGCCACTTTTAACATGTAAAAGTCCTCTTGGGACAAAACCACTTTGCTTATGATAAATTTTGTTTTCTCTCCCTATTCTCTTCTTTCTTAAGAGAAGACTCTTAAAACATCTGCTATTTCTCCATTGCAAATTCAGGTAATAGGAAGGCAATAGCAGTAATACTACTACTACTACTACTACTACTACTACTACAACAAAGTATAGTAACACTTTTGGACATTATCTGAATTTTCCACCCTTTCTTCAGCTGGAGCAGAACATCTGCAGTGCATCAATAAGACAAAGAGAACATTTCTGGGGAGATCTCTGGGGAGATCCTTGGTGGCACTTAGTCTTAATTGGAAACTGTCTTTCATTTCTTCTGAAGGCATCATTCTACAGAATGTATTTCTTTATGGGCAGAAATTAGAAATGCTATTTCACAAAGCACTTTAAAACATGACAGATAAAAATGTAATATAAAACAGTCTCAGCTTCCTATCCCACCTGATCCAGGCTGAGCAAATAACACCTCTAATGCTTTCCAGTCTTTGGTGTCATGTGCAGCATATCTTTTTTTTATGTAGGTAGAAAATTTTCATGTCATTACCTACAAGATAAGGAGAGATATAAAATTTTATAAGCATCTCTGAAAGGCAAAGAAATTTACCTGACAATCGCCTAGGCAAATATTTCTTCCTGGGAAGAAATTAAAACATTAATTCTAGCTTTACCACTACTTCCTAAGCAAATTATTTTCAGATTAGTATTCCATTTTTAACATGGAGATCATGTGGATGATTAGATTTTTCTACTATAATGCCCTTTTTTTTTCTTAGTATTAAACACAAAATAATATCACAGAAAAATAAAAGACTGTTTATTTGGTGTCTCCTTATTTGCAAAATTCTTCTAATCCATTCACTTAAGTGCAAGCTTCCTATCTGCAATATGTACATACAATATTTGAATGCTAAAAGAAAAAAGTTTAGAAGTTGACTAGTGTGGGAGCTCTATGTCTGTGATGGGGACGTGGCTCAAAATAGGTGAAAGACAGTGGAAAATAAAAATTTTATGTAGTGGGTCAGGCCATAAACGCAAACTCAGCAACAGACATCACTTCTCTTTACTACTGGTCAGTAACGATCTGAAAAAAGGGCACAAGGCAAAGATTTCCAGCTTCCTCTGTATGACACTTGTGAATCCTGAGCAAGAAACACAGCATGGTATTTTGCTTCTTTTTGCAAACATGGACAAGATGAATGGTGCCTTCCTGAGGCTATTGAAAACAGGATGGGTTTACTGGACTGGTTTTTAGCCTAACTCCAGCCTATTTAAAACATTTTGAGATATATTTGAGATCAGCTCAAACAACAAAAAAAAAAAAATGAAAAGAGATTGTCAAGCTTTGAAAACAAAAGTTTCATGGTAAATCTGTGTGCCATGAAATCCAAGTGATTAAAGAAGGATTGTGATTCAAATAGGATATAAATAATATTCATGGCAATTTAATTTGATTCTAATACTTCAACACAAAGTGTTCACTTTTACCTTTACTCTGTTGGTCTTGGTTTGTTGGTTTTATTTAAACCTGATGTGGTATCTGAATCACAGAATCACTGAACATCTGGGGTTGGGAGGAACCTCTGGAGATCACCTTGTCCAACCTCCCCGATCAAGGAGGTTCACCCAAAGCAGAATGTACAGGCAGGTTTTGAATATTTCCAGAGAAGGAAACGCCACAGCCTCCCTGGGCAGCCAGTTTCAGTTTTCTGACACCTTTACAGCAAATTTGTTTTTCTTCAGATCCACATGGAACTTCCTCTGCATCTGTTTTCCCATGTTGCCCCCTGTCCTGTTGCTGGGCACCAAATACCAGATTGAAAACCTTCTAAAGCCTATAAAAGCTCCTGTTTTGTTGAAACGTACTTAGTACACATTGGTATTCTGAAACCCCTACAGCCCAGCAAGTTCTCCTTGTGCTGGGTTTTCAAGAAGTATCACAGCAACACAGAACCCCAGAATGGTTTTGGTTGGAAAGGACATTAAAGCCCATCCAGTCCCACCCCTGCCATGGGCAGGGACACCTCCCACTGTCCCAGGCTGCTCCAAGCCCCATCCAACCTTGCCTTGGACACTGCCAGGGATCCAGGGGCAGCCACAGCTTCTCTGAGCAACTGTGCCAGGGCCTCCCCACCCTCCCAGGGAACGATTTCCTCCTAATAATTGATCTAAATCTGCCCTCCATCATCTTAAGGCCAGTAAGGTTTATGCTGATGGATTATGTGTATTTCTTGACATTCTTCTAATGGCGATGCTACAGAAGACCCTGCCTTCAGTGCCACAAAGCCCTCAGTTTCATCATCTAGATCACTGCCCTTTATACCATATCCTCACTGGTCTTCATCCATCCCTTGGCCACCTCTGCATGGAGATGGAAATGTTTTACTGACTCCTGGTATGGATTGTAAATCAAAATTAACCTCTGTTTGTTTGTTTTTGTGAAGATCAAAACCACAAAACAAACAAACAAACAAACAAACACCCCAAACCAAACAATTAAAAAAACCCAACCCAAACCACACCAGACTGTGAATAACTTTGCAATAAGCTACCAGAACTTAATTTCATTACTTGCAAAAAATCCCCCACCAAAACTTAAAAAAACCCCTATGGATATGATAGTAAAATATCCATTATAGGAAATGATGATTCATAAAATGGATGCCTAGAAAATGTGTAGACAGATGTCTGACATAATGTCTTCCTCAATAAAACAGAGTTTTAGTTTAAAGGCATCCTGTTTATTTCTGGACTTTGAATACTTCTAGCTCTAAGTCTTCTTTGTTAGGAAAGGCATTGTCTTGAGGCTGCCATCTAAATATTTACAATTTATGGATTTTCAATGTGTCTCACAAACTTATCTGTGGCTATTAGGCTTGAAATGGAAATAGGAATTGCAATAAAAATACAATTCAAAGTTGTCTTTTTTTTTTGGTTTTTAGCTAATGAAGACTCTGAAATAAAGCCAAAAAATGGGAAAAAAGTGCAAAACTTTCAATACTTGAGCTAATAAGATAATGGCATTGTGGTGGCCTGACTTGCTGGGTTCACAAGATCACACAGCTCACAGAAATTATAGCTTCTAAAAACAAAAAAAATGAGACAAAAGGAGAAAAAGAGCTTTACTTAAGGAATTCAAAAGACAGCACATATTGTCTCTTCCCAGCAAACACATTTCCATAACTAAAAAGTTACAGCTACATGCAACCATTTCAGTCATTTTATTTCTCCTGTTAACATGAAGTATTCTTGAACACAAAATCCATTTTCTATTTTCCAATGGGAAAAAAGAATTTACTTTGATGCATGGGAGGAAATTTGGAGCTGAAGTTGTCTTACAGTAAGCTGCTTTATCAGGGTCTGTGGATCCTGAGGGAACACTGACTCCTCTGTACTTATCTAGATTTGAAAATTAAGCACATTAAGGCATATCTTCCAACCAGCTTTGCATCAAAGGTGTTTGACATCTCAGCACAGAGCAGGAAAGCATGGAAATTGCATGTTGGGGATTGCACTGAGACAACTGTGGCAAAGTCACCTAAGAAAAGATCAGTGGACAGACATTTAAATAAACACAGGTCCTGTGATTTCCACGGGCCAGGGTTCATAAACCAAATGGAAACTGACTTATTGCCTTGGACAAAAAAAAAAAAGGCTGCAGCCTGTAGCACTGTACAAAACCCCTGAAGAGATCATTCAGGACAATAAAATACTGATAATCAGTTCTGGGACCACAGAAGAAGGCCAATTGCCCCTATTAATTAATGAGCATGCGTATTGAATGACAATAATTTGTTTTCTCAAAGTACAGGTTTAGTAATGCTTGTGCCACATAATTGAGTCTGTGCTGATGATAAAGTTGATTTATAACACTTCATCAGAGTCAATTAATTAATTATTTGGATAGATTTATGACGTGAAGAGCAATATCAACACATCTTATAAACATTTATGTAGTTAATACGTGTAAATATTGACAGGAATAACAGAAGTCGAAGAGGAGAAAGCAAAATGAAGCAAAAATTCCTTTCTACTCTATTATTTTTACTATCCATTTCAGTCATTTTAGCGCTATCTTTTGTAGCTGAAGAAAAATGTTCTTTTCAAAATTTAGAGGTTTTCTTTGAAAGAAGGGAAAAAAGTCATTTTCACTCATCTGGAGAAGTGCATTCTGTTTTACACAGGGAACTGAAACTTTAATTTCTATAAAGACAAGTCTACCTTTGTGAGGGATCTCAAAGCAATTTCTCAGGCCAAAGAGTCCTGAATTCAGTATTTCTGATTTGGAAAGAATAAAAAAAATATGTTCTAGCAGTTCAACAAATCACAAGGTCGCGTCCTTAACTGAAATTTCCACTGAACTTGCTGGTCAGCCATGGACCTAGAATTGCTTGAAAATACCCATTTCAGAAGAAAATCCAGTCTCTTCTGATGTTAAATTACACTTTATGGTGTGGTAGAAAGTTTTGCCTAGTCTATTTAAGCTTTAGCTTTAAACGTGCTAAGCAATCACAATCATGAGCCACTCCAAAGTTTCTTTGTGACTTATTTTTTCTTGAGCAAAATCAAGGAAATAAAGTTACAAATTGGAATAAGGACTTAGTCTGATGATTCATTTACAGGATGAGAGGACTGAATGACAGAAAACCTGTAGTCCTTTTAGTTGAAATAGAAAAGGTGTTAATCAGCTACATAAATTGCTACTTAATCACAATTGGAAAGCCTGTAAGTGAAATATATGACACTATATCCAACATTTAATTACCATATCCACATGAATTTCATTAATTTCATTACATCCTTGAATTTCAGTCATCCTGTTTCACTTCATTCATTTGTACTGAATAAGGAAAGCTTTGGGTCATGACAGACAAAGAAAGAGAAGTGTAATAATTTAAACGTGTGGACATCAGGTGCCCACCAAAGCTGCTCCATCACTCCTCTCCTCAGCTGGACAGGGGAGAGAAAATACAACAAAAGGCTCGAGGGTGGAGATCAGGGCAGGGAGAGGTCACTCAGCAGATGCTGTCATGGGCAGAGCAGACTGGACTTGGGGAAACCAGTTTAATTTATCACCGATCAGATCAGAGTAGGGTAATGAGAAACAAATCTCAGTCTTAAAACATCCTTCCCACACCACTCCCTTCTTCCCAGGCTTATCTTCACTCCTGAATTCTTTTCTTCCTTTCTTCCCAGGAGCTCAGGGTTTCAGGGAATGGGGGTTGTGGTCAGTCCATCCCACATTGTCCCTACTGCTCCTTCCTCTTCAGTGGCTGGACTCCTCATGCTCTGCCCCACCCCACTGTGGGGTCCCTCCCTTGGCAGACAGTCCTCCATGAACTTCTCCAATGAGAATCTTGTCCAGGAGCTGCAGCTCTCCAGGTACATCCTGCTCCAGCGTGGGTCCTCCTCAGGGTCAGTCCTTCAGGAACTGGTTTCTCCCACATGGGTCACTTCCATGTGGTCAGTCCTTCAGGAACCCTCTGGTCACATGTGGGTAGCTCCTATGGGGTCAGTCCTTCAGGAAAAGGCTGCTGCTGCTGAGTGGTTTCCCCATGAGATCAGTCCTTTAGGCACATCTTGCTCCTGTGTGGGTCCCTTTCCATGGTGTCAGCCCTTCAGGAACAGGCTGCTCCAGCATGGGTCTGTCCCGTGAGGTCACAAGACCTGAGATCAACCCTACTCCATCATGGATTCCTCTTCCCAGAGGTCCTGCCGGGACCCTGCTCCACCTCGGGCTTCCCATGTCACTGGACATGGGGAGGGTCCCAGCAGCTCCTCACAGAACCCAACCCTGCAGCCCTCCCACCACTAAATCCTTGACATCCAAACCCAACACAAGGTGATTGGTCAGAGACGTAGTAAACAAGCCAGAAATAAATTTAAACTGTCTATTAAAAAGGCCAAATTAGGAAATTAACAATTAACAAGAAAGGGCAAACCTTGATCAGAAAAGCAAGGGATCCGATGCACCAGGGTGCTCCTTTGGCACTAGGTCCGCCGGAAGACCCCGCCTGTGTCTGTGTGTTACCTTTTATACCCTCTGAGCCCCTCCCCGGACCGGCCCTGATCCTGCACCCATAGCCTGAGATAATTGGTCCAGTCCAGCACGAAGTCAAGGTTCTTCAGCCAATGGCTCTCTGTTAGGGGTCGTTGTTTCATGATGTCATCTTGTCCTGATGGCGGGAACAGTTCTCATTAAAATTCCTGGTTACCATGGAGGCGGGTGACAGGGTAACGGTTGATGTCTATTTTTAACTTTGGGGCCAACTTTGAGAGTCCTTTAAGCATGCATGGATCTAATCTCTACGAAGAGCTGAATGATTATACAAAACATGGTAGCTTTACAAAAACATCATTGGGGTTCACATACAAACTAATGAAATTTTAACAACACTTTAACCTGAATAGTAATCAACTTGAGGAATTTGTTAACAATTTGAATTAGCATCACGAAAACCAAGGCCAACTATTTATAACAAGAGACATGTGGGAACTCTCCCTGCTCCATGGGGGGGGATACGGTCCCAGAAACAAGAAGACCTCGTTATTGAAGACTTACAGGCACAACTGTAGTGAAAATACGTGAAAATAATGATAGTAGTAGCCAAGAGTGGGAATTAAAACATACCACAAAATAGGATGGAACCCAGGAAGCTCTACCCCAAACGGTATTGACAATTCCGTGATTGTAGGACACTGAAGGAAACATCTTTTCACTACAGGGTCATTTTACTCTCCATGGTGAAGAAGACACTATGCAGTTTGTGGACAAAATTTAATATTTTTAGGTATTATTAATCGTATCCCTCTGCCATCTATAATAGATGATTGCTTATTTTCCATCTTAATTCACACCCTTGTAAGTATCCAGGAAAAAATTTTTGTATTTCCTACAGTTTGTTTGTTTTTTTTTTCTGGAAGAGTTATCCAAAGGAGAAAAATAGAAAAGAAAGCTGAAGCTTATTTTATTTTCTTTTTCTATTTCCTATGCTCTATACTTCATAAGAATGGAAATACTGGTATTTTCTTTGGAATCACATATCTATGAAGGCATTCACAAAGTAGGGAACCTATTTAAATCTGTCTTTTAGCTCTTTTAAAGGTGGAAAGGGGAAGAATAAGAATATTTCTTTTCAAATCAGCTACATCAGCTGTGAAATGAAATATCTGGGAAATGTCTCACATTAGTCACTGTATACAACTTGTAAGAATCACTCTTTTTGTTAAATACATAATTGCAGAGTGCTCAGAACTATGAGGTCTATCAAAAAAGTTATTTATTACAGACATTCATGTAGGCTGTTCAGAAAATGCTGTGATATTGCCAATGTTTCTTGAAGGCAATGATTTCAGGCTTTGTAGTCTTTCACTCCAATAATAAACAGGGCAAGAAAATGACTCAGAAAATAAATATATAAACAATAATAATTAAAAAAAATCCTTCCACCAAGCAGAGTCAGCAAGGCAATCCCAAGATAATGAGAAGTAACTCTAAAAGGCAACCAAGGACTGTCCTGATATCATTTCAGGGGTAGACAGACCAGTGACAACTTCTCCGTCTCCGAGAGTGGTTTGAAGGAGGTATTTTGGAATAGAGGCAAGTGTCCTGGGCTCCAAGTTTCTTTAGGAGAAAACAATTCCAGTCCACTTTCTAATCACTTTTGAAGAGCCCTGATGTAGATGGCTAAAGAATTCACGTTCCCAAGGAGGAGAGGGAGGGCACGGTAACATATCAACCTCTGGTGCACCTTTTTCAAAGGCGGAAAAAGATATCCTGGTGTGAATCCAGGGCATGGAACGGGCTGTCCAGGGAAATGGCTGAGCCACCGCTTCTGGAGGTATTTAAAAGATGTGTAAATGTGGGTCCGACAGGTCAGCAGTTCCCAGGGACCTCCTTTCTACTCTTTTCAATGATGGATGCATCATTTCCCTTTCTCCGGTCACCAAGGACATCACCTGTCTGTCATGACTTGTCAAATGTCATGGAGAGTGGCTTGGCAACTGCATCATACCTTCAGGAGCCTAGGATGCACCTTGTCGGGAACCACAGGTTTGTGCATGTTCGTGTTTATCTCAAACCTGACTTTCTCCGGTGATGGGAGCAACTTCACTGCTCCAGTCCCTGTCTTGATTTTCAGGGACTTGAGCAATGTGGGAAGATGGATTACTATTGAAAACTGAGGGAAGAAGATTTGTGGAGCACTTTGATGTTCTCTATGTTGGCTGTCACCAGCTTTCCTGTCTAATTTACCAAGGGGGCCACCTTTTCTTTAATACCCATTTTCTGGCCAATGAACTTGTAAAAAGCTCTCATTGCTCTTCAAATATCTTGCCAAATTCAGCTCCAGCTGTGCTTTACCTTTCCTAACCCCACCTCTCCGCATCCAGGTAGTGTCCCTTTGTTCTTCCCAGTGCATTCATCCCTGGTCCCATTACCTGGGTATTTCCTTCTTATCCTTTAGTCTGACCAAGGGGTCCTTCCTGAGCAATGCTGGTCTCTGCCTCTGTTGCCCAGTCTTTTACATGTCGGAATTGAGAACCCTTACACTTAAGAAAAATGTCCTTAAAATGCTGCTGGTTTGGTTTTCCTTCTTTTTCACCAAGGGCAGTGGATTCCCAAGGGATCCCATCCACTAGTTGCTTAAAAGGCAACGAGTTTGTTCTCCTAAAATTCAGAATCCTGACTCTACACCTGGCCCAACATTATTGTGTGTTACACCAGGCCATAGCCACTGCAGCAAAGGCTGCCACCAACACTGACATCCCTAACTAATTCTTCCGTGTTGGAACAGACCCAGAAATGCTTCTCAGGTGGATCCCATCACTGCCAACAACTTCTCAAAGGTTTATCCACGATCGTCGGAGGCAAAACCTTGAGTGTGGCACTGGTCACGCGTTCACCTTTTCCTCCCTAAACCCCTGACTCCGGCTGGAAGGACAGAGGACAACGCCACTAGTGCTCCACATCCTTTTAATATTTTACTCAAAGGGACACACAGCCTGTTCTGGTGGTTCTAAATTGCCTTGTTGCCACACTGTTGGACCCTGCGTGGAACTTTGGGAGCAGATCTGCAGGAATCCTCAAACCCCTGGCAGGCAGAAAATTACTCTAGAGAAAGTTGTCTGGATGGCAAATGAGTGTTTTGGTGCCTCCCAGTAAGAAACATCCAATGACTGATAGTTTATATGTTTTTCTGCTGGTGGGTGGTTGCAGCAGCTTTGCACGGTTGGCTTCTCCTGGATCCTGTCCATCACTCATGTGCTCTTCATTAACCACCCCCAGAGCACAGAATCTGATATGCAGGAGCAGTTTAGGGGGCAGGGTAAAGTTTTCCTTCCTCCCCAAGCATAAATGCAACATGGTTTAGGACTCCTCAGCCTCCCTCCACACAACAAAATACACATTTATGACCAAATCATCTAAATAATGACGCGGAATAGGTTAGCATGAAAGGGGATTACCATAGTATGCCCCAATCATGGCTAACTGACAAGGACAAACGCTGAAAGGCTCTTTGTTTTTGATTTTGTTTTGCTTTCCATATGTAAACACGCCTTTCTTTGCTATCAGACTTTGACAGTTTCTGTATTATCGTTACATATTTTCTCAAATTTTTTCCTGTCTGCTTTTAAAAAGTAAGCTGCATGCAAAGAAAGCCCGTGACAGAGAAATTCTGACACATGTCCAGTAAAAGAATGACCTGATTTCTTATGCAATTATAGAATATTATTTTACTTTGCACACTATGGCAATCCAGCATGATTTTAAGCATGTGCTAACTTAATGAATTTATAACAAGGAAGTACACTCTGTTCCTCTTGGCTTTCTACCCAGGATTATTATGGAAACTCAGGGAAGCAGGGAAGGCAGCTGGCTCTTTGTCTGGGGCAGACTCAGCTTTCCTTGTGTCTCCTGATGACTCCAGTGAAAGGAATTTTTCAGCAACTCCCCTCAAGTACTGCCCCAAGAATGCCTCCAAAAGGTTTTTCTCCCCCTCCCCTAAAATCAATGTCCCTCAGTACATTCTGAGATTTGGTCTTCGATTTGCCATGAGGTGCTTGCAATGATGACATTTACCTTCCCTCCATGGTTTTACAGCTGAAGTCTAAGTGCTTTCAGCTCTGCTCTGTGCATCAATTTATTGGTGTCTCGTCATCCTTGCTGGCTTCGTTTATTTAATTTGCATTTATTTAATGTGTCGCATTTCAGTTTAGCCCACACATGACACCAAAGTTCAGCCCAAACTGGCCAATAACGCAGCAGGTCCACTTCTAGCAGCCCATGTTCCTTTTCCTGTCTCTGTATAGTCACTTTTTATTTTAAAGATGTGAAAAAGGTTGCCTTTTCTTCTGTGTGCAAGATGTTACTGCGTAAACCTGGCATTTTTTTTTCTGCAGCTCTTCTACTCATGATGTGCTGACCATCCTTTATTTCTGCAGTTCCTAAGTATAATACCTCTCAGGGGAAATTATTACTTTAAGTGCTGATTGGGTATATATGCCAAGGGGTAGACATGTAATTATATACATGTGTACGGCAAAATTAAAAATGCTAATCTCTCCTATTTAAGATTTTAGCACTTGGGAAAGTTTTAGCAGCTTAAAGGCATAATATACTATAATTTTTACTAAAACATTTTAATACAGCGACTTTCATGTGAGCTACTGAACTCAAGCACTGTCTCAGGGTATAAGTATTTGTATACAATTTCTATTTTAGAGCAAGTGCTGTCTTCACATCAGCAGACTTCTTTCCTCACCTGTCCACAGAGCAGACTGCTGACAGGTTGTCCTGATAACACCTTAAAAGCAGAAGGAATAAAACATATACAAATATGGCATTTTAATATTTTTTTGTTTGTTTTGTTTTTAGATAAAAATGCTTTAAAAAAGATCTTATCTGCTGTTCCAGGGCATGAATTCACTTGGTGTGAAACTGCGATATTGCCAACTACTTTCACATACCTGTGCATAAACAACAAGTATAAATGGAAATAAAGAACACGAGTGTTAGATTCAAGATGCTAATAAGACACATTTTTAGACACAAGCTGTTTCAAGAAACTTTTTTTTTTTTTTGTCTGAAAGTGAATCAATCTTTCCAAGGAGACAGAGTCAAAGTGGCTTCAAAGCTACCCAAAAGAATGAAATGGGAGACCTGTACACAGCACAAACTCTGTCTTCCAGTTTACCCTCTCTTCAATCTGGGATAATAACACAGGCATATGTGGAAGGTCCAAACCTCCTCATAAATAGTAGATAGGAAAGAGCTTACCTGCAGCCAGGATGCTGTCCTAAATATTAGTAGTTATTGTCTGTTTTCTTGATGGACATTTATTATTTAAGATCTATATAAACTGTTCTGCATGTGAATGTCTGATTCAAACTTCTCTGAATAGCTTTTTTTAAATTTGTGAGTATATAAAATATAACTTCTTTTAGCAGTTTGGTATATGTCAGTTTAATTTTGCTCCAGTTAAGTCATGGTGCTTTCACAAAGTTAAAGTGCAAATTGCCCCTCCAAATTTCCTGTGTAATTTTTGCCTATGAGTACTTCTGTTTGCTTCAATATTGGGTTAAGAAACGCATTAATTAAAGACAGAAATGCAACAAATATTTTCACAATAAAACTTTAATTAAGATTGGGAGATAAGGGTTGTAGCTGTAAATGACACAGAGAGTGGGTGTAGCCCAGAACTGGTTCCAATGTTTTTAATGAATTCTGAAGATGAAGGATGAAAACCATTTTTTTCACTTTTTTTTTTTTTTTTCCTCCCCCCACTTATACTTAGAAATAAAGGAAGTCAGGAGCACCTGATTCCCTTCTGCTCTTTGCTGGGAATTTTTAAGTACCTGAGTTTCGGTAATTTAACACAGTAATGAAAAAAAGGCATTATTTATTTGTGCTTCTACCCATTTCCCATAATTACAACATTTTAGTCTTTTGCTCTGAATTAACACCACTGCTGAAAGCCCCTGTAAGGTGCACTCATCCAGTGCATCTGGCTGCACAATAAGATGAAATATAAACACAAGATAAGCAGAGGTTTACGAAGATTTTCCTGGGAATTTCTTAATAAAAAGTAATGCACCCCGTTACCAGGCTGATTTTCAGCTTCTCTTGCAAAGCCTGATGAGACAAAAAGACAGCCAGGCTAGCTACTGCTAAAGCAAATTTTGTGTCGCATTTAGAGATAATGAAAGCAATTTGCTGGCTTTTAAAAGAACGCTCTAAAAGTTGGTGAGTTTAAGTTTTGCTTCTCGCATTGCTTGCAGGAGGAAATGGCTGCGTGACCCACTGCCTCCGAATGTGCCTTTTTTGTAAGAAAATAAGCCAGGAACCTTCAAATATAAAAACCCATCTGGTTAGATCATTGTGCTGCTTTAAATTGCCATGCCTAACATTTTGGAAGGGAAAACTCAGGACGTTTCAAGTCAAGTACAGTGTACATGAAGAGCCTGAATTCACAGAAACTTAGAATCCTGGAGTAATTTCTGCTGAGAAAGGCCCTAAGGGCCATTGATTCCAACCCTAATTAAGGTTGGACTTGGTGATCTGAGGGGTCTTTTCCAATCTAAATGATTCAGAGATTCTCTGATTATTAAGAGACGAGATCTCACTTTGGTTTGCTTGTAACAGATTCTTTCTTCCTCCGTAAATATTTCTGCTCAAGAAAATAAAACGTTTTGTTTTATGTTCTGTAAGCACACAGGCTGCACTGAGAGGAAAACATCAGGTGAATCACAGGTTTCTTCTCAAAGAGAAAAACCACATGAGACTCCCCATATTCTGCTGCTACTCAGATATACATTAGTTAACGAGAAATTACAATTTCACATCTACAAGATCCACAAACATGGTGTGATCACACAGTTAGACACTTTTTGTTGGGTTCTACCATCCATAACTGTGATATACAGTTTTGGGAGTCACCTATAAGCAGCATAAACGTTGCTTTTGTGTTGGTGTCAGTTACATGACAGAGAAAGGCCAAGAGCTGCCTACAAGCAAGAGCAGACTCTTCTGCACACCTTTACCATGTTCATGGCATCTGTGAACAAGGTCATGAATGCTGCCAGGTCAGACTGGGAAATCATGGGTCCCATGTCCATATAGGAAAATATTCTTCCTTCTGTGAGGGAGAGCCTGGTTGTCCAGAGAAGCTGTGGGTGACCCACCTCAGAAGTGTCCAAGGCCAGGTTGCACAGGGCTTGGAGCAATCTGGGATAGTGGAAGACATCCCTGGCTGTGGCAGGGAGTGGGACAGGATGATTTTTAAGGTCCCTTCCAGCCCAAACCTTTCCGTGATATCCAGTTTCAAATGTGTTCCACAGACATGCCATATCTGAATATCTCTTGATTGAAAAAGTGAATATCCATCCCCTAAAAAAAGATTCACACCAGCTGAGTGAGCTCTGCAAGTTTTCACACAGTCAGCTGAAAGGCCTGTGCTCCACCTGTGCTAAGTCAGAGTTTCAGTTGTGCTGCAGCCAGAGCTCTTCCACCTACCACACAGACTAATTCTTGGCTCACACACCCGCTAGCAGGCAGGCAGACAGGCTCAAATTAAATCCTGGAACACAGCCTTGCCCCAGGCCCGGTGGTGTAGGCATCTCTGGCAGCTGGGATTCAGATTTGCAGGTTAGCTGAATTCCCTCCAGTGGGAGATGACTAAATGAGCAGAAGCCGTTCGTTAGAAGAGACAATCATTGATTAAGTACAGGATTCTTCCTGCTAGAGCACTACAAGAAGCTGTATTCCAGCAGAAGAGCCCATAAGATAAATTCGCACATCCCCACTCTTCTGGGAGGAAACGGAGTTGAATTCTCAGGGTTTAATCCAATGATTGCCTTAGGATACCTTAAGAATATTCCCTGGGTTTGGTGTCCTATTTCCTCCATCACAAAGTTCACAAAGTCTGTTTTTAACCACAGGATTTCTGCACTCTGGGCCCTGTTCCTGCAAGAGGGTGCAGCTCCCTCTCTCTGTTCCAAACCCTGGCTTCTATTTGTAGATTTTCACCTCTAAGTATGACTGTAAAGGGAATATGGGAGACCGAGCAAGTGTCCTCCTGTCAAATCTCGCCACCTTCAAGGGCTTTCTCTAACAAGCACGTTATTATGACCAACAATACCTTCAGATCTTCCCCCATACTCGGCAAAAATGTCAGCTCTCCATCCTTATTGTCATGCCAACAGTGAGTATCTGTGTTGTTCTGAACACACCAACACCCACAAGAAACCGATTTGGGCTTCTGTGTAGCCACCTCAGTTTGCCAGAGTCACCTACTGAATGTTTATTTTTGTCTTCCCCCATCTTTGTCTTTGTTCTCTGTTACGCAGAGCTCTAAAAGCATCTCTGTTGCAGTCACATTTTTGACAAGGAGGAACTCAGATCTTCAGATGTTTCATGTGGGAATTGAGAATTACAGTATCATTTAGGTGAAACTGTCTTCATGCATCATAAGAACTACACAGGGCCGTTAAAGATCTCTTTTTTGGCATCTCAAATAAATTTCAGGTCTGAGAGACACAAAAATGATTATCCTCAGCCCAAGACCCTTGATCTCTAAGGGCGAGCTCTTAGCACTTCTTTTTTGTTCCCCCTAAGCCTTATTCACACTTTTATGATGTGAATGACAGAAGTGTGAGGTTCACTTGCTTGTTTTACAGCTTTAGGAGTAAGAAAGGGCAAGCATCACGTGGGTGAAACTTACAGAGGAACTCAGAGCTTCAGGGAAAAGGTCACTGGAGCAAATAGTAGAGGAAGCTGCTCAAATGAGTGAGAGATGGTGGCAGTTTTGGGCTGATAGAGAGAGCAGGAAGTCAAGAAAGAGAGCATTGCTTTACACAAGGAAACCAAAATGACTCACGTGCCTTTTGGAAATAACCTCTGAAAAGCAGAGTGGTTCTTTTTGGCCTCACAGGTACAAATGGAAAAAAAAAAAAAAAACAAAAAAAAAAAACAAAAAAAAACACACAAAGAAATCTCACANTTTTTGCACCACAGGGAAAAAAAAAAAAAAAAAAAAAAAAAAAAAAAAAAAAAAAAAAAAAAAACACACAACGAAATCTCACAGCCAGTCAGAAAAGTCATGTGTACTTTCATTGAATCTGAGCACCACGACACCAAACTTAAACAGCTGAGACACAGGGAGGACATTTTTCAAGCCCTCAATATGCTTTTAGCTCCCTGGATTTGACAATCCGAGTGTGAATCAGGGATTACTGAGTATTAGAAGGAAATCTACTTGAGCATGGCAACAGCGTCTGCAATTTCATAAATATTCTAGCCGAGCTTTCATGGTGAAGACTGTCTTTTTCAAGTATGTGCACAGCCTGTGAATTGATTATCTCCACCTAATGTTCTTCTTTAGGGCTTCTACTCAGCTGCAGAGTGGAGAACAGTCGATCAGAATCAAGTATTTTATAACAGATGAAAGCAGATGCCTGTCTGGGAGATCATGTGCATGTAGATGTTAAATAAAATGACTAACAGGCATTTACCTGTTTTATCACAGAAATGCATCCTTGCCCAAGAAGCAGGAAGGTGATAGCTTGCTGATTCGTCCAATTTTGGAAGACTTTTCAGCAACAGCTTTGTCATTTAGTCCAGAACATGCTGGTAGAGTTACCACAAGAGGCTGACACGTCATTTTATTTTCTCCCCTCGTCACTAGCCTTCATCTTCATACCTCAGAGGGCAAAATATAGCAATTTTAGAAGTGGGCCTATTATTACGTAGCTGCAGGATGGGTTGTTTACAAGCTTCAAAACTGGGTGCAACAATAATTTTACAATATTGAAATCACAGGACTGCTGTGGGATTTTGTAATTCCCTGAAACTGCTTCTTTTTCCACCAAGGTATTGATATACTATAACTGTTAATGCACTGAAGTCTGAACAACACCACAAAATTCTGGAAATACAGTCTGAAGCGGTATTGTTTGATACAAGAGGGGCCAGCCTGTTCACATTACAGGTCAAATTAAAGTATTTTCATAATTTCATCTCAATTTTTAGCATTTTTGAAATGTTAATTCTTGCTGTAAATGTGCTTGCTACAAGCACTTGAAGGGTAAAAAAGGGATTTTTTTCATAAACCTCACAGATTATGTACAGTAGCCCATTATGCTAACTCTGTTTTTTTATTATTATTATGTTTGGATCATCAAGGGTTTTAAAGATCTGTAAGCATTTGTTTTGTAGGATTTTTATTTATTTATTTATTTTAATTAAAGAATCAGTGTTATGCAAGCAGGAAGGCTATTTTGAGGAGGATGAATAGACTGTATGGTATGAAAAGAGATGTTGCTGAAGCCTAAGAATATTCAAAACACTGAAAAACTATATCATCTTTAACTACTTGTTATTTCTCTATATTTTAAGTTAATGAGCTTTAATCTGGAGTTATTTGGTGCAGAACAGTTTTCAGCAATGCACTATAATGAACAAAATGTTTTGCTCCACAAATTCTTTTTAAACTTTGATGCGTATAATATTGGTAAGCTAATTGCGCATTTCTGGGAATTATTTTATTCTTCTGCCTTGAGTACATCAAAGACAACTTTGTCACATAAAGCTCAAGTCCTGTTGTGCAATAAAGCAGTGCTGCCAAGCTAAGGAAAGACAAAGAGGGGTATCCTAATGTTTAGTATTTCTAAAACCTGTGCTTTTTGGGGAAATCACAGACATAAAGGTTTTTGGCTTACATAAAATCAGAGAATTAAATTATGACAGAATGGTTTGGGTTGGAAGGGACCTTAAAGCCCATCCAGTGCCACCCCCTGCCACGGGCAGGGACACTTTCCACCATCCCAGGCTGATCCAAGCCCTGTCCAACCCAGCATTGGACACTCCCAGGGATCCAGGGGCAGCCAGAGCTTCTCTGGGTACCCTGGGCCTCACCATCTTCATTGTGAGGGTAAAGATTCACCCTGTGGTATCCAACGCTCAATATTACAAGATTATCAGGTTTGAGAGGCATCACACGTTATTGTGTATAGCAACAGGAAATAGATAATTTGGATGTAAGTAGAAATGCAATGCAAACATACCAACAACGCTTCAAAAACCCCCAACCAAACAAAAAAACCACCAAAAAAACCCTTCAATAAATTAAAAACGCCGCAAACCACCCTAGTGCCATCATGTCCACATTAATAAGATAATTTCTGTCTCTTGAATACAGTTCCTAGTACAAGTTTGTTGACTAGCTAAGGACAGAACATGTCATTGATGCAATCTGATGGACAGCAGATCTGAATTTTAGCCCACAGAATCCCAGAATATTTGGGGTTGGAAGGGACCCCTGGAGCTCACCCAGCCCAACCCCTGCCCAGGCAGGGTCCCCTGGAGCAGTGACACAGGAACGTGTCCAGCTGGGCTGGGATGTCTCCAGAGAGGGACACTCCAGGCCCTCCCTGGGCAGCTGTTCCAGGGCTCTGCCCCTCCATGGACAGAAGTTCTTCCGCCTGCTGGGCTGGAACTTGTTGTGGTTCATTTTATGGCCATGGCTCCCCATCCTGTCCCTGGCACCACTGAAAAGTTGATAAGGATATCCTGATTAGCTTTTGATTAGAAATTTGTTCTTGGTTAACAGATGGTCTTTAATGACAACGAGGTGCAATTAGAGAAAAAAAGAGATTTCCCTGGAAGTGTATTTGGTTTTGTTCCTTTTCCTCAATCA
Source organism: Eulacestoma nigropectus (assembly GCA_013397775.1). Classification (NCBI taxonomy): domain Eukaryota; kingdom Metazoa; phylum Chordata; class Aves; order Passeriformes; genus Eulacestoma; species Eulacestoma nigropectus. The sequence goes on from VZTE01004709.1 coordinate 293,019, forward strand.
GTCTTAGGGATCAAAGCAAACCACGTAGTGCCCTGTAAGGGAGCTTAAGGAATTGTGGGGAAACTGGAAATGATTTTCTGACCTGTAGCCAAAAGGGATGGTGATTCCTCTGTTGTCTCTCAGTAAATGATCACCGTTGTGGAAACACCCAGAAAACTGTGGTTTGTGGAAAATATGTAAGCTCCTATTAATTACAGAGGTTCTTCTCATAGAATATTTGTTTATTTTTTTAACTTGCAAACTGTACTTTTCAGGTCAAACTTCTGACATCTGCAGGGAGACAACATGACTAACACAGCCAAGAGTTATTTATTTTAGACTTCAGCCCCACATTAATTTTTATGCCAGCAGAGACCTTCAGTACTAGACTTCACTGAAGTCACTTCAACACAATACATAATTCAGGAGAGGTTCTGCTGTTTTATATATGTGTTTACTTATACCTGTATGCTTTCTTTTTTTATTTATACATAGACTGTTCACTTCTAAAATACTTTTGCAAACTTTATGCTGAAGGTGTTTATTTGAAATGGTCAATAAATAACCTGTAAGCGTGTGAAATTATTTCTCATCCTGCTACAAAAATATATAAATTAGAATCACATAACAGATTTCAGAAAAATCTATACTGGAATGCAAAACAGGTTATTTTTGACAGGAAACATTTTAGGCATCTAACACATTCATTTTTACTTGTCATCAAAACAGTTCTTGGGGAAAAGAAGTTTTAAAGCAGCTGTCTGTTCTTTTCTTTCTGTGGGCTTTCAAGACTTGCCTATTTTATCCAGGGGGAGACTCTAGGTAGACTCCTGATAATAAGTAGAAGACAATTTGCATTATTCAATAGATTGACCTATAAGCAAATGAGCAGAGCATAAACATTTTAATCTAAAAGTGCTTTTGCTTATGTCTTTGTGAAACCGCCAAAACTGCACCTCTGAAGTGCACAAAATAATATTGGCTTTAATGAATTGGTTGTGAGTGGTGTTTTGAGACAGCACAGTCCGATGGATCGAGCTGCGGTCTGAGAATTGCAAACCCTGGATTCCTGCTCTCGGTCCTGGGCTTTCTGCCAGAGGGAAACCGTGGCCATTTCGAGCTAAGCTTTCCTTTTCTTATTAAAACTGTAGATTGCATTACTGCAAAGCAGTCCTGAAAATGGTGGTTAAGGCACTTATGTGTTTAATTGACACATGTGAACGACTACAGCAGGGATGCCTTCATAGGTGTGTCTGCTTAAAGCCACGTAAAACATTTGTCTTGCTGCAAAGAGGGATCATTTCCTTGTAAAACAAATTGGATGTTTCCACTGCGAATGTCATCTGGTGTGTTTTTACAGATGTAAACTTACAGATTAAACGCTTTCGTTTTCTCAATCAGTGCATGTGTTAATCAACTGGTTCCTTGAATAGTGGGATGAAAATAAGGAAAAAGGATGGCATATTGTTCCTATTTAATGAAATATAAAAAATTAAGTGGTCCTCCCCAGAATTTTGCTGGGATTGCACACAAAGAACTGCTTTTCCCCTCTCATTTTGTTAATTATTTCTGAACCTATGAACAGGAAACTATCTCATATGTCCTCATTTTTATAACAACTTGATAGAGGAATTACATATTTCTTTTTCTAAACTAATTTTAGCCTTCTTTCTTAATAGCTTATGTATCATTTTCTTTAACAGAGAACCTATTTCAAAAGGTGGCAAAACCCCCTCTATCTCCTCATAACACCTTGAAAAATACAGGTAATCATGTTCTACAACATTGAGCAGTCTAATATTCTGAAAGTCAGAAAAGATTTTTACATATATATATAAATATATAAATATATACATATATATATATAACTTCAAATTCAGCAGAAAGTACATCTGGTGATACATCTCTCCCAGTCACTTTTATCTCAATAAATCCCAGCCTACTGAAAAAACAGAAAGTGATAGGCATCTGCAGAGATTGTCTCACCCCAGACTATGATAAATTGAAATCCAGAAATAAGGAAATGTAAGAATCTAGGAATTTCAGCCTACATCCTTTGCGAAACAGTGAAGCAGATTAGCTAGTTTAGGTTAGGGGGCTATTTTTTTTCCCCTGCAAATATCACCCCCATATTCTTTCTATTTGGATATTGCCACGCTTATCAAAATGTCATTTAGTTGCTGGGATGTGAACTGAAATAAAAGATTTGGGGCACAAATGACTGCTTAGCCCATGCATAGAGAAGAGAAAATGTGAAAGGTGTTTTAGGGGCTCGGGTGAAGTCCAGGAGTTTGTTTTCCCTGGAGAATGTGCCCTGTGGATACATATCCTGGTGCATGAGCAAGGCAAGCAAGATGATCACTGCTAGAAGAAAATTTTAATGATTAGAGCAGGTAGGATGTGACAGGCCTTTTAAGAGCCTTTTTTTAAGAGAGGTTTCAGAGCACTGTGTCCTTTCTGCCCCATTTGATGTTGATGAGAGTTGTGGGTGCAGCTCCTCTCAGGAGCAGGTCTCAAATTAGTGGCAGCCTCACGTTCTTGCAGGCAGAAAACTGGAACTTCTCTGCTGCTGGTGTGCCATGAAGAGGAGAGAAATTGGCTCAGGAGACAGAGATTGTGGTCTTCCTTGCAGGAAAGGCAGGATGATGAAAGTAAAATTGTTGCTTTAAAAAGTCCTCCCTAGAAGCTGGGAAAAGAGCATCAGGAATAAGTATCACTTGTGGGTTTTTTGGTTTTGGTTTTCTTTTTTTTTTCGTGGTGTTTTTTTTTTGTTTTGTTTTGCTTTGTTTTGGTTTTTTTGTTTTTTGTTTTTGTTTTTTTTTTTTTTACCCTGGGCCTTTAAATCCCTGAGTGTTCATTTGCTCTGCTCAAATGAAAGCAGACACTAACCTTTCAGATATTCCTTTCACAACAAACTGCCAGGGCATGTGTTTTTTATGACAGAGATCTAGCTCCATATTGAGAAATAAACATGGAGTAAAATGTCCCATAGGAAATGAATCTGAGGAAAATTACTTTATCTAGGTATTTTATAATATTCCAGGCAAATTGTCTTTCTTTGTGTCTCTTTTTATCTTTTTTTGTCTCTATCATGGAATCACGGACTGTTTTGTGTTGTAAGAGACCTAAAAGACCTCTTTTTACCTTTTCAGCCTTCCACAGAATAACACAGCAACTCATTTAGCTATTTTCTGGTAATTTCTTGCTTCAAGTACGTCTTCCTTTGTACACACAAATATGCACACAAATTCCCAACCCAGCATGCAAATTTCAAGAGAATTAAAGGAGAAAATCCAGATGTATTACAGTTTAGCATTTACCCCAAACTGTATTTGTTAATTTGTACTGGTTTACAAGCCTTACTCTGATTTTTTGCTGTTGCATGAGGTCTCGATTGGTCACAAAATCAGTTTCACTTAGGGGTTGATAAAATCTCCATGGTCATTTCAGCACTTCAGGCTGGGCTCTGATGTGTCATACACGAAGTGAAATATTTAGATGCAGAAACACTGTTTCCTCTGCTTTTTTTTTTTTTTAAAGCTCTTCCATAGAGGAAAAAAAAAACTCAGCTCTAGAACATTGTTATTCCCATAAGAGCCCTGTTTAGGAGTGCATCTGTCCATGCCTGAAGTTTTGTGGGTCTGTCTTCTTTCCTCCAGGCAACATATGTACCATTACCTCTTATACTTAATAAATTATCTGCCTTTAAAATGGCCATCAAGTTTCTGGTTTGCTGGTGTTGAAGAAACATATGATAGAACAAGCCAATTTAAGTTCCAGATGTATTATTGCATACACTTTATGCCTTTTGTGGGATTTTTATTTTAATTTTATAAAACTGAAATAAACACCTCTTCCTATAAGAAGCAAAATCTTGCTCAGGGATATTAAATAATAAGTTTCTTCTATAAGACAGAAAGAGATTCAAGATTTAAAATGCCTCCAGAAACATCTACTCTGCTTGCAGACTTGTCCCCGACGCTGTTGCTATTTAATAAAAAATAATAAATTTTGTAGGCACTTTTTCCTCCAACAAAAAATCCCTAATGGGAAAAGAAACAAATATCAACACAATCCTTCCTGCTGCCCGTTGTTGAGGTGGATATTCTCCACCTGGGGTAAAGTTCTCATAACTCTTCAGCGTTCACTGAGATAAACTACTTTTCTCCCCAGAGCTCCAAGCTACCAGCTTGTTCACGTCTAAATCCCCAGAAAAAAAGAAGGCGTAAAGCACATGCTGGACATTGCAGCTGCTCCTGTTTAACCCCACACCTAAAGGAAGCCCAGTGTGGTACCTTTTGTACTTCCGCCCACAGATTCAGGTGTTCCCAGTTTTCCTTATGACCGAGGATGCCAGGCACAGTATATTGGATTTTTTCCCTCTTTTGGTACTCCTGAAAGCTTTGCATCAGTGAGGTGTTGGCTATGCCAGGAGTAACAAGAGTGGGGGAAAAAAAAAGCACAGCTCCTGGGCTGTGTGTTTGTCATTCAACAGAAGAAACCTCTCAGCATCAATCACAGAGCTTCGTCGTTTTCAGACGTGCTCTGTGTAGTGACTGTTTTTACACACCTGCAAATGCACTTTTTAAAGGTGATTTTTAAAAAGAGACGTATTTTCTAGAAGACTGAAGGAACAGCAATTATATAACAGAAAAAGAATGAATTAATTCCTATTGCAAAGTTCCACTGTAGATTGTTAGAAATCTTGCTGATGGAGGAATCTGAAGTACTGCAATTTTATTTCGCATGGGAATATAAATTTCAGGTGCTTCCTCAAAAGGCTCTTCATTCAGAAAGCCCAACCTGTTAAATAAATTCCACATGATGTCACATCTTGCTTGGAGTTCAAGAGAACACATGTGGGAAAGAGGTCGTAGAGATGAAGGTTCCACCCCATGGAAATTTAGAGTAGAGTTGTAAGTCTTTGAGAAAATCTGGGGGGAGATTGGAGGTGATCTGTACAAATTCAAATAACTAATTAAACTTTTTGGAGGCTCCTGCCAGACAAGTTTTTCGTCCCCGTTCCCGCACCACTGACATGCATTACTTTAGTTTGAAAAATAAATAAATCAGGATCTGTATGTTTTATCCCGACTTTCTGCCTCTCCCCAGCCCGGAGGCTTATGTTTTATTCTTGTGGAAATCCGATCGAAAAGATGGGACAATGAGTGCCCAGAATGTTTTTTGAATACAGGAAATGCAGTGTTGTCCTGGGGAGCCAGAAACTGAGCAGGTCCCAAAGCTCTGGCACGGCTACTGAACTGCCGTGGAAATGAAAATTTCTGCTATCACTAGCTCACCTTCCACACAACACCCACTGCCTTTCCCCATCCCTTTCCCTGTACTCCTCCCCTGCCCTCAACCATCCTGTTTTCATGTTTCTATTAAAAAGAATTTGTAACTCTGTCTCATGGGTTAGGCAACTATTTTGTCCATCTTTAATTATATTCATGAAAACTGCATGAACAGGAAGACGAATTAAAACTGTTTGAAAGTCCTGTGCTTTCAACAGTAAAAGGCCAACCATTTCAAAAAAGAGAATTATATTATTTCTGTGAAAACACCGACACATTAAGCCCTCCTGATTTAGTTCCTCAGACGGTCTGGTGTGATTTTGATACAGTTGAGAGAGGTAGGGCTGGAGGAAGCAAGAAAATAAATATTACTAAAAATAAATTTTACTGTCCCAAGTGCAAATATATCCAAGTCATAAATTTTACAGTGTTGTATGCGTGTGTATGAGATACCACTAGGCATTGCTATATATTTTTTTTTATTATTATTTATTTTATCTTTACTATGTTAAACTCGAAACTTCTACAAAAAGGTCTACCACTTGTCAATGGTTCCCATGTTCTCGTCCATCAGTGAAGGAGGTGGAAGGAAGGAGCTCTGGGGTGATTTGGGATCTGTTTCTTCAGGCAGCATCTGCAGCATTTATTCCACCAGAAGCAGGGGAGCAAGGAAACTTGGGAAATCACGGAAATTTGGGCGAGCTCAAAATATCACCAATGCGGGCAATAGCCAGAAGATTTTGTGTGTTTGGTTTCTCGCAACGAGCAGCTGTGGGAGCTCAAAGATTGAAACTCCAAACATATTCAGCAGAGGTCATGTGAGAAGGTACAAATTCAAACTGGGAAACTCAGATTTTATACATTATTTTTTTAAGAGACCTCAGCTGACATGACTGGAATGATACCTCTTCCATGGCCTACATGTACACAAAAGAGTAAATGGGTTATATTGCTGTGAGACAGTAGTTTTTAAAAAAAAAAAAAAAAAAAAAAAAAAAAAAAAAGAAGAAAAATCAAAGAAAGAAATCCGAAATAAAATATTTTACTGGAGCTAGAAAACTTTCCACTTCTTTGTACATCAATCAGGAGGGAATCAATTTATTCTTCTTTTTCAGAGACTACGAAATTTTTGCAGAGTATTGGTAACATCCGTCAAGAGGAATACAAGAAGTAATAGGATTTAATAAAAACCCCAAACAGCAGAGCAGTACCTAAGGAGAGACGTTCCTTCTGCTTTCTGCCCCAGTTATCTGCACAGGAAACTTCTGGTATTTTAACAGCAGGGCTGAGACAAGTTCGGTTTGATTACAGTTCTTGATACACAAAGCATCTGGCTGTAAAAGAGCTTAAAAGAACACTTTCTCAGCTAGGGAGCGGATGGGAGAAGGCAATGGATTGCATGAAAGAATGAAGTGTGGGACAGGGACGAAAGAGAAGACAAGGCGAAGGGAAGGAAGAAGCAGCCGAGGAGTAAAAGTTAAATAGCAACTGCCTTAATATGTGAGTTGAAAAGGTGAAAATATGTGAAGAATGCAGAGGAAATTCACGGAAGGATCTCAAAACACAGGGGTGCAGTGAGGGTGACAGTCCTGGGGAGTCAAGAGACAAACTGTCCCTTCCCCACCAGAAAGAATCCACAAAAGGGCAGCTAAGTTAAATGCTACTGAATTATTTATCTTCAACCGTCACAAAAAATTATCAACTTTGCCAGCTTTTTGCCTATTAGTTCTTAGCAGTAAACAGTCAAAAATCCTACCCCCCCTTTTTTTTTTTTTAATGGAGGACAAGATCCTGAAGTATTTTCAGAGATTGCCCCAAAATACTCACCCAAGGCATCTTCCATCACATCTGAGAAGTTCTGCTTTCCTGCTTTGCATGGTCATACTGCTCAGGTCACTCCACATTGCCCTCTGAAAAAAAAAGGGACCGCCTTCCTTCTTACTGTTTGTATAAAATAAACAGGAATATAAGATATTTAGATAATTTTGAGGAGAGATTTTAGTGAGGGAACTCATTATTGGCTTAATCTCTAACGTTAACAACTATTGAGCCTGTGAAAGATTTCAGCAGAAGGGAGCTGAGTGCCTTGAGAGGTTTTCCTAGCAGGGAGTTCACACCATTAGACTTAATTCATCCTGTGGATGTGTGAATTACATTTTTTTTTTTTTCCTGTTAGTTGGATAATAAGGCAATAAAGCTTTCTGATGTGTTAATGTGTCAGATTGGAATGTGTTGAACTGGGTGATGAAGATGATTTAAAAAGAGATTTTCCAATAGTGAAGTTGGGCTGCCTGAAACCAGTGGTTTGAAAACACAGTAAAGGTAATGGAACATTAATGATGATGGAATGATGTAACTGAACTGATTGAATAGGGTTTCGTGAGGGATGGTAATATACAGTGTAATTCATACAGATGATTTTGTTTGAGTTCTCAAATGGTACTTTCATTTTTAGCAGAGGTCCTCATGAATTTTTTAAAGATTTTCCTGCTTTCTATCTTTTTGTAAAATATCAGGGTAGTACCCACAGCAAACTAGTAAAACATTCCTTTGACAAACACAGAATTAATTCCAGTCACAAAATGATATTAACTATGAGTACTGATTGCCATTGATATGTCTAAAGCTGTTTTCTAATTGCTTCCCTCAATTAGTCAAAATAACAAGCATAAGTCAGACTGCATGAACATAATCTCAGTTCAATCCAACTGTCACTTGGTCACTGAAATAACTATACTTTTCATTTAACAAGTTATTTTATTTTACTTCATTATACTCTGTTACTCCCTTCAGCAATCATTTGCAACTGACAGGGAACAGCCCCAGAAAGTGTTGAGATACATATGTAAATTTTATATATATATATGTGTATAAACATCCACAGCAGGTGCTTTTTCAACCTGTTTTTTATGCAAGTTCAATTAAGAGGAAAGGAAATGTTACACTTATGAAGGTATGCCAGGGAAAAACAAAAACAACTTTAAAATGTACTTTCTATGATGTTTACCAACTTCTTTCCCCCTGCAGCAAAACTATATTTTCTAGAGAAAAAATAGACAGCCTTATGTAATCTTTTCTTTAACATTATTAGGAGATTTGAAACAGAACTCTCCTGCTGAAGAAATTCAATCTGGTTCCAGGGGAAGAGCCTGAGAGTACAGGAATGGCTCTGGTGAGCCAGGAACTGTTGTAGTTCCTGCAGGAACAAGAGAAACCAGCCAGGCCCCGAACAGGTGGGGACAGCAGATAGAAAACAAAGCTGTCCCTGAGCCATGAATGTGGCCAGTAAGGTGTAGGACTCCTATTTTGCTGGAAATTCTATTAGCTTGATTCTTGTACCATCGTATCAACTCGTGCTTTATCAAACACATGCTGAGAGCTAGAATAACAAAATAGTACCAACATCTAAAATAAAAGCTCACTCAGAAGCGAGGGAACCACATGACAGTAACTAAGACAGCCCAGAAACCTTAATGTGGTGTTTAAAGGCTCTCATGCGGGTGGAAAGAAAACCAAGAGCGTGGTGGTCCAGAGGCATAAACTTCAAACTTTGAGGAATTTGAGAAGGGTGTAGAAATCGAGAGAGTTCATAGTGTAACCTCTAGGAAATGAATCCTGAAAACCAATATTGGGATATAGAATCACAGAATCATGGAACAGTTGGGGCTGGCAGGGACCTTAAAGTTCATCCAGTGCCCCCCCTCTCATGGGCAGGGACACCTTCCACTATCCCAGGCTGCTCCAAGCCCCGTCCAGCCTGGCCTTGGGCACTGCCAGGGATCCAGGGGCAGCCACAGCTTCTCTGAGCCCCCTGTGCCAGGGCCTCCCCCCCCTCCCAGGGAACAATTCCTGCCCAATATCCCATCCAGCCCTGCCCTCTGGCAGTGGGAAGCCATTCCCTGTGTCCTGTCCCTCCAGCCCTTGTCAATTGTCTCTCTCCATCTTTCCTGCAGCTCCTTCAGGCGCTGCAAGGCCACAGTGAGGTGACCCCAAAGCTTCTCCTGTGCAGGCTGAACAATCCCAGCTCTGCCAGCCTTTCCTGCCAGCAGAGCTGCTCCGTCCCTCTGCTCATCCTGGTGCCTCCCCTGGCCTGGCTGCAGCAGCTCCAGGTCCTTCCTAAAAGAAGAATAGACCTTTAGATATTTAAACAACAGTGGAAAAGTTGCATTTGAAGTGCTGGTGAAGACGCTTTTTCTTAAGTGGGATGTCTGAGGGAAGAAACGTATAGTAAATTTAGCAATTAATACATACACTTAGAGCCCTGAATATGAGACCTTTGCATCCCAAAGGCTGCTCTTCCTTGAAAACCACTAGACTGTGCTTCATTCTATCACCTCGAAGGAGGGAGCAAAAGCTCAACAATCAGCAACATGTACCCCAATCAAAAATGACTTGTTACTGTTCCAGCAAAACAGATGTAAAGTGGTTCTCTTGCAAAAAACATGAAACAAAAAGAAACAGGCGCCTCTCCTCCCCTTTTGAATGAGAAATGAGGCTTCTCACGCTTTCAAACTGCATGAACAACAAGGAGAAGTCCGTGGTGAGTTTCCAAGTCCAGCTCTACCAAAAGCCTTGGAAACATTTCCATCACTGGGTGGATCAGAACCTGGAGAGTGTAAGAAGTGAGACTGCAGATTTGAAAGTGACAGAGAATCACTCATGGATAAATCATAAAGAAATGTTACGTATTAGCTTCACAAAACAAGAAATCTTCCAAATTTTCAGACGAAAAAGAGCAGATAAGGATAAGCAATAGAAGAAATACAAATCCCTCAGAGTATTTTGCATTAAGTATCTCAACATCACTAGAATTCTTATCAAGAATTAAAAAAAAAAAAATCTACTTATTTACTAGACAAAATAAAAATTTAGATAACCTTAAATATCAGATGTCTCCTTGGGCATTTGATGATTCTTTGGCATACCCAGGCATCTTGAAAGAAAAGCCAGTAAAACTAAGCTACAAAATCTGATAACATTAAAAACTGAAGTAAAAGGAGAATTATTAAAGGACACAGATATTAAACCATAAAAATCCTGCACTAAGTGTCCATGTTTAGGGATCACTGAATCTGTATGTTTACAAATGATACGCTATATTAACAGTCTGAAGTGATTAGATAATGACCACAGAACTACTAACTTCTGGGGTAATCTGAGCATATTGAAATAAACTGCTACCAAATCAACAAGGAATGTACCACTATGAAAACAGCAAGCATCTTCATAATGGCAGCTGTAGCTGCAGGAATGGAGACTGGATTGTTAATAATATAGCTAGTAAAATATAGACATGTTTATCTGAGCACTGATACTGCAGTTTATGATATACTTTATCTATTGAGCACAAAGTGTGAAATGCTGTGGGGGAGCAAATAGTATGAAACATGATTAATCAACACACAGCGAGAAAAGCATCTGCCGTATAAAAAAGTGTCCATTAAAACATCATATAAAGTGTGGTAAAAATAAAAATAAACAGAGCTGAAGTCACATTGCTAATGCATGGGAAGTTGAATAAAGATGAAGGAAAAGAAATTTAATGAATATAGATCAAAGCAAAATTACATATTTATTGATGAAAATAATCTTAGCAAGAAGCCCGAAACCACTGTGACTATCAAAACTGATATTTAGCATAACTGACACTTTAACACTACTTTTCTATTGCTAGGATGTAATCCATGCACCCTACCAGAGAAAATCAATTACTACTAAACCATGTATTTGTGGCTCAGGAAAGGTGCTGCTTGAAAGAAAAATTAAGTAATCTGAATCCCTCTTACTTTATCATCAGTGCATGGCACAGCAGAAAGATTCCTCTGCACCAGTAATCATACATATAATCCCATTATATCAGCTGTGACTGTACATAAGTTACATGTATATCATGACCTATTTTAAAATATATGTACTCTTTGAAATAAGCTATATGTGTCAGGAACTCTGTCAGGAACTGGGAAGCCTGTTTCGCAAGTTCTGAGGGATGCAAGCAAATAAACACAAAAATACTTGCTTTTTTCTCATCCTGTTGTTTTTAACAAAAGAATTTATGTACATAAATAGATGCAGGCAATTGACAATATATTTTAAATTTTGACTGCAACCACAGGGGGTTTTTTGGTTTTTTTTTTTTCCTTTTTTTCCTTTTTTTTTTTTCCCCCTTGTTTTTATCACACCTCCTTATTTTTTTGTTCTTTAACAGGTTTTTTAACGGGAGAGTAGTCCCTCTGCTTTCAGCGGGAGGGGATTCCAGACTGTGCTTCCAAACATGGACCAGCTCAAGATCAGATGTGGACAGAGAACACTGCACATGAGCTCTCCTCTGGAAATTTCAGGGCTCCCACTGGCACAACGGTAATCGCTGCAATCCAAGGAGTTCATCAGTGCAGGGTTCATCAGTGTGCAATTATAAAGCCGCTGGATGCCATATTATTTAGAGAGAAATAACCTTAAAAGTGAGCTTAGAGACTCTTTTTGGAGCCTTTCCTGGCAAGACTTGCAAGCCCTTAAACCTGGACAAGTGAGCTCAGACATGGGAATGCTGCGGAGGAATGTGGTACCTTAAAACTGGTGAAAACACCTGAGTTCAGCTTCTCGCTGGCTATGGAATTAAACAAAGAAAAAAACAATGGACAGCTTTTCCAAATTGAGCTAAAGAAACTAAAATGTTCATGCCAACCTACCCACCCATCAGGGAAAATGACAGCACTGATCACAGCCTCCTGGTATGTTTTAGGTAAGAAGTGTCCAAAGGAGGAAAAGAGGAGAAAGGCGAAGTTACATTTAATCAGATATGATCAGGTGGATCTCATTTGAAACAAGAAAATCAGAGCAATTCTATAATTCATGGGGGGGAAAAAGTGTGGGAAGAAAGAAGATGGCTCTAAACTTCAAGAACTTTCCAGAAAGCTAAAGAGGGAGCAGCAGAACTGCTTTGTCTGTGCTCAGAAAACATTAGGGATGGCAGATGCCACTGGCTTTGATTTAAAGAAGCTGAAAATTGTAAGTCAGCAGGGTTAGGTTCACTTAGCCTTCCTGTAACACTGCAGACACAGAGGCAATGAGTTTTCATTGAGTAATTAATACTATAGAGATAGAAATTATGCAGGTGAGATTTATATTTAGATAACTAAATTTGGGATGACCCAAAGGTATAATCTATACACCAGCACACAGAAAAGGACAAGGACACAGCTCATCTGCTGCTATGCACTTGTGTTTCTTAACTCATTGAGATGGAGGCAGTTCTGACCTGTCACAGATCTGTCTCCCAAGAAATTCCTGGGCTCAAGAGATTCCCATTAGATGGGAGTCTCATTTTGCGAGGACAGAAATTTTAATTGCATGAATGAAACTTGTGCAACTTGTCCATTTCGGACAGAGAAAAAGCCTTGGCCTATTTTATTTATTGACACAGGTAGAGCCAGTAAATCCCACTTAGAGACAATTAATGTTCTCCAAGAGCTGGGTATAATGAACCCTGCTTTCCTAAGGACAGAGCAACTGCAGGTGATTGATTTTCATGTCTAAGCAGCTGCAAAGGGCTGCTGAAGTTTTGCTCTTGGGCTGTGCAATCATAAAATCTCCTTTTTTCTCATTTCCAGCAGTGCATGAGCTCAGCTTTCTTCACGTCCGAGGTATTTGCAGCCCATCTCCTCTCATCTCCTTCCTATTTCTGTAAATAATAAAAAAATATAATACCATGTAAGACCTCTATTATCTGTGAAACTGGGAAGAATCAAAAGTTATTATTGAAGGAGAGATGCTGATAAACAGACAGTGATTAATAATTATGAAGAAACCGACCCAAATACGAAAAGCAGAAACAGGAAAATAGGAGACAATATGGTATATATCGTTCCTTTGACAATATAATAACAATATAATCTCTGCTTGTCACCTCTCTGAAATCCACATTGCTAAACTTATTTCACAATAGCTAGTGTATGTTTGAAAGTTATTAGAGTTTCCAAAGATCTCCAATCTCAATTTAAGATCCTTGTCATTTCAACAGCAATATAGTCTTTCTTGAATATACCTGAAAAACAGCCACAAGAATAATTTAAAAATAAGAGTGCAGATGAACACTACTGTTAAATCCCATTTGTATGAATTTGTTTAATTACTAACCAACCATCCTCTGTACAAGGATATTTTGAGTACATTTCAGGCTACTTTTCAATCACTTTTGCCAATTAGTCTGGAATAGTCAAGGATTTGACTTCAGTGGATCTACATTTATTTTTAAACACACACACACATATATATGAGAATGTGCTCTTCTGACTTTGCAAAAAAGGACAAAAACACTGAAGGCATATGTTTTTCTTAATGCTTTTCATGAGCTCATAAAGCATTACTAGACAAGACTTTTAGAATAGCATATTATACATTCTTTTCCAAGAAAAGATGGTATTTTTTCTTTCTGTTTATTAAGTTCTTCTTACGGTCCATGTTAATTTAAGTACTTCATGTTAAGCCTCAATGAGTATGAAGGTAGGGCAGAAATAATGACATTTTGGCCCTCTGACAGAGTTTATTTGTTCACACAAGCACAACAATGGCATGAAAACACGTGGAACTTCAGAAGCACTCATTCTTACAGATTTTTTTTTTTCTTTCAGGCAGTCTTTCAGAACTAAAAGTCTTCGCCCTGAAACAGGACTTTCAAATAAATACCAAGGCATGTTCCATGGATGTGCTCACAGCTGGTGAGATCCCCTGGGCAAGCATAACTTGAAGGCAACAGAAAAATGAAATGGAAGAGCTGGCATGGCAGGTTGGGATCATCACAGGGCAAAGTGCACATTTGGAATACAACACAGTTCTTTTTTTTATCTCCACTTTGATGATTTCACATCAACAGCTTCAGAAAAGGGTTACTATGTGCCCAAGTGTGTTGTCCTAATATTAAAAGAATGATAGGAGAAAAATATCCTGTAGTTTAAAGCCCGGGGAGCAGTGTGATGTTTTACTAATCATTATTATGACTACCATTTATTATTATTTACAGGAAGTGTAGCTCTTGCTTCTAGATTTGAATAGCCACACCTTTTTTCAGAAGTACTTCAGAAGGCTAGTTTTGGTGTAAAATATGCCTGTACTTTTCCATAGGGCTGCAATACTCTACAGGAGGAACAATTAAAGTGAGCAGGCTTCATTAAATACAGAGGCTGATACTACAGTCAAATGGCTGCATTTAGTGGCAAATTGTGCCTTATTTTTCCTCCTTTTTATGCTTGTTGCAGACACAAAAGGAGAGCTTCTTTCTTACTTGTTCTGGCAGAGTTTCTATCTGAGAGACTCATTAGGCCTCTTTCTTACTTCTAGGAAAAAAAATGGATTAGGCTTATCTCTTCAGAGTCAATCAGAATTTAATATATGTAACTTTTCCTTCTTTTTTTTTTTTTTTTTTTTTTTTTTTTTTTTTTTTTTTTTTTTTTTTTTTTTTTGCATGAGCTGGGGTCTTTTTAGGACGTCTCTGCTTGTTTCTCATTCCAGGAGGGTAGAGGACTTCGCAAACAGACTGCAGCTCTTTAAACTTGTGTAGGTCAAGGCCTTTAGGATTAATAAGGGGATTTAAGGTCTACACTATTACTATGATTATATCTTCTATTCCATTGTACTGCATGAATGAAACATCATGACAGACAAGCGGCAAACTCGCCTCTATATTTGATATTCTGTGTTCTGTGAGAGCTGGTTCTGAGATAAACCTGAACTGTGACCAGGGTTGCCAAGCTGTGAGCAGAGATGTGAGAAGAATTCTCGTGTTTTCTAACCTGGAGCAAGAATGAATCATTCTCAGAGCTCTTGATGTGAGCTGGCAAGGGGTGGACGGCATCAAATAGAATATTATTTACGTTAAAAGTGAAATTTTAGAAATGTGATCTGTGCAAGAAAACAGGTGCCTGAATCCACAACAACTTCAAGTTCAGTTTCCACGTGCACGAAAAACACGAAGTCAGCAGTAGATGTGCCAAATCCTCAGTATGGGAATAAAACCCTAAAACATACTGGAAGGAATCTTCCAATTCTTTATAAAAGTTATATTAAAGTCAAATCTTTTCTTCATTATTATTATTAGTATTAGTATTAGTAGTATTATTATTATAACTGGATAACACATAAATCATGAATAAAACTGGAGTTAGATGTAAGAAAATATTTTGTTTTCAGTGACAAAAAGGGAACGGAAAATGTAAATTAAGAACAGGTTCATTCTTTAAAGGCTTTCTTGTTAATCTAAGAAAAGTAACTAACCACTTTGTGAAATAATCCGGTTAAAATATAATGTGATTATAGCTGAATGCATCCTTAAAACTGGTATGTAGATATATAAGATCCAAAATCAGTCTCATTCCTTTAGTTTCACCTCTTTTAAAAAATAAGTATTTATTATGTTTGACATTTTAATTTTTAAAATGTTATTTTTTTAAAATATTTTAATTTTTGAAGCATATCTCAAAAGGAAAGCGCCCTCTAAATACAATGTCTGATAAATTTATCATTTCAAGACAAAAAAAACCTCAGGAAAATTAAAAGATGTCATTATTTTTAAGAGGAAAACTGTAGAAGAAAATGTATACACATTTTGATGAAATCCTTTGATAATTTCACACTAAACAGTACACGCACCAACACCTTTTGCATTTTGCTTTTTGCGAGTTTTATTCCGAAGGACTGAACTTTTAAAACCCATATCTTTCCTTTTGTGTGTCCATTAGAGAATTCTTTTTTATATCTGGACATCAAATTACTGGTGGGAAAGCCTGCACCACAAATGATCTGCTGGTGGCACAGGGTGGGATTGGTGCTCTCCAGCTACTGAAGACAAATCCAGTAATTTCTCAAATCAGTTTTAAGAGGTCTTGACTGTTCAGAATCTGCTCAATTTTTGCTCTCACTTTCAGGGGCAAGAATCATATCAGTGATTACAGTCGTGCAAAATACTATGAACAGATTATATGTTTAGTGAAAAAATGGCAGTAAATGCTAATCTGTTATGTTACTCTGAAAAAAAAAAAAGAAAAACAGCCTTTTTACTAGACATAATAACATTTTATAATATTAGCAGTTTAATTTTATGCTAGCAAGATGAGATCTATTAATTTCTTCATACAGTGTCGCATTCTACTCCGGAAATGTTTTATTACTGTGTTATTTTCCTTTCTCTTCACAAGATCTACAATTGTCTGGCATGTAAAATTAAATGTACTATCCCAGAAAATAATTTGTTTAAAGACCTTACAGTCTATTACATTTCTTAAAAGACAGTCTTTTTTTCTTTCCTTGAAACTGAAAATTATTTTAATAAGGAAATGATTTGTTGTTACTTAATATGGAAGTTGAAATTTGAATCAGAAACAGAGAAATTTGATTTTGCTTCAGAACTCTTAATTCCAGTTTTGGCAAAACATAAAATGTGAAGGAATGGGGGGAAAAAAACCCTCTTAGAATAACAGATAATTTCTTATTGTGTCTTCATCATAGTAAGCATAATTCCCTACCACAGAGAATGCTTTGAAGTATTATATATCGCAGACTGGGGACTTATCTGTGTGCTGAAGCTCATTTTCACCATGTTAACCTAGTCTAAAATGTTCTCAGATTTACAATTATTTTGTTCAGAATTGGTAGTAAATACAGTGTAGTTTCATTTGCCTATATCATTTTTTTTTCAGCAATATGACACTTTATGAGCAATGTAGTTAATATTTTTGATTTTTATTGTGGTGAAATTATTCTAGACCCAAACTGTACTTTCAGGTCTTTCTGTTAGAAGCAAAATTTGGCAACATTAACAAGATAAAGACTTGACATTTTTATTTCAAACCATTGTGATAAACCTCTGAAATAGAAGATTATTTTTGGGAGCTAAGTAAAAATTCACTCTCTGTAACAGAGCACTGGGTTTGCCTCACTTTTTTTGCATGACATTTGGTTGATTTACCTGGTTGTGTTAGTATATTGTTTTGCTGAAGTTCTTGTTAATAATCTGGGTACAGTTTATTGAATATTTATTCCTCTAAGGCATAATACTAAAAGCTATGATGAAAGTACTTTTAACATCAAGATGCTGTGGGGGAACTTTCAATACTGTGATTACAGGAGCTAATTGTAACAAGAAATCAATTATTTTCATTTTTTTTACCCCTTCTGGTAAAGGGTTTTACCATGGTTCTGATGTAAGAAATGAAGTTCATCTAAACATATGCAATTTCTTCCCTGTATGTCCCAAATCCCTAAGAAATTATTGATCTGAAACCTGACATTAAAGTAAACTTAACAGTGCAACCAAAACTAAATGCACTTTCAGTAATTGAGAAGTTCTTCAAGTGAAACATTTTGTTGTGGTTCACAGATTGTACAACTACAAGACATCAAAATTAACTCTTGTATAAAATCAGCCTTTTGTGTTTCCTGGATTGAAATAAAAGTATTATCTTTAGAAAGAAAAGTTGTTTTCAATATGGGTTCAAAAATATTCTGCAATCAAGAGCGTTCTACAGATTAGGTGTTCTGTTAAAATGGTAGATTTTGGCGTTAAAATGCATAAAATACATAATTTATTTCCAATCTCTGTCATGTGTCTTCAGCTTCTTGCCACCTGGTATTTTTGTACTTAAAAGTGCATTGTGGTCTCATGTTTTTCCTGAAACATTTTATAAAAAATGCTTAAAAAATGTACTATCCAGTTGTTTTGAACCCTTTGATATTCAACACAACTCATTGAAGGTAATTCACCACTTGGGGTTAAATGTTGTGACTTACCCTAGACAAATTTTTATGCAAATTTTAGGTGATAAGAGAGAGTTTTTAAAAAATATTTTAGAACTTGGGGAAGTATGAATTTTGGAATTTCTAAGTCATTTGTCTTTCACACATCCTTCTACCATAACACAAAAACTTCATTACAAAATCTTCAATAATTTGCCAAAATCCTTTCACCAAACACTTCTTTTGATTGACACCTGCCCTACAAAGTTCCTTATGTTGATTATTAATTGTGCCAAAAATCAGAAGTCCAGCTGAAAAATAGTGTCCCTTTTTGCCCCCTCTGCTGATAACTAGTCATGCATATCATAAATCAAACCAATTGTTTTCTGAATCATCTATCTAGTTCTCTCTTGTAATTTCAGGTGGACTCCTAAAAGTTATTTTCACCTGCTTTTAAGAAGAGGCAACCACATTCCTGTTTTTAACACATCTTGATAACAGAATATGACAAAAAAAAAAAAATTTAAAAAGTAATATTGAGGCTTCCTCTACCACTCCTGACTTTCTTTTTTAATGGCAGCTTAGCAGAGTGATTCATACGGGGATATTCTCTAAAAAACACATTATAAACCTCTTCTCTTTCAGCTCTTCTTGCATAACAAGCAAAATATAAGCTGAAAACAAGATGAAAGTACTTAGCACCACCTCAGACTGAGTGGAACAACAGCAAATCTGCTGAGAAACCTGAAAAAAGAGGTCTGTAAAAATATTCTGTAGTACAGAACAGAACCTGAACTGTTACGACAATCACAGATCCACCATCTCAGGAAAACACCAGTGTACAACAAGTTGGTCAAATAAAGTAGTTTATGGCTGGTTTTGAACCAGCAAGAGGTGTCATTTTGTTTTCAGCTGGACTTGGGAAAAAGCAATCAAACGGGCAAACAAACAAACATACAAACAAACAATCTCCAAGCACAGATTGTTCCTCTTTGTTCACCTCAGAGCTACATTTTATTTCAATTATTTGTTCAGGAGAAGAAAGGAATCAAGGAGGAAAATTAAACTAAAATTACACTTCAGGACCACTGGCTGGTGCTGGTGTAACCTTCATCCAGACCACTGAGAATAAATGTCTCAGAAGAACAAACTGTGGCAAATGTGATTTTGACCTGTGTCAAAACTCCAGATATTTTACAGTATGATGTTTGAATACTCCCCATAATCAGTAAAGAGACTGATGGCATAAAGAAGGCCAAGAAAATCTGGGAAAATCTGTTTTGTAAAAGTTGGTGTTCTGAATCTTTTTGATTGGAGAAGGCTGTTCTCATGCAAAATGTTCGCTTCCCTTACAGTTTGAAAGACAGACCCCGTAGATAAATAAATAGATTTAAAAATAAATAAATAAATCAATATTTTTTATTTTGAAAATAACTGGGTGTTATTTTGACTCAAATAATGGCTTCCATTGCCCCAATCACATACTGACAGAAACACTGAAATGATGATACTAATAGTAGCCTTCTTTCATGACTTTTACTTTATGAACCTTTGTGTTCTGGTGTTTGAAGAGACTTTGGTGTTTATTTTTTGAAGGATAACAAACAAAACACCCCATAAAACAAACAAAAACTCCCAAATCCCAAACGCCAAAACCCGAAACAAGCCAACAAACAAAAAAAAACCCCAAAACCCAAAACCAAACCCAAAAAATTCATTCTTGATAAAATGGGTATTTTTTCCTTCAAGGAATAGTGTTTGTTTTAGTTAAACTTCTTAAATGAAAGATTAGAAGTGATTTGCGTGATTTGGGTAAATCACAGATCTTTTGATAGCTATCGAAATGTTGTTGACCTTCTCTTTGTTTGAATAATTTCTCTTTGTAGCTGTCAGGACATTAAAAGACTAAAAGACAACAGTCCAACAGCCAGGAAGATAATTTCTGCAAACAGGAGAAGGAAACAGTCCTGGAATAATTTAATCTAACGTGGTTTTGTGGTAGGTTTTTTTGGGGTTTTTTGTTTGTTTTTGGTTTTGGTTTTGTTTTTGTTTTTGTTTTTGTTTTTGTTTTTGTTTTTGTTTTTGTTTTTGTTTTTGTTTTTGTTTTTGTTTTTAATAATGAGGAAAAAGAAACAAACTAATGTTTCCACCCCAAAATCTGTGTAGTGAAGGATGTTGTATCCCATCACATCATAAAGCACAGAAGTTGAACAAAGGTTTGCTTGTTATATTCGTCATATTTCTTTTAAGACATATCTTTATTTTTTGTCCTAGGAACTTTTTGATAATTTGCTGGCAAAGAGTTGGCACATTGTCAATTATTTTTAAACTTTCATATAAATTAACACAGATTCTTTGCCTGTTCCTTTTTAAAGATCACCTGGTCTGCACCTTATTAAATTGTCAGGCATATAATTCTTACAGACTGCCCTAATTATACATCTAAATTTACATCAAATCTTTATGAGCATTACTCCATTATTCTGCTACCATATTGATAGAGTTATTACAACTTAACCTTGGCCTACATTACTAGCTGAAGATTTTATTCCAATAAATAACTCAAATGATTCTGCCACAGCCATACCATTATTTTTGTACGTTCATTGTTAATTATGAGTAACAGCTTACATACTATAGGTGCAACTGGTCCATATTGCATTGCTGTCAAAAAGCATTTTTTTTAACATCTTAAGATCTAGTTTTATTGATTTCTTAAATTTTTCCTCTGAAATATAAAGGCAAATCTTTGGAAATAGAACTGAGGGTGTTGTATCCATAAAAGGAAGAGGTTTCTGCCTAAACCTCAGAAAATTTTTTAGGAAACTGAGGAAACCAGAGCCTTCTACTTGTATTAAGGGTAGAAATAAATAACCAACAGTCTTTTACAAGTTCCTTATCACAGATGAGCGGGAGAAAACTTTATGGTATTACCTATCTTCTTGCTTTCTGAAGAAATACAATGAAAATATATTGTCACAAGCCTTTGAGTCTTAGTGTTAGCACAAGAAAAGTTCTCTTCTTGGGGGGAAAAGTGCTTATCTCTGGTGCTTATCTCACCCTTAAAGCATTTCCTGCATCTTGGAATGGTTAATATTAAACCAACAGTTGTCTGGATGACTAAATCTTGTCAATTAAGCATGATAATTTCTGCTGTCAGCCGTGTCAATGTTCAAAATTGAGAATTGTGGGGCTGCTGGAAGATGCTGACAGCATCCAAGAAAATATGGATCATAGAAGATTTTTGCAATCTACATGATAACTTCAATCAACTTACCTGGGACAACACTTCCTCTGTTCACTTACTCTACTTTTCTGTGCCAAAAATATCACCTTGTTCTTCTGGAAAGTTCCAGAAGGAGAAAACAAAGGAACAAGCAAACAAAAAAAACCCCTTTCTGAAATACATGGATTTGTTCAGTGCAGAGGAGTGTCTGTACTTCACTGGATATCTTCGGTAGAGTTCACTGAAAACTTTTGTAATCAGTTATTTAAAATAAATGCTGGTTCAGTATAAATTCCATTTTTAACCCTCAATGTAAAAGAATTCCCGTGTCATGAGACCTCACGTAACTTAAGCAACAGTGATTCACTGGCTTCTTCATCAAAATACTGCAGACAACTAACCTTGCTTTTTTCTTTCTACAGCATTCTACAGTTTCTATCCTTAATTTTATTAACTTTTTCCAGCTGAGAGTTTTTTTTTGTTCATTCAGGATAGTGCACCTTCATTTTAAACCGCGCACATTTCTCCAGTATTTATATTGATGCTATTCCTGCACAGTAAATGTTACATTTCTTATCAAAGTTCACAAAGATTATATCTACAGCACCGTGTCTAAGGAAAAGAATATCACATTAGTCTAGTATCATCTAGCTCTGGAAAACTCTTGTCTTATAAAGTGGCATTTCATAGCTGATGCAGCATGAAATGAATTCTAATAGTTCCCCCAGTGACATTAGCCAAAAAGTAATTGTAGGGGTAGAAGATAATTTCATTTGAGTGGAAATCTGTGTGAACCGTAACATCATTAATTTTTATTTTTTTTTATTATCTATGAATTGATCAAAACAAAAAGACTCCCCTCCCCCAAAAAAACCCCAAAAAACCCCAACAAAACCAAAAAACTGAAACAACAACAACAACAACAACAACAACAAGAAGCTCAAAAACCAGTCATATTCCTATCTATTATAATTTATAATGCCACGCCTGGAGGTGTTGGTGGCAACTGGGACAAGTCATCAGCACCAAAGGCACATCACTGGATGTTTCCTATTCGTGGTGCAAGTTTCTCCACTTAAATCCTGGGCCGATTTGGGGTTAATCTGAAGGGTATTCTAACAGAGTCGATCTCTTAATTCCTGCAGCTCTCCTTCCTAGTTAGTGTTGGACCACCTCCAGTTGCTGACTGCTGGTTGAAATTGCACAATGAAATCCCAGAACTCATACCAAGTTTGTTACCTGTGTAGGATTGCTGGAATGTCACTGTCTGTGGCCCACAAAGTGCTAAAGTGAAACAACTTAAAATAATGGTGAGCGGCCTCCTTGCCACTTTTAGACATTTTTATATTTCCAGGCAATTTTTTTTTTTTTTGAAATCTAACATTCTAACCTGTAAGTACTCAATAATGGAGGGTGGCTGTAAAAGCTTTTCCCCTAAACCTCAGATTACACACATTTTGTACCAGGCCGGGCAAATTTGGCTGTTCCTCACCTTGGCAGTCCAAAAACTATATGGAGAGAAAAACAGCAAAAAAAAAAAAAAAAAAAAAAAAAAAAAAAAAAAAAAAAAAAAAAAAGAAAAAAAA
>VZTE01004709.1:315843-367074 GCA_013397775.1 Eulacestoma nigropectus
AAAAAGAAAAGAAAAAGGAAAAATAAAAGATGAAATATGTCAGTTGAAAGACAAACATGAGAGAGAATGCAATTTTTGCTAGGCTGTAATGGAGTATGAGAAAACAAAGAATGAAGGAGCAAAACCATGACCAAAATCAGTTTGGATGAAGAGGAAAGTTCTGTTGGATCCTCTACTGTGCAGTTTCTAGACATGCCTGATGTCAGAAAACCTTCCCACCACAAAGGGCTGAGAGAATCTCTTGAAGCAGAACATGCAGCAAAGAAAATGCCTCCTAATTTTTTCCAGATTCATTGTCTTTGGGGAAGAGCTATGGATTCCCAACTCTTTGTGGAGTTTATAAAAAGGCCACTCACTGTTTGTGTTTCACCCTGTTTGACTGCAGTGAATCTTTATGAGTCCAGTATAACAGACAGAATTATAAAATCACAGAAATCAGGGATTTCTTTGGCCCAGGCTCATGAGATACAAATTTCCTTTATTTTTTTTCTAGGGGAATTTTCCTTTAGATTTACATAAATTCCACTTGTTGAGCTGCTTGCACCTCTTCATAAGCTGAGATTGCTGTGCAGTGTAGCAGAACGCTCAGTTAGTCATCTTTTCAAATGCAGGCAGGGTGTATTTCACTATGCATTTTGGCCCAAATGTGCAATACATAGGACTAGTTTTATAGGGACTTGTCTGTGTTTGAGGAACACTTCAAATTTCTCTCACGATTCCTGGTTTGTAGCTTTTGTTCTTGTTTAAACATGCACAAACCAGAACAATAAAACAAGCTACTAATATTAAAAACATAATTTCTCCTCAAATTACTTCATTAGAATAATTAATGTTTACAGGATATATAATTGCTACAGAAAAACATTTCTTTTTAGCCTTGACAAAAGACACTTTTCATGCAAAAGGAAACTTTACTATTAATCAGAGTCTGGATGACTGAGGATTTCTTTTGATCAGACCAAGTGTATGGACTTAAATGTATGCATGAATGCAACTTAAGGCTTTTTTTAAACTTGCCTAAACAAATAGGATTGGACCTATTACAGTGAGGTTTAGGCAAAGCATTAATGCCTTCTGCCTTTAAATTTGAAAATCTGACTATCTTTTCCTACATCCAGGAAATTCTCAATCTGTCACCTTTTGTTTGTCCTGTACTTTCAATTTTTTTTTTTTTTTTAAGACTAGTTAAGAGAAAAAACATTCTGTTATTCTGTGAAAATTCTAAAAGCATACTTGATGAAGATTGTAAACATTTTGCCTAATGGACAGTGATAAATTAGACTGACATTTTGCTCTCCATTATTTGGCACCCTTACATGAAAAGAATCTTTAAAACATTTTCAAAGGCTTTCCTGTGGCTTCTTCTGTCCATCTTTATACATCAGGATGTAATGTTATTCAAATTTTGTCTGCTGAAATAACTTTTAAAAAAGTTTGAAAAAGACACAACATGTAAAAAATAATTCTATTGGGTAGTGCCTCTGATTTCTCCTGCTGCGCTTTTCAGCCACATCCAGAACATCTCTGAAACATTAATTCTGTTTGATCTCAGAGGCAGTTTCATAGGATCACAGAAGCATTTAGGTTGGAAAAGACCTCTGAAATGAAGCCCACTGTTTGACTCATCACCACCTTGTCAACTAGACCACGGCACTGTGTGTCCAGACATTTTTTGAACTTTGACTTGGACTCTCCAGAGTAATTTCTTCTGGTTCTGTAAGTTTCTCTGCTCCTGTCACCTTCCTTTCTTTCTCCCTCTTTTATGATGGCACGTTTATTAACGTCATTTAACCTCCCCGATATCCTACTGCACATGTACCTGTTTGTTTTTACATGAGAGGGAGAAAAAAAAAGGTACAGAGTTGCCTGTAGCTGCTTGTGCTCTCCTCAAGTGTTTTCCACTGATGCTCATGAATTCTTAATTAAATTGGGAAACAGATCAGAAGTACAAGTTGTTATGACTTTGCCCTTACTTTCTAAAAAATGAGGATTCCCCTGCAAAGATAGTGAGATTTAATATGAACAGGACACAAACTGTGCAAAGGTCACCAAATATTTTAAGATGGTTTCCATTGTTTCACTGACTCAAACTATATCTTTAGCTCAGTGCTTGATTTTTCTTCTTCCTTTTGCATGGTTACTGTTTTTGATACAGCAAATAGTCAGTGCACATGTATAATTCCTTGTATATAAGTTCTCAATAAAATTTTGAATCAGAAAGATTTGTTTAACGCACTTTGATATCAAACCTTAAAAAAAGAAAGAGGAAAAAAAAAAAAAACAACACAAAAATCCACATACATACAAAGAACCTTAAAGCTCTTTGCTTTAAATAGAAATTGAACTTTGGATACTGTAGACCATAATCAAAAGCATTCATCTGCAAGACCAACTTGAGCATTTTAGTTATAATTTGCAGGTCATTGGCTCCTTCATTACAGGCAGCCCTTGGCAAAAGCAGTTTCTGATACAAAGGCACCTACAGTAACCGAGATGCAGCAGCTCCCCTCTGACTGCAGGGCTGGAATATGCACTTAATAAACATTTGCATTCCAGCTTGATCTTGCTAAAGAAAAATCAGCTCCTGCCGGGAAAGGGAAGTGAAGGAAAGGACAAATAAAATCAGACAACGGCTTCAGTGCATTTCAAAGAACCATATTTTGCAACATTAAGCTTTAGTGTCACTGGAGACCCGTAGTGTTTTTATGATCAGAATACTTTTCGAACACCAAATGTATGGAATGGGCAAATTTTCTCAGCACCTGATTTCTGACGGAGTCAGATAAGCAGTGTACCTCATGCTCAGTAATTACTTGCATTGATGTCATTCTTTTTATAGTTTCACTGAAAATTCTGAGTATTTTTAGACCTTTTCTTTCACCTAGCAAAGAGAGGCAGTACATATATATATAAGGCAGCATAAAAATAAAAGCAAATTACTGCACATTGGAGAGACAATGTTTTATGCAGCTTGAAAATAACTTCACCTAAATATGCTCTGTTCCACAGCTTCAAGGAGGCAACAGATGTGAAAGGCAAGCAAAGCCACAGTCCTGGTGAGGTTGCTCTGTGAAAGGAAGGCAATGCTACGTCATCAAAAAAACCCCCTGTATTATTCGTCACAGTACTTATGCTTCCACTGTAAGGATTTAATTTTAGACAGCAAACCAGAGTTTAGGTATTTTTTATCTTTCATTCCTCATTCTCTATCAATTTTCCTCTTTTCGCATATGTGTGTGAAGACCCTGTATAAATATTTGGTTTGGTTTTCTTTTTTTTTTTTTTTTTAAAACTAGATCACCCTGGGTCAGTCATATCAGATATTCTATCACATAAACTTTACAAACAAGAAGAAAAGTTCTGTAACTCACACAGATCTATCCACTATATTTCATGTTTATGGAGTGTCAGGTATGACCACAGGGCTGGAGGTAAATGATAAACAAGATTTTTAGTCTACTTTACTTCAGGACCCTTTCTAATTTTGAGGGAAATGTTAGTGTACACAAGTGTCGATCCATACAGCATTTTATAAAAATTTCTGCTGCATAGACAGAAACCACTACTTGACTTTACATTCAGAAAGAAAATTAAGAATGTGATTATTATGCAGTATTAGATAGAAATTTTACTCATTTTTTTAAAAGAAGTTAGATTGTTTTCTTCTAAAATTCACAGGTTCCATTGAAATTACAATAGGAATCAAGCTCTGAACAAGTTCTTCACAAACTAATTAAAGCATTAAAGCATTCAGATCCAAAAATATTCTCATATTCCAGACTCTGTTCCAACAAATATGCAGGATTTTTTTAACATTTTTTATTCCATGCTGAGCAATACAGATCTGACAAGTGCATTCAAAATACTCAGCTTCATCCTCAAAGCCAGAATTCATCTGAGACAGATTCAGAATTTAAATAAAGCCTTAAAGTGGAAAAAAAGATACTTTGATTCTTGAATATATGTTCATGACACTTAGGTTGTAGGATATAAAATGGAAAACTTGTGTCAAAGATCTCAAATATTGTTAAGTTTGGTTCTTGAAGTCACCACTCCGGGGTTAAAAACATTCCACTCATTTTCTGCCTCAGTGTATTCAGCTCATTTCTATAAATTTGTCCCTGTGTTGACTTTGCACTTTAAATTAAAGGTATTTACAAGCTTCTACCACTTGTTTATTTCTGTAAACATTGCATCCCTCTCTCCTCAGCCTTTGGATGCTTCTGAAGTGCAAATTTTTTATTTATTTATTTATTTTTAAAATTATAGCGCACACATATATATATATTTGGACAGTGTTTTAAATAAACAATCTCTTGTGAAGCCTGGCTTCAGAGGCAGCTGCCTGCTTGAACGAGGTGACCTCCCAGGGTTTGCCCCTCTGCAGATCACCTTGTCTTCGGACAGCACCCTGGAAAATCCGCTTGCACGTTCAATTACCCAAACTTTCCTTTTTTCTCACCTCAAGGCACGCAGCAAATACTCTCAGCATCATATTGTAAGCCACTCATGACACAGAACTAATTCTTTCAGGCTCTTTGCCCCAAAAAGGGAATGTAATAAGTATCAGAGGTGAGGCCTAAGTCAAGCGTTATTCAATGCAGACACTGATGTGTCTAGCTGGTAGCTGATGTGGACTAGCTGGAGGTAAATTTTTTACACAATCACGACCACCTAGCAGCTCCAAGTGTTTTGGACAGTCGAGACCGCTTTGAACCTTCAGATTTTAAGTCAAGACCACCTTTTAGCTTCAGACCTGACCCTGCGCTTCAGCCAGCGTGGCTGCAGGTCAGTGGATGGCCTGAGCGCAAACTGGGGGCTCTGAGCACCCATCCCCGCCACGCTGGCCAAGGTGGCGAACGTCTCCAGCTGAACAAGCTTCCTTTTGTTCGAGAAACCGAGTAAAACCTGCCAGGAGTCGCGGGCATTTCAAACATTACAGCTGTTACTGCGGGAGGAAACGTGATTGAGAGCGCTGGGTTAGCCAAGGGCGAGGCAAAGCAGAGCCTGGCGGCAGCCTGCCCTGACTGCTGCAGCAGCGATGCCAGAAATTTGTCCATTGCAGGAACGCTCCAGCTTCTCCCATCTGCTTCAGCTGATCTGCTTCTTGGTGTGAGCTGGCACCTTTTTGGAAGGTGAGACCTACATCTAATGCAATAAGGGATCAGTGGCACGCTGACAGTGTTGTCCCAACCTCTGCTCCCTCCTCTGCCTGGTTTTAAGAAGTCACCCTTATGCATGCAACATTTCTGAAGCAATCATGGCAGACTCCAATTTTTTTTCTATGAGTTCAGGGATTCCTGTACATTGCTGTGCTTTGACCTTTCCTTAAGGAAAAACAACCAGCCAACCAAAAGAAACACAACCAGACAACACACAAAAACCCAAGCAAGCGAACAAAGGGAAAAAACCCAAACCAACAAAAAACCAAACCAAACCAAAATAAACATAAACTAAACAAATAAGCAAGGACCCCCAAACAGATTTTTGGGCAAAGATGACATTTTCAGGAATGATATTCTTCAGCTGATTGAGGAACAAAGCCAAACTGACCATACTAACTGCACAAGTTTTTCAGCTACAGCAAACACTTCAAAGATTGTTTTTGTCAGCATCAATAGTGGTGTCCCTCAGCTAACTGCATGATAAACCTCAAATTGTTTAACTGAACCTTAATGTTTATTTTTTTTCTGTAGCTACTGGCCAACTTAGTCATAAAAGAAACGCCTCTGAACTTCACACTCTGCAGACATTCCTACTTCCCACAGATTATATTTTCCATGCTTCTGAGATGAAAAAATCAATGGCACTCAACAACAACAGGGTTCTTAACTGACAGCTCCAAAACTTCTCACATACCTTCTGGAAGCTTCAGAAGCTGAAGTATTTGGATATTAAATTATGAACTCTGGAACAAGTATGGTGTGTTTCTTGTGTGAGTGGATTTGTGCAAGTTTAAAAACTGGGATGCCTCAATAGGAAGTCCAAGAGTGGAATATCCTTTTCGTTACATAGACAAGTGTCTGGCAGAGTATGGAAGTGAATCGTCCAGGAAAAACTGAGTCTTTGCCCTCATGCAGGCCTTGGGAACTGAGAGTGGAGGTCAGGGGACAGCCCTGCTCTGCCAGGGGACACTCAGGGGCAGTGACACGGCCCCAGCCCAGCCGGCAGCGACAGCTGAGCTGTGCTGGGGGCTTTTGTGGCCATTTAACAGCCAAGCTCTAATAAGCCCAACAAGAAACCGTGGCAATAGTAAAAGGATCCTGCAGCACGAGGGGGAGGTGGCTTTGCCAAATTTCCAAAGAAGATGAGAGCATTTTAACTTTCCAACTGAGCTGTTATCTGTAACCCTTTCTCCATGTATGTGGCATACAAGTGGAAAAAAAAAATGTCATTGGAAGGGTTACCTGGGCTTACCTGTAAAATTTGGTCTCTAATCAAACACACTGAGATGTTATCAATATTATACCACCACAGCTTGCTTTGTCAATCTTTCCTGTTTTTTGTTGCTTGTGGGTTTTTTTCTCCCAATTGTTTTCACCTTCTGTTAAACTAATGCAGTTTAAAACATCATCATGAACAAAATAAACTTTCCAGAGAGGACAGTTTCAAAAGCTCTGAATTTTGATCTGTCGGATTATGACAATGTTACTTCAAGGTTCTGGTTTGGATGAAGACCTGGAGAACATAAAAACTCTTAAGAACAGAACTGACAACCACTGTCTTAGATGGAATGCTATTGATTAGAGATTACCAGAAGTCATAGATAAAATATAATTTGCTACATTATGTGATTCAGAATAATGTTTAACTGCAGTGAGACAGAGCACCAAATAAATTTACTCTATTTCCAGGGAAATTAAAAAATTTTTTTTTCCACTTCCATTATAGAGTATAGATATACACATGACCCAAAAACCAACCAACCAACCAACAAATCCAAAACAAGCAAACAGTAAAAGACCCAAGAAAAAAAAACTAAAAAAAACCTCACCACACACTGGGAACAGATCTGATTCTATAGCATAAAGAAGCACTAAAAGAGCAAGAAAGTTCAGTTGAAGCCTCCTTGGTTAACAGAGAAACACCAATCAGAAGTGAACTTACATTATTTTTCTACAAAGACCTATTCTTCTCATAGTGTAATGGAGAAATTCACATGAAAACTTCATTAATATTAATTCATGCAGTCCTTAAAAAATCATCTGTGATGTTTCAGCTCCTCTGTCAAACACAGCAAATAAAAAAGTTTTAGAAAATTTTGGTGTCTTTCAGTAAATATTTAGTTCAATGCAATTATTCCCACGGTCAAACAGTCTTGTGTATGTTCAACAAAAGGATTGAAAATCTTTTGATATGTTCAGCCTGCAACTCATCCTAAGGTTTTTGTTTGGATTTAATGACTTGGACAGTTTCCAAAGCACAGGATATGAAAACAGATATTACAAATAAGCAAGGAAAAACCTCAAAACACCTGCTGAAGATGTAATCTTCAGTGACAATGAAGGCTCAGAATGGTGACACTCAGCTGTAGCAGGGCTGCACTTGACCACAACACATTTCCCAGATGGCTGAAATCTACATTGTAATTCCCATCATCAGGGATGCAAGAGGGAAACAAATATCTTCTTTGATAGGTAGCATGAAGACTTACAGGAAATACACCCCAAACATCACTGATAATGTTGTAGGTGAAATCCTCCAGGCTCATTTGGGGAGTTATAAAGCAGTTGTGGCTCAAAAAAAAAAAAAAAAAAAAGGTTAAAATGTGCTGATTTAGTACATTTAGAAAAAGAACGCCATGGTGACGGGAAATGCTGACCTACCAAGTGACACCTAGTCCTTTGAGGCACATTTATTTTCACCCTGGAACACTGTATTGTGCCAGAATTAGGTGACATGCTAGGAAAATTCTGAGACTACTTTGGAACCATATCTATTTTCCATGTTAAATCTTGAATCCTATTGTGGATAGGAGCTAATGTTCACACTTTAGCCTTTGGGGCTTAATAAATTTCAGGGGCAACATAAATATTTGTCAAAATGTTTATCCAGCCTCCTCAGTGACAGTGAAGTTCTGATGCTTCCACTTGTATTTGGCCTGTTTTGGGGGTTGTGGACTTAAATAAATGGGCAATAAAGAGGGGGGAAAGAACAGGAAAATACCTGATGGCAACAGATACACCAAAACACAGGTAAAATTTTACATTGATGGTTTTCATTAAAAGAACTATGAACAGAGTTAAAAACAGTAGCACTGCGTGGAATGTAAATAGAAGCACCATGACATGCACGAATACTAGGAGACAGTCAGCAACACCCAGGGGTTTTGATTTGTGGTAGGCTTTCACATTTTACTTGCTAGTTTTCTGCATTTCAGCCTGTGACACATTGCTTACAGCCTCTGTGACTTACCGGGTGAAGTGAGGTCACTTGAACAAGTGATAAAACCCAAGTGCATTACCTGAAATAGATATATCCACTTTGCTCCAAGGCAAACTGACTTTTATTTTTGTTTGATATCAAGCCTAAGAAACAGTTTGTTGCTACAAGAGATTTCTCTTGTTTTAAAAAGGCATTGCATTTAAAAAATAAATTAGTATTTAAGAAATGTGAAGATAACATAACATGGTGTTCATCTTGATGAACAGCTATGCGGTCCTTAATTATACACACAGGTTATTAGATCCCTACTGACCATGATCAAAACCCAACAGACTAAAATTTGTGCTTGTAAGAGACCAGAGTGTACAAGAAGGGAGGTAAGTTACAGCTGACGAAATTAGAGCATATTTTTCACAGAGATAACAGATGGCTTCCCAGCACAAAGCCAACATGTTGGAAAACACTCGCTTCCTCCTCTGAAAGCTTGGAGTGTTACAAAACCAAACACAGGACAATGGTTTGAAATGGTCAGTCAGTTGCCCCAAACCGTGTCTTTTATACATAACTGAACTGATTAGGATCACATTCTAAAAGACTTAAACCTTGTTATTTAAGTGTGTTGGTATCATTAAGTACATGTAGGACATGAGCAATCCCTGCTCAATGTATTGAAGCTTAGCGAGACTCTGAAGAAATGGAATAGTGTCTTGTAAAAAAATAAGAAAAATGCAAGTGGTGTCATCACTGTAAACATCTAAGTTAGAGGAGGAATTAACTCCCACACAGAATAATATGGGCTTTATGTTCGCTTATGGCTTTATTTCAAGGCTGTCTCAAAAATATTTTAGGTTTCCTAAGTGCAGACGTCCAAAATAAATGAGGAATACATGAGTTCATGTCACTTCAAGGGTGTTAGAACGCAGATATTGCGTTCAGTGGAACTGTAATATATGTATATACATCTCCATATAGAACGCAGTCCCATGTAATATAAAACTGTGTCCAATGCAATTCTCAGATAAACATAATATACGCTGTATGTGGACGCAATCCTTCAGGACCAAGTTCTCCTTTCAGAACATTGCACCATAAATGTGTATTGCCTGCTCAGCCCTTGTTCCGCCA
Source organism: Eulacestoma nigropectus (assembly GCA_013397775.1). Taxonomy (NCBI): domain Eukaryota; kingdom Metazoa; phylum Chordata; class Aves; order Passeriformes; genus Eulacestoma; species Eulacestoma nigropectus. The sequence continues at coordinate 325,354 of VZTE01004709.1, forward strand.
GAAATTAACTTTGATAAATGCCCACAAATAAAAGGAGCCATACTCTGAGGAAGAGAAATGTAGCACGGATTAAAAACAAATGTTCAGAGAGATGCTTGCACGTGCAAGGAAATTTTTCAGTGCCTGGCATGTTCTATGATTTTACCATCACATTTGACGATTTCTAATGCCCCAACCAAAACAAGATCCTAAACTGCACTGCTTCATGAACAACAGTCAATTTTAAATTAAAATCTAATTAGTGATCTCAAGGAAAAAGACTATTATCTAAACTATCACTGTCTAATCATAACTTCTCCCTTATTTGAAATCTCAGAGAAAGTTATGAAGAAGGAAATGTGTCTTTATTTACAGGATATATAATTTTTTTCGTCAGGAGGAACAGAATTTTTATCTGTTTATTATTTTAATTGCAGATAATAAAAATTCTTTTAAAAAATGAAAGAAGAAGTAGAACAGTGAGAATGAAATTTCACATTCTGACCTTTCTCTATACATATAAAGAAATTTCTTTCCTTCGTTCACAAAATCAAATAGAGAAAGGACACTGGATTTCTTTTCTCCAGCAAAAAAGATTTTTCTTGACTCATCAAACTTATTAAATAGCCGCATTCTTGATTTACTACCTTCCTTAGAAGGGATATTCAGACTGAGCAGATATATCATGAAATCAGTCACTGACTGGCTGAGAGTATGAAGTTTCTGTGTTTTAAGTCTATACAAACACAGATCAGGTAATTTGGTAAATTCAGAAGACCCAACAGAGTATCAGAGTAGATGTCTCACTGAAAAGAACGGTTGGAATTCCAGTTGAGGGCAATATTGTGCAACAGCCTCTGAAATCATTGTGTGTGTTGGCTGAGAAGTGCAAAAAACTGCAGCACTTTCCCCAGGAACTACAGTTCCAGGCTTCTAGGAAAAACAGTCCTGTAACTGAGGGAACCATGAATTCATTCAGAACCCAGTACCTATGTGCTAAACAATTGATTAGAAATAAATTAATCCTTCTGGCAGATTCATCCTGGGCTGTTGACTTCTGAACTGAAACCCTTGAAGTCCCAGCACAACTGAAGAGTAAAAATAACATTTCCTTTCTGTGCAATGCAGAGCAGGGGGTGAGCAGAGGCGTCAGTGAGAAACCTTGATATCCACGACCATGGCTGGAGCAGTTCTCCAGGACAGTCATGGAATTATATTTCTGCACTGGCTGAGTTCAGCTGCTCTGTCAGAGAGGCACCAGAACCTGCAATCATCTTCTCAGAGTGTTGTGATGGTCCATCAGGATGCAGCCGTACTTTTCTCAAATTATATCAATTTCAGCCGTTTTCCTTTACCAAGGTCATAATCTGTTTAAGAGACAATAATTCTGCAAGGGTGCAGGTCAGATCAGGAAGCTCTGGAGTGATCATTGTGAGACGAACTTGGAGATTTAAATCTTGCTTGAAGTTAAAACAAAAAAAAAAAATAAAATTACTGGGAAATAAATAATGCCATGAAGTTATTATAGTTAAATAATTAGCACTTGAATTGAAAAGCCTGCCTATACTCCCTTACAATTAAGTTGCTGTCACATCTGCTTAACAAGATGTAATTTTCACCCACACATACATTATACTTCTAGTCTGTGGCTTTTGCAGCATCCAGTTTGAAAATAAGGCAGTATGAGATGCAACACTGCATTCAAGGATGGTTAGAAATGACATCGAGCGAAAGTCACTTGACAAGAGAATGCAAAAACGTGCCTCAAACCAAGATATTCCCTTTTATAACTTAATTTTGCATCTTTGAGTTACACAGCATTTAAATTGCACTAGCTGTCCTCACACACAGCTCCTCAATTTAAGCATTACTTGAGTTTAATGTTCTGCTTTTCATCTTGAGAATTATGAAAGAAGAGGGATAAAGTTTTGTTGAGAAAGAGAATGAAATATATGCATTCAAAGTGTTATTTTCTCTATGATATAATACACTTGCAATCAAATGTACTGAGTGCAGTTATTCTGATTTTTTAATAACATGACTGGTTCTCTAAAACCTCAAAAGAATTTGTCAGACTATATTCCAAAGGACTCTGGGAATCTAAGTATATTGAAAATCTAGTAATTTTCTACTTCATAAATCCTGAACATTATAATGAGAGGTAAGAGACTTTTTTCAGATGACTTAGCTTATTAAAATATCATTTCTTGGACTTAAGGCTTCTTGCTAAACATATTAATAGCTTCTCATAAGAGACCTTAGCAATGCTTTCTGGTGTCAAAGTAGGAAGAGAAAATTTGAAATATAATTAAATTAGACTAGATAAGTGTATTATAAGATTATTATTAAAAAAAAAAAAATGTCATGTCATAATGACGTGAAATGAAATGATAGCCAGTAATTGAAATATAAAGATGTAGGTATTGGGAAAAAAAAAAAGATGAAAAAGGTTCCATGCTTAATTGAAAAATATAGACAATTTCATGACAAAGATAGGAAAGAAAAAAACGTATGCAATGGTTGGAAGCAACAATCTTTGTTGAGTTCTGTCAGGGAGACACTGATTTTATAGGAATCTTTACTGATTATGATAGGAATTAAATCAAGTTCTTTAAGAGTGGTAGCTTAACCAGAAGAGGTGAAAGCAATGACCAAAAAAAGAGGAGCACAAAGAGAATGAAAGCATAGCTATAGACATTATTAAATTAGATATGGGTTTCAAAGTAAAGAACCTGTAGTAAAAGATTGCATGAGGAAAAAACAAAATAATAAAGAGGAGATGAAGGATGACACAGGAAAGCAGTTGAGGAAATGTTTGTCATAAAAACAAAAACTCCAAAATGTGTACAACTCTTAACTTATTCTTCCACTTAGCTCTATCAGAGATGCACTGTGTTAAAGTAACAGATTTATCATGGCCCAAAGCTACAATAAAAAAGTTACTACCAATAATTCCATCAAGAGCTAATGCACTGACTGAGGTTCTACCCTGGCTGTGAAAACCATTTCTTCATCATTTTTGCCGGTTTTGCTCCTGAGGAGACCTGTTAATTGCACATACATTATTCTGGAGTATTGATTGTTCTACTCTGTAAGCACAGGAGAAGAAATCAAGATCAACTGGGGCCTCTGGGAACAGGTAATGAGGCTTGACTTTTCAGAGTGGTGCTCCTGCTGCAGCCATCGATATTTGCACAAGTACAGGATACTCACTCTGCCTCTGCACAGCTGGCAGAACAGAAGAAAAGCACGCTGAAAAATATTATTTATCAACATTCAAGAGTTAATTTTCAGGTGGAAAACATGGATCAAAGCTGAAAATCACTGAAAAGATGTTAGCTCTTTCTTATCTTTAAACTGACAGCTACTTTAGGTTGGATATTGGGAGGAATGGGGAAGGGGCTGGGATGGAATCCCTAGAGAAGCTGTGGCTGCCCCTGGATCCCTGGAAGTGTCCAAGGCCAGGCTGGATGAGGCCTGGAGAAACCTGAGATAGTGGAAGGTGTCCCTGCCCATGGCAGGGGGTGGGACTGGATGGGCTTGAAGATCCTTTCCAACCCAAACCATTCTGTGACTCCACGATTTTAAGATTAATGATGTAAAATATGGTGGGGGGAAAGCTGTAATACCTAGAAATGCTGACCAGGCTACCATTCAACCAGAGCCTACTCCATAGACTAGACACAAAAAAAAGACAAAAGTTGCAGAAGCATAGAACAAGTGTTCTTAAGACGCGTGTTTGCACATCCCGACATTCCTAACACAATTTTTGACGCTTCCCACATGGTGAGAAAAGGTGAGCTCAGTCAGTTGCTTCGATATAAAGACCATTTTCTAACAACCACACTTTTTTTCATTTTTGGTTGCAGGCACACCTCCTAACCTACCTTATTTTATTGACAGTTCTTCAACGAGAAGTGTCATGATCTTCATGACCCTTATAGGGTCTCATCTTTGAGTTGCTGAAGTCTGTATAGATGTCACTTTATCATTTTCTCTCATTTTATCACACGCTATTTCTCTCATTCAATGTTGCATCAAGATTGCCAATATGAATTATGAAGAATAAATTCTTATATTTTTTGAATAATAAAAGTAACAGCTCTGCAGAGGCACTGGAGGAACTCAGCAGCTGCTGCCCAAAACTGGCAATTTAAAACACATGAAGGCAATCTAAGAGTCAAAGATAAATAGAGAACAGAACAAATTTAAAGGAATTTCTGGCAGGGTTAGGTTAGCACTGCATTCTTTTAAAATCAGGACTTTGTCATTAATGCTGCCAGCTAATTAGTAACCAGTCATCCAAAGTCAGCCTTCCTATAATTCTCTGAAGGGCAATAAAAATGCACCAGATATTAATTTGTCTCATTATGTCCTCCACTGGGATCATCTGAGGTCTCCTATTTTTATTGCAATACATGAAATTTTAAGAAGTGGAGCTTGAGAAAGAAACTACAACCCTTCTAGCCTACTCTGAGTACTTAAAACCCAAAAAGATTGTGTCTTTACATTTGGATTTTCAGAGATTGGAGAGGGAAAGGAATAAACTGGTGGTTATGGATAATCACTCTGGATCTCCCTATTTTTGATTTGACAAGCTGATCTAGAAATTTGCTGGATTTTCAAATGGAATGGGGGTTTTCATGTACTTCATATCCTTCAGGGTTTTTTTCTTGTCTGCAGTGTGGGTCTCCTGTACAGGCACGTGCTGAGCGCTCCTCACTGGAAGGAGAAATCAAAAACAGAAATGGGAGCAGGGAAGGCAAAAGTTCTGCAGAAAACGTTCTGAAGTTTGAAGTGGTTGAGGAATGACATTCAAGAAGTCAAGAGGGTGACACTTGAAGTAAGTAAATGTTACGGTGGTGCATTGAAAGATAAGGTTTTATATGTAACACAGGAATTTTCCTTTCTAATCCATTCTGGGCTCATCCAGGGAAACTGAACGGTCTGGCCTTTGTAATCTAGAGAAAAGAAAACTGGATTGGAGTAGGAATATCTCAGTTTTTGTAGTAGATCTTGATTAATTACAAGAAAAGTGCAATCAGCACTTTTTTCTTTTTTTCATGGAGCTTTTTAAAAATCAGTTAGAGGTTTCTTCAGAAAACCTCCGTATTGTTTGGGAATTACTTCCAGATATTTAGAGTTATTGTTTCTCTCACTCAAAAGAGAAGCTTTCAGTGGAATTTTACTTAATGCAATTGCATTTCTACTTTTAGAAAATAAGCTGTAATTAAAAGATGAAGCATAATTTTTTTTGTCAAAGACTGAACTGCAATTAAAAAAATATCCTTAATGAAAGTTTCAAAAGCAATGACATACACCTAAACTTTTCTGGAAAGCAGTTCTAATGGCTTTTTACATTAAATGAAATAAGTGGGAAAACATATTTAGGGTTAAGTATTCCATGGGGTATAACCTTATTATTCTTAAGAAAAGCATTAGAGAAATCAAACTAAACTAAAGAAAAGAAACAAAAAAATCTTCCAACCCCTTTTTTTTTTCTTCTTCTTTTTTTTTTTTTCCTTTCTTTTCCTCGTTAGAATACTTCTACTTGTCCAGTTATCTGTCTCTGCATCCAGTTCAGTCATATGCATGCCAGGCAGGACCAACATCTACTGTTTGGGGAACATGCTTCAATTTTATTTTATATTTGTTTCTGTACATTTCTTTAAAGGCCCGTACCTTTGAGATTTTGAATCAAGGAATAGTATCTGAATCAGTGATGAGTTACCACGCTCTGCCGTGTATAATTTGACTCATACTAGGTTTGATTCCCTAAATCCAACTGTGTAAAGGTATGTAAGTGCCTTCTTTCCCAGATGACAAATTATCATCACACTATAAAAACATATGATGCCTGAAATTCAAAGGAGCAGCCAAGATTGTACTTCAATCGTACAAGCACCATGACTTGCCTGGAATAAAAAGCAGAGCTGACTAAACTCTGAGTTGCAATTTCCTGTCAGTCCATCAACTGGGACCAGTCAGCTCACAGCAGTGTAAAGATTGTCTAGTAGCAAACACATTTCTGAGGGATGAGATCCTCTAAGAACCGCAGTGGTTGTCAGAAAAAAATCTAATTTATGATGACAGAACAGGTAACCTTGTAAAACAGGTAACCTTCAAACCATCAGAGATGTTCACCCAAGATACATTTTATGATTAGAAATCCTGCCTCAACAGCACAATGATAGTTTTGGTTTTGTTTTTTGGTGGTGTTTTTTTTTTTTTTTTTTTTTAATAGTTAAAGAATTTGCTGGTTATTTGACCAATACTATCAGGATGAAGAACATGAAATCTAAGGAGCACCTCCAATCTAACCACACTTACTACTGGATTTTTGACTGTAATTTCTGTCTTCTATTAGTCATGCATATTTTGAGAAGTGACACAACTGAGCTTACAAGTGAGAGGTCAACCTTGTGATTTCTTCAATCGCATAAATATTGCAACAATTCTTGAGATTCTTTGAGCTGCAGACAGCACAGGAATAGTATTTTTGATATTCTTATGCTTCTCACATTCTATGGCTGTCCACCTGCACATCAATTGCTACGACTTCTGCCAAATTTTATACTGTTCCATCATCTGCCTTGCTGCTGTAATAACCTACCGAGTGTTTAAATCAAGGAACAACTGAAGGATAGTATTTCTTTGGGCATTTCCAACGTGCCTCAGTCTACTTAGAGCCAAACATGTGGGATATGATAACAGAGAACTCCCAAAAACCCAGCACCTTTACAAGCCATAATTCTAACTATTCACTAAGCCAGCACTGTAAAAGCCCTCTGGACCGAGGATAGCTGTGAAATTCCATTGAATTTAGTGGGTGAAAATCAAACTATTTAAGTGCATTTCATGGACTTTCCACTCTGTGTGGGTTCTCTGTTCTTTTTTTGTGGGTTTTTTTTGGTTTTTTTTTGTTTTGTTTTGTTTTTGTTTTTGTTTTTTAATTTCACTGCACCTCCTAATAGCCTCTTTTTCCTACCCAGCATTGTCAGTGTTTTTTTCCACAAAGTAAATGTCATACCCCCAATTTAAAAATTAAAGCAACCCTCTAAGGGGAAAAAAAAAAACAACAAAATAAAACAAAACATATGTATATATATATATTTCTACTTATTTGTCAGTCTTGCTTCAATACTCCAGTAAAAAAGAAAAACAAGACAAATGGAAAAAAAAAACAAACCCTGAACTCCAACAACTTGGAAACATCCCTTTAAAATATCACTTTCACCCATACAATCATTATTCACAGTCCCATTGCCTTAGTGTTGAGCACCATGTGTTACTGCAGCCATGACACTGCATTAATTAATAAAGAAAACATTCCATTGCTTTCACTGTATAACGTGTAATACTTATCCAAGTGCAGTTTGTATTCTGATCAGACTTATTCTAGCCTAGATGAACTGATTTTTTTTTTTTTTTTTTCTCTTGGGTTGTTCTAACTATGTAGATTTTGAACTATCTGATCTGGTTTCATTTGATCTAAAAAAAAAAAACAAAACAGCTCAACATTTTTCATCACTGGGAAGCATCTAAACATGACTATCAATCTAGGCAGAAAAGGTCATTCTTAACATGTTTCCTGATTTAAGCATCCAGTGGATTAAAGAAGCAGATGGGCAGACTGAAAATGTTTGTTGATATGCCAGGATAAAATGGATGCCACCTGAGCTCCAAAATAAATCTACTGCTATTCCCAAGATCAGCTCCCTCTGGCCTCAAAAATGTAAAAGCTAAAAAGATCAATATCAAATTTTCAGTGATGTAGTTTTTCATATTGAAGAACATGCTCCATCTGTTGGAATCTGATTTTCAAGGGACTGAAAAAGACTGGCAGGAATTCAGCTTCCTTTAAAGAGTCCTATCCCAGTGCATTAAGAACAGGTAAATCAGGTACAAAGTTATTTTAAACACATGAAGTTGCTAATCTCCTGCTTTGTGTCTTCCCTTGGCAGCTAGATTTCCTCCTTGGAGATGCTCAGATGTCCCAGCAATATTCATCACAGTGATGCCTTTTTAAGTGTATATCCATCACCTTAAAATTAAAATGACAAATGGCATTTAGTTGCTGCCGTAGGATTTTAAATTGGTTTAGCAAATTAGCAATGGAGATGGAGAGGCTGCTTTTTACAGAGATTTATCTGGCACATTTTGAGAGAAAGTCATTTCTCCTGCTCGCTCAGTCAAAATACTCAAAGATGAAATCATTGCTTTGCATTTAGCATGCAGCCCAAAGTTTTAATTGGACTTACATCATTGCCCTGGAGCAGACAACAGAAGGGAGAGCAAAGAGACCCCACATTACCAAGGTTCCCCAGTCAAATTTCCTGCCACAGATGTGATGGACATGATGTCTAAAGATTTTTAGCTTTTTATATGGTTTTTTTTTTTCATATATTTGTAGCTTTATATACTATTAATATTTAGTTACAACTTCCAGTAGTTTTCCTGCCCTCTCCCATAGTTTAACAAACCCTTACTAATACATTCTTAAAATTGTGCTTAGTCTTGCTTTTAGTCTAGCAAGGACACTTTGTTTTGCACCACGCATTGCAGACATAATAAATGTAGGGCTAAAAGATCAGGTGGTGGGCTCCAATGGGGCAGAACCTGGGGAGAAATTATCCAACCAACTGCTCTTCTAACTGGACAATATTTGTTAGATATACTAACTAACTAACCTTATAAAAATTGTAGAAATACTGTTATCAGGTGTGCATATCGGCATATCGTGCACTTGAAAGCTTTCAATTAAAGATTTGCTTTTATATTATCATTTCAACACTGTTGGGAAAGGTTTCATGTTTTATCTATCCCAGGTGATAGACAGATGCCTGGCCAGAGCTGGGATAAGCCTGATAGGAAAAGATCCTGTTTAAGTTTTCCTGGAGACATGAAAAGGAAAAAAAAAAACCAAGAAAAACCCCAAACAAAAACAACAACATAAAAAACACCCAAAAAAAAGCCCCCAAAAAACCCAACCCAAACCAACCAAAAAAACCAAAAAAGAGAACTAGTTAGAGTTTAAGTGATAGGTTTGGGAAGTTGCACCAGAAAATATTATACCTTAGCCTTGCCTTGCCTTGCCTATACTCTCATTTTTTGCAGCTTGTGCTGCTTGCACACATTTTCACCAAGGTCTCTCTCCCACCAAGGAATGGCTCTTGCTGCTATTAGGAGCTGTGGATGTGCTGCCCACCCCGTTGTCTGACCTGAGAAATCATGCTGAGAGAGGATGTAGCCGGAAAAGAAACCCGAATTCACACCACGTGTGATAAGATCCTTCTCTAGGCTGAGGGACTTCCTCTGGAAATGTGTCACTTGCCTTCACGGAGGGAGTGGGCAAATGGAGCTTTGATCTCTACCAGAAGGATTTCTTTGATCTTTACAAAAAACCTGCTTAAGACTTACCCAACAAAGTCAGCAATATATTAAAATACATAAAGATGAAGTTAGCAGCGTGGAGACAAGCGCTTGGAATAAGATCGTGATCTTTTCTTTGTACTATGTCTTGAATCACTGATTTTCGTGATAGAGACACAGCTGCTATCTCTGTATTTTTTTCCCATCTTTTCTTCCCCTAGTGCAACTGTTAGAAATTCACTGTGCATGTTTGCAGGGAAATTTGATCTGCAAGGGCAGTTTTCATGTGGTGCTGCCCCACAGATTTGACAGAAAAGGCAATGCCTCACAGAATTAATTTCATCATGAATAAACAGATCTGGGGCATTATCTGCAATTTTTCATCTCCGTCATAAGCATACTGACGAGTAATTTAGTATTTTAGTGACATTTCCTGAAAACCATGGATGGGATGTAATCTATATCAGTTTGGGCATAAGTGTCTGAAAAGCTACTTAAGTCTGAATAAAATAATTTAGCCTACCTAAACTTTTAAAGGGAACATCCTATATGTAGTGAGGGACACAGTCTTAGCCATTTCTGAAGGAATAATATAGGTAAAAATGAAAATAAAAAAATAAATAAAAGTCTTAATTCTGGAAGAAAGGGAGGGGGGGAGAGAGAGAGAGAAAGACAGGCATTTCAATACAATCTTTCATTTTCTTATTCGATTAATAGCTTTTTTTTAAAATAATGATTGAAATATTCAACATAGAATAGGATAAAACCAGTTATATCACATTGAACTTTTTCTGCTTTTAAGCCAATTATTGTTTTCAAGGAGTTCTGATTGTGGCCAGCTTTTCAAAGAAAAGTCACTGTTAGCTTCCATTTATAACAGACAAAAGAATCTTTCTATGGTGTTTAAACTTCTATTTCTTTTGAGAATTCTAAAAGTTACGACAAAACCACTTTATTTTCTAAAGTCTCACAATTCTGATCCATTTTAAAATGCATAGAACTGCAAACTTAATAATTGCAGTTGTCTGAAGATAAAGCACAGGTCTTTTAGACCTTGGAAAACAAAGGTGGTTTGTTGTTTTGTTTTGTTTGTTTTTTTTTTTCCTCTTCCACAATGTCACCTTTGAAGCTTCCTTAAAAAATATTTGAAAAACAGAAAGTTATCTTAATTTTTATGACAAGTTGAGAGCAAGGGTCACAAAGCCAGACTGAAAACACTATTTCAGGTAGCATAATAGTCAACAGAAATTGTTTTATATGGCAACATTCTGCAGGAATGGGAATTTCAATGGGTGATGGCATCGTTGAGAACAGATCAATTATAGTAAATTAAGTATAAGGCTACCTATGAGATAACAGAAAAGAAAAAAATCAAAACCAAAACATACACAAAAAGAGTAATTGAAAGTGGATTAATGTTTTAGGCATGGTTACGCTAATTCCATAATTAACTGTGATCTGTTTAAGTACAAAAACCTTTTCTATTCATAGTGTGACTGTCATCCAGTGGGAGAGAAGAAGGAAAAGCTGAGGGGGATTCAATTAAAAATGGTGGAATTCTGGTAAAAGGAGGGGAAGGAGAAAAGCAGGATTTGCTGTGAAACACACCCTAGGTTAGGATAATGGTGAATATCCACGAGGAAAACAGTTTTGGGGCAAGGTGGAACAAAAGGAAAGGGAGAAGGTTGGAGTAGCAACAGTTTAAGTGTTGAGTTTGGCAGATGTGGGCATGAGACCATGAGACCATGAGAAATCAGGGTTGTTTATTTGAGTCTCAGTTGTTTTACATCAGGAAACAGCGGTGAGAAACATAACTGCTGTTCTGTCCTCTGATCACCTGGCTCCCAGTGTTGGGTCATTAAAAATAGGTAATTTACACGTTGAAGGTTTATGCAATGAGGTAAAACCCTTCACTATTATTGGCAGGTTACTCCTGTGGGCACACTTTTGCTGTAGTTGCTGTAGATATAATTTATTTGCTTTATGATACCTACAAACTACATGCAAAAAATTAAAAAAAAAAAAAAATATTCCATCCTCCCTAAAAAGACACATTTTTGTGGGAGCAATCCTAACTTTATCCTTCTGTTGACATGCTTTATGAGATAGTGTTCCACCACATAGTCACACACAACTTTTCTCCCACATGACATTCTGAAAAAATCACCTGGTGTTGGAATGAACCTGGATCATCCACCTGCAGACATTGCTGCCTGTAAATTCACTGCAGATAAAGGAAGAAACTGAATGATTGAAGGACATTTGTATAAAAGAGGAGGAAAAAAATAATGTTTGACTAGGCCAGAATAAAATGTTCTTAGATATATGTATGGTTCTTTCTGTACAGGTCCCATGAGACACTAGATAATCTATATAAATTCACTTTGTTTTCCGAAAATTCCCTTTATTCCTGGTCAAAGTATTTTCTGGATGGAGAACAGATTTGTGTAACACAAGGATTCTAGATAATTTGTGTGACCATTAGTTCCAAAAGTGCCTTGTGTCATATTAAAAAAAAAACAACCAACCAAACAAAAAGAATAAAAAAGACTGAAGCCCAAAAAGCTCATCAGAAAAAAAGTAGGACAAAATAGAAAAAATATTATTTTTCTGTATGTACCTATTACTGTACAAATTCTACAAATTTGTGTCTGTGCAAGCAAGCTCCACATGTATTTGACAGAAGGAATGGATATTTTACAGGCCCAGTAGGTAATTCTTAGTGAAATGTTGAGGTACACAGTCCCAGAGGGCTTCTTATGAAATTAGCTACATTGGAAATCAAAATGAAACTAAACGAGAACATGGAAAGTGACAAAAACTCAGGGGACAGTGGAGATGCTGCTGCTGGCATTGCTACCTTATCCCCTTCTTCTCTCCTAGAGCAAACCAGATTATAATCTGATGACCCACAAGTTCTAAAAGGAGATTCACCACATTAATCAGTTGTACCCTTGCCAGAGTGTTTGTGCACATCCACACACACTCATCATGTCAGGGATATAAAGCGGGGGCAGGAATGAGGAACCGGGGACATTTGGAGTGGTGACATTTGTTTTCCCAAGCGTGATGGGGCCTGGGGATGGCTGAACACCTGCTGCCCATGGGAAGGGGGGAATGGATTCCTTGCTTTGCTTGTACATACAGCTTTTGCTTTATCTATCAAACTTTTCAGCTCAAGCCTTGAGCTTTTGTGCATTTGCCCTTCTGATTTTCTGCCCTTTCCACTGAGGAGGAGTGACCAAGCTGCTGCCTGGTGTTTATCAACCTACTGGAGTTAAAACATGAAAATGCAAATGTAGCAAAGTGCAGAGGATGAGGGAATTGGGATTGTTCAGCCTGCACAGGAGAAGCTTTGGGGTCACCTCACTGTGGCCTTGCAGCGCCTGAAGGAGCCGCAGGAAAGATGGAGAGAGACAATTGACAAGGGCTGGAGGGACAGGACACAGGGAATGGCTTCCCACTGCCAGGGGGCAGGGATGGATGGGATATTTAGAAGGGATTGTTCCCTGGGAGGGTGGCGAGGCCCTGGCACAGGGTGCCCAGAGAAGCTGTGGCTGCCCCTGGATCCCTGGCAGTGCCCAAGGCCAGGCTGGACATTGGGGCTTGGAGCAAGCTGGGATAGTGGAAGGTGTCCCTGCCCATGGCAGGGGTGGCACTGGATGGGTTTTGGGGTCCCTTCTGACCTTAAATCACCCTTCTGTGATGTTATGATTCTTTGATTTACTGTGCCTTATCAAAATTTTTGATATGATAGGAATTATATTCCTATCATAAAGAAATTCTACATAACTGATCTGATCAGTCTTGAGTGGAAACTCTGACAAAAAACAGGTTTCAGATATGCTGTCTGAAAAGCTATTTAAAGACAAACAGAGGAAGAGTTGAGATTTTAAAAAGTTGTTATTTGTATCCAAGAAGTAAAACTGCTGTCTCAGAAGGAACCTTCCTCCATGAACCTGGTAAAGGTGTTTCATAAAATGTGGTCACGAATCAAACATCCCTCTGTATAAGATCAGCAATTTCTGAAGGAAAAGAATTCAAGTTTTTTAAGTGTTTAGCATACTGTACTTGAAGGAAATATGAATCACTGTCATGCCTCCATTAGTATTGATTCGTAGTCCACTAATGTCTAAACCAGAATGGAGGCTCTTCAAAGGGCAATAAAATCTAAAAAGCTTTCAGCATGAGGTGCAAAGTCATTAAATGATTCAAGGGGTAATACAGATCATTTATCATTATACATACCTGTGCAACTACGATACCATCCTAATTTAGAGTTTAATTCATTATCCTGAAGCATAGGGGATATTATCATTGCACAATTTATCTGAGATTTGAGGGTTTACTGTAAAGATTTTAAAATATTTTCGGTCAGCCATACATGTGAATATGTTTACACAGGATCTTAGCCATTTTTGTCCTGTAGCTTTCTGGGGGATATTATTGTAATCCTGTATCAGTTTCAGTACAGATATGAGTATTCAAGCATCATCAGAGTGTGGGGGTTTTTTTTATTTATTCCATTTGCAAGGCTTTGTGTATTCCCTTGGGTTGTTTTTCTCTCTTTTGTATATAAATATATGTGAATATATGCACATAAACACTAGGAAAAAGGCATGTTTAAAACAACAATAGTTTCAAAGTATTGCAAGATACTTTCTAAGATATGTTTCTATACGCAAAACATAAGAAAGTCAACAGGGTTATTTTTATTATTTTTTCTTCCCTATGGCATAATTTAATTACTGATTGAGAAGATTTATTATTTACTTAATAGGCGTTGGATTACAGCTTCAGAGAGTGAAGACAGAGCACAAACTTTATTGAATATTCATTATTTGTTGCTGGTTTGACTTGGTTTGGCTTGGTTTGGTTTGGTTTGGTTTGGTTTGGTTTGGTCTGGATGGGGTTTTTTCGGTTTGTTTGTTATTGAAACAACCTTTCATTTTCCCAGATGTCTGTATCACATATGAACTAACTAAACCTGATATTGTATTCCACAGAGAACAACATAAGCTCTTCAGACATCTCCATCTGTAAGGAGGGTTAAGTGAAACTTAGCCTGGAACACCTTCACAGCAAAACATTCTATCACAATATTCTGTATATAAAGGATGACAATTCAGTCAGGCTTTCATCCTGTCTTCTGCACCATGAGGACCCAGTGTCTTCATCAGGGTAGTAGATAATTATGAAATACGTTGAAAGAGAAGATAGAATTCACAGGCCTATTGGATCAAAAATATCTGATAGTTCATTCTGTGATCCTACCTTGAGTTTTTTGCTATTGTTCATTATTGTATTTACAGGAAGAGCATGAAAGGGAAAAAGAAATTCATTAGGTCCTTCCTCTGAGGCAAATGACAACTGGAAGGCAGAATTCAAGGCAGGGAAGTTTCTCTCTTTGAGTTCATAGAAAGGAGTTAATTTTGTTAAAATCTTCTCCAACTTCAGTTGTCTGTACACTAAATAAAAGCTTCAAAGACTATTGTTACTCAGTCTGTTTCTCAAAGTAAATACTGTCCAACTCGTCATTTTAAGTTCTTTAAAAACGTCTCAAAGAATTCTATGCCTTTAGTGATTTTCTCTCTTCCCCAGATATTCTCCCTCTTGGGCTTAATGACTGGTATAGACTTCTCTTGGGGTTTTTTGGGGGTTTTTTTGTTGTTTGGTTTTTTTTTTACTTTTTGGTGTGTGTGTGTTTTGCTTGTTTGTTTTGTTTTGTTTTTTATCTTTTTGTATCACTCTTTTTCAGGAGGGTAATGGAACTGAAATAAAAATAGCCTTTGAACACACATAAAAATTCCTAACGGCAGTCTCGTGGTAATGCAAAAAGCAGTTTTAGTCTAGTAAAGACATGATTATTTCTGCAGTAAAATCGAGCATTTTGTCCTTCTATGTAGGAACATTATGTTTTTCCACGCTTTTATGCCATGTATGTATAAAAATATCATTATATTCCCCTCAAACTGAAATACTGGAGGCTAAATATTGCTATGTTCCAGACTGAGGCAGCTAAAAAAAAATATTTCTACTAGACCTGCTTTTCTGCTTCTGTAAGATTCCTGGATCATTTCTTTTATCGGGAAATGTGTACAGAGCTTTAAAGAGTTTAAAGAGGGTTTCAGCTAAATGAAATCACTACAGCGTAAATTATGAGTAAAATGAGGAAATCCATACTCTTTCCCAAAGTTTTATTTAAAGAGTTTGAGCCATGTAGAAGAAGTGACTGAATGAGCACCACGGCAGTTTAAAATCATTCCTTTATGCATGGGAAATACTCTGCCTCAAAACATAGGGGGAAAATTGAAAGAATATAAACACACACCATTGAGACAAAGCTGTGGAAATTACTGGATTCTCAGCTTACTAAACAAGCAGGAAGAATTCACCTTAGACCTAACAAAATTAGGTGATTTACTTTTCTTAGACAACTTCAAATATTGAAATAAATTAGCCTCCAAATATATTTTATTTTTAAAAAACCCTCAGTTTACATTTATTTTCTATATTGATAAACCTTCTCTAAAAAAGAAAATAATTAGCTTTCCTCAACTTGAGAGAGGATTTTCTTATAGCCCCACATAATTTCATGTTTTCATTATAGAATACAATAAATCTTTTATCTGAAATTATTATTTATTAGGAGCTGTACTGAAGAGAAGTGAAAAGTGGGGGGGGGGGGGGGGTAAAAAAACCCCTTAACAATAGGAGTTCAGGGCTTTGCAGAATATTAATAGATGGCAGTCTCAGATCTAGAGTTCTTTCTCCTGGCAGAGACGAGGAAAGATCATGAAGACATTTCTGGCCACAGCTGTGTGTAGTACAGCATAATAATTAGATGACTCTCTGCTTAACCTTTTTTCTTCTAAAATAACTTCTCCTTTAAGCTGGAGAGACAGCAGGAACCTGTCCTGAAAACTCCTTCTCAGTATCCTCTTCTTCATAGTAAACCAGATTTCTTCTCCATCTGTCTTCACGACAATGGATTTAGCACGTTGACACCGGTATACTAATGTTTAGCATCTCTTAGTCCTGTGATTTTAGGGAAATCAGAGGCAAAAACATTTTTTGCTAACATAGAATTATAGAATCACAGAATCCCAGAATGGCCTGGGTTGAAAGACATCCCACAGCCCATCCAGTCCCACCCCCTGCCATGGGCAGGGACACCTTCCACTGTCCCAGGCTGCTCCAAGCCCCGTCCAGCCTGGCCTTGGGCACTGCCAGGGATCCAGGGGCAGCCACAGCTTCTCTGGGCACCCTGTGCCAGGGCCTCCCCACCCTCCCAGGGAACAATTCCTTCCCAATATCCCATCCATCCCTGCCCTCTGGCAGTGGGAAGCCATTCCCTGTGTCCTGCCCCTCCACCTCTTGTCAAGCTGTCATTTACATGCAATGCTAAAAATTTTGTCTTACTTTGTCTTATTTTCCAGGCAGATGGGCAAACACACACGCATACAAAGAAAACACACTCTTCCACTCACTACTGTTAAAAAAAAAATTGTGCTCTCTTTTATGTTGTGCTCAGTGAGATTACCAGCTGATAAATCCCATGGTGTCTTCTTCAATTTCTGATTATTAAGGCCTCAAAATTTAGTTTTAATTGGTGCACGTAAAAAATCAGGACAGAAAAAGTATCCCTTAAAATGCCTTATCCTCCGTAAATTTAATCATGTTAATTAGCTCAGTTTACTATGAAGTCTCCATATCTCTGTCACCTTCCCCTTTTCAAGAATACGAATTGAATTATGATCACCATATTAATGATGCCTGACTAGTATTGAATTTTATTGGCTCTATCTTGTCCCCACACACTCTGTGGTAGAATTCAAGGAGAATCACTTAGTCAAACTGCAGGGTTTTTTTTAAAAATTACTCAAGGCAAAACTGTTAAATCATTAGTGTTGCTCTTTTTATGTTTGTGAAGAATACCTTGAAATGAAATCCTTCAGTGAGATCTGCCAGTGAAATCGTAAACCAGGCACATTTTGGTTACTTCAGCTTTGAATTTGGAGGTCAATTTCAGTCCTGCTGGACCCAGTTTCTACTCCTACTTTCATTTTCTGCAACAACCTGACTGGATTTGGAGGAGCTTCTGACAAAAACTTACAGAAATTCTACTCACTATGATACTTTGTAAAGACTGAAGTTTGAAATACTGAACATTGACTGACAATATCCTTTTGAAGATGGATGGCTACCAACATGTTTTTTTGGGGTTTTTTTTTGTGGTTTTTTTTTTGTTTTGTTTTGTTTGGTTTGGTTTTTTTTTGTTTGTTTGTTTTTTAAAATTAAACTTCCTTTTCTTGTTAGTTTTAATCCCACAATACAGATTGATACTCACAGAGATATATAGACCAAAAGAGTAAAAATGGAAGTCACAAACCAAAACTAAATAAGAGATCATGAAAAGTCCACTTCTTTCTGTTTTTCTTTCAGCTTTTTGGAAACTTAATAGGATTAGAATGCTCATTTAACATCTCGTTGCGTTTTGATTCTGCTATTCCTCTGCTTATTATCAATCAGAACTTTGAAAAGTAACATAAAGTACATTGAAAGATCATATTGATTTCTCAATCAGAGGTACGTATCTAAGGAGTGCAAATGAGATAGAACCTGATCTTCCCTGGAGTTAATCAGGAAAATTGTCATCAAATCAGCAGAGGTAAAATTACACCTATAGGAACAAGAAAACATCGGCAGAAATTTTGTTTAGATTATCTTATTAGTCAAATTACTTTTCCATCTGAATTTTGCTAAAGCACAGTTTTTCTCAGAGAACAGAAATATGTTTTATGTCACTGAGGTGAGAGGTCGTGTGACAAAGAACATCAATGTTCTAAGCAGTGGGACGTGTTTCCCAGAGCGGTGTGGATCCTCCATCCTTGGAATTATCCCCAAAACCCTTGGGATGCGGTCCTGGTCAGGACCTGGCCTGCTACAGGTCCTCATCAAGATGGTTGGACAAAATGACTTCCAGAGAGCCTTTAAATTCTCAAACATCCTGTGATTCTGTGTTTTTTTTGTGTATTAGGGGCTAAAATTTAATGATTCTCTAGTTCAGAGTGTTTGGGTTTTATGGCTCTTAGTTATTAGAACTCCTTTCCCTTGGTAATTCACCTAGGTGTGATTAATTTCAATAACTTCATTTTCGAAACCTGAGCCATTAATTCAGTTTATTTTCAAAGTACTTTCAGTCTTAATGTCACCAGACACCCTCAGCAGCAACAAAACGTGATCGATGAAATCACACCCGTGCTGTTTTTCTGATGTGTGGTCATAACACCTTTATCATGGAATTATGATCTGAACAGAGCGCAACTGTCGATGACAGAGTGTCAGAACCAGTACATGAGATACTTTATCAAAAAGTGGCTTCTGTGAGAAAGTTTACATGGAATAAAAGCCAATTTTGTAGATTGCAGACTCCCTTCAGTTAACAAGGTCTGCTGCCCCAGTTTTGGACACTGGCATGGGTCACTCAGGTAGCCCCACACCTTACACTCCTCCCCAGATGAAACATTCACTGTCAGGGTAAAATCTGGCTGCTCAAAGGAAGTCATTTTCAGCACCTCAAGCCCATCTCTCAAATTCTGTGATCTATAAGGGAAAAATAATATTTAATGTTGGAGTTTTGCACCACAGTAGAGAATAACATTCTCTACTGTTATATATCATGTTTAAATTAAATACTGGGAAGAAATTCTTCCCTGTGAGGGTGGTGAGGCCCTAGGACAAGTGACTATTCACATTATTTGTACTGGAATTAAAAACTTAAGAGGATAGTCTCTGAGGAGTAGCTATTTTTAAATTAATTTAATTAACCAAAAAAAAAAAAATATATAGTACTTTCCTCCAAAAATGTTTTTAAACGTAATTGCTAAGTGGATGACCTTTTATTTTGTATGGGATTCTGTTTCAAGTCAATTAGCAATAATGGCCATTTGTACTTAATGTGAGAAATATGACATTTTGTTTGAACCTGCATTTTTAAGTGTTAATAATTGCAGGCAACAAAATGCTCAAGAAAGCATCATTTTACTGTAGTGATAAAAATACATGATTATACTTTTCAAAAAGCAAGGTTCCTGGTTAGAAAGGAGAGTACAAGAGAATTTTAACTACTACTTACAAGGCTGTAGAACTCTTTTTCATACATTGTTCTCATATATCTTCTAGAGATACATTTCTGCAGTGCAGACACACAAACCTTTGCTACAGCTACAGTCTCAGTGAACTCAAAGGTGTTAGATACTCCTTCCTGAAATACATAATTTCTTTACCATTTTCAGGTTTTTTTTTTTTAAATTATTATTTAGTTTTTTGTTACTAATTTCTCTTTTTTTGCTATTGCCAGACAAAGAGGAACTTCCAAATTGTGTTCAGCCCAATAATGCGCCATTTGGAAAGCAAACGTTCGCTTTTAATTTGTTAGCACGCGCTGATGAAAAAATGAGTGATGGAAAAACACAATTGAAGGCCCTCTGAGCACAATAGTTGAGAAGTAAGTGCACACTTTTCCCAAATACATATTTAAGTGTCCAGATGTAATCAGCCAGCAGACTTCCTTGAAATGAGACGTCACTGTGTTGAAATTTAGCACCCTACACATAAAATCTTAAATATCTTTACAGTCATTGGACCAGTGTTCTCAGATAGCATTTTGTACAACACTTTATATTCTTGTTTAGGGATTTATATCTGGGTAATATGACCATCCTCTCTGAAGTTTATTCACATTTATTTTTATTTTATCTTAAAAAAATCAAAAAACAACAACAACACAACCAAAAAACGAACCAATCAAAAAAAAAAAAATCCTAAATTCCACAAACAAAAAACCCCACTGCAATTCGCTCTGAAAAGAAACTTTGACCATGACAAAGATATTTCTAATTTAAGTGATTGCATTGTGCCCATGCAGTAGGAATGCATCTGTGTGTCACTGAACTTTTGGTGAGAAGTAGTTGTTTCCCTCCATCTCAAAAAACTGATGCTGAAATAATGCTAAAAAGGAAAAAAGAAAATAATTTTGACTTTTTTTCATGCAAATCAAGATTTGGAGCAGGTCATATATTGTCTTGAAAGTTAAACTGAGAGCATATTTAGACCTTTTTTTTCCCTTCCCTAGAGATGGAGATCACCTGCTGGAATCATCTTATGGTTTATAACTGGTAATGATACCCATAATTAGTAATAACTAATAAGAGATATTTTACTAATTTATAATTAGTTCTTTGTCATTGCTTTGTACTACTAACATTGAGATCAGTTCCTTTAGCTCAGTTTGCCTTCCCCAGTTTGAAATTGCTCTTTTCCTTATTTCTCCCTCTCTCTCCCCAAAAGATACTTCAAAATATCAGTCATTGGGTTTGAAACAGAAATGCCGAAGCAAATATTTAATGACCACTCCTGTGGCTTTATATTTATATTTTCTATGTTTATGCAGGTCTGTCCACTGACCGGTTCCCATTGGTACATGCAAATAATATGCAAGAAAGAAACAGAAATGCAAATTTATGGAGCTCTAGTGAGCCTTAGTTTTGTTTTGGTTTTTGTTTTTTTTTTTTTTTTTAATTAAAGAGTTTGCTTTCTCCAGCCAAAGAGGAAGAATATGAGCACAACAGTTGCAGCCTGTGAGGGAGTAGAACAGGAGAAAAAAAGCTGCAAGTGGCCAAACACTCCCATTTTCTCAAGGCTTACAGCTAAACTACAGCAAAACACACATTGCTTGGATGTGCCCCAGAGTTAACGGCCAAGATAAATCCATTTAAACGCAGTACAGAGTCTCTCAGCCAAACTGGGATACTCTACACGCTCAGTAAAGGAGTATTCTTTGGCTCTGCAATATGAGAGAATGTATTAAAGTCTCATTCTTGAGAAAAGACTCTGGGAGTTTTAACTGTTTTATTCAAACATCTACAACTCATGACTTTTTTTCCCCCAGAGACTTTTTCTTACAGATTTTTTTGTTTAGCCAGTATAAGGTTTCTGTAGCACTTCCCCTGTACAGCAGATGGAAAGCCTAGAGATGAAAAGGGTACAAATTCCAAACCAAAAAACCCCTTAGTCTGCAATACATGTGGCAAGTAAATCCATTTAAATAATAGATAAAAATGCATAAATAAAATTTAGCATCCATTTCAAACAACTGCTTTGCCATGCTCATCTTCTCCAAATTAGGAAAAATTAAGCTTTACAATAAAATTTTTGGAATTCATGTTCTGTGTCAGTTTAGATGTCCACATACTCACAGTGGCTAACCTGAACTAGTAAATGTGTGCTTGTTTTGCACTGATTCACGTGAACTGAATGAAGTATAAACAACTGTCAAGAGAGGAAAACATCAAAAAAAGAAGACATTTAAAAAATCTTTATCATCACAGGCATTTAATCTATTGTAAAAGCATTACTTAATTTCATTTGTAAAAATATTATATCATATTGAAGGTTTATTGTTACAAATGTATGCCATAACTGAATTTCAAACAGCAGTGCTTGAAGCGAAGAATGAATTAGTGCCATTATAGGATTAAACTAATATTATCAGTCAAATGAACGGAATTTTTATTTACAATTTGGTATATCGTGTTGTTTAGATACAGACAATATAGGAAAATAAAGAGGAACTTAGCCAAATAATGTTCTGCGCAATCAAAGTGAAGGAAATTAAACTGAAGTGAAGGAAATTAAACTGAATTGAAGGAAAGTAAACTCAGTCATTGACTTGGGTTTTTTCATAGTTTTCATAGAGAATTCACCTAATGAGTCAGAGCGCTTAGCCATGTCTCAGATGCCAAGCTTTCATCAAAGAAGAGGGATCTACCAGAAAGGTCATTGGCTAAACTGAGTCTTTGGGTTGTGGGCTGCTTTCCCGTTGCTCTTTGCAGCCTGAACTTTGTAAATCTTGCCTTGAGCAGCAGTTTGCAATTCCTATAAACCGTTTATGAGTGCGCTTAAATGTCAGCCTTCCCAGGAAACTGCGCGGGCATGTGTGGGTGTGTGAGGGGAGGCATGGCAACAAAATCCTTGCGCCGACAAGCGGGGCTTTGGTCAACACTTTTCATCAGATTTTGTGTTTTCACTAAGCTGTTTTTATGGAGGAGCAGTCTGTTTAACTTTCTCGGTGCCTCTGGGTAAACTTTCAAAGACGAACCTCTCCTCTGCACCCACAGTGCTTTAAAACAGAGGTGGGCACTCGGGAAATGGGAGTGTGATTCTGTACTCTTCTACAGCAGCCTCCTTCCCAGTTGTGGCTGCGTGTTGCTGAGAAACTCCTATTCCTCTCAGTTTTCCCTTCTGAGGAATCTAATTATTTGATCCTTTGAAACAACACACGCAACATCTGCTGACAGAAGCAAAACTCTCCCATATATTCATTTCTGGTTAACTGACTCCCAAAAAACGCAAAGCTTAACGCAAAGCGAGTCAAATAAGCTTCACAGGCTTATCCACAAAGGTTCCACCTCCTTTCCCTTTCAAAAGCCGAAACAATCTGCACATAGCTCAGAATCAATTTTGACAGAGAAGCTGCCTTTCCACACTGCTGCTCCTGAAGAAATTGGGAGTTAACCAACTCTTTACAGGTCAAAGCTTGGGCTGATAGAGTGTGCACTGGGAATACAACGCTTGCCTGCTGCAGTGGTGCCTCGCTGCCACTTTGCTGGATGAAGACAGACAAAGCACACCACAACTCCAGCCCCAGAGCACTCGCCTGCAGCCTCCCAGGTCCCATAAAAAAATTACAGAAAGGAAGTCCTCAAGAAAAGGATAGATAAAGGGACAAAAAACATCACATTTTCCTCTTCTTCCCTAGCACAGCACACGATGAACTGAAAGTCAGGTTCACTCTGTGAAATATGTGAGTAATACCACACAAAACAACCCTGGCAGAGAAGGGGAAATTGAAACATCATATCACAGATTTAATCATTGAATTCTAGAAATTATTTGAATACTTCGTTCTCTGTGAGACTCCGTCCCTGATCGTTATCCCAGCAATAGATGATGCTGAAAACTTATTTCTTCAGTACCAAATGCAAGAGGCTCCTGAACCTGCAACTACTTCTCTGCACTTAACTGGAGTATGATTAAATCTTTATGCTCTGTTAAACAGTGAACAAATCTCTTCATGTCTTTTAAGGAATCTCTACAACTGCAAGGGTGTCAAAGAGAAGGAACTGCTTGGTTTGGAAGTAACACACAAAGATGAATATGTCTTTCTGGTGCATTAAAATATTGGCAATTACAACATAACTTGCATTATCTTATACAAACTATTAAAACTATGTCTATATTTCATGTGTAAGAATGTTATCACATTTGCACATAAATCCATATTTGTTGTATATCATTTTGCATACAAAAGCAGTTGGTCATGTGAATAGGTGGTTTTGTGCTAATTCTTTTTGATGGCATAATTCCATTTTTCTGAGTCAACCTTAATTTGTTGTACAAACTACTGAGAGGAGAAATTGCTTATTATCAATATGCTAACTTCAAATTAAAAGTATGTCATGATGAAGTGTCACTATCATCCTTTACCCAACTGGTTTTATAATATGAATTTAATTCTCCCAGAAAGCTGACGAAATGCGACATTAGCAATTTAAGATGGTCAATATTTGTTAAAAATCTGATGGTGGTCTATTTTAATGATTGTTATTTATCAATAATTTATAATGAATTCTCTCCAACATTCATGACAGACAGAGAAAGTAACTGTTTCTTTCATTCTTTATGAAGAGCCACTCCTGCAGGATTATCTGAAAGTACTTTTTTCAGCAACATTCTTAAGATTCTAGCTAATCATCTTAAAAACCACATATCATGTATGTTTTTACTAACGTTGAAAATCTGATCATATTTCTAAGGCCAAATCCTACCCTTCTACTGAATATACATGAACATCCCTGTGTAGACTACTTGCTTCCGATATTCCACTTTTGTTTTTTCATGAAAAAAACACAGGCCTGTTACCAAGTATGCCTTGCTCGTGAGGTTAAGGAGTGAAAAGAGCAAGAAGTAGCTGTGACAGAAGTAATTAACTCGATGCCTAGAGACGATAGTCTCACACCAAGTGTTTGGACACATGCAAAGTGCCTGGATGTTTCACTGAATTTCTCCTGAGGCTGCTGTTGTGTTATCGCTGAAAACTCCCAAGTTGTTCTCTCTCAAAAATGTTTTCTCTGTAAAATCCAGCTGAATAATAGGGGTAATCCAGCTGAAATAAGGGTATTTCAAAGATCACCTCAGGTGTTGGGACTACTGCAGAATCATTGAGGTTGGAAAAGATCTCCAAAACCAGCCTGTGCCCGATGCCCACCTTGTCCCCAGCCCAGAGCACTCAGTGCCACCTCCAGCCCTTCCTTGGACACCTCCAGGGATGGGGGCTCCAAACCCCCCTGGGCAGCCCCTGCCAAGGCCTGAGCACCCTTTCCATGGGGAAATTCCTGCTGCTGTCCAACCTGAGCCTCCCCTGGCCCAGCCTGAGGCCGTTCCCTCTCCTCCTGTCCCTGTTCCCTGGGAGCAGAGCCCGACCCCCCCCGGCTGCCCCCTCCTGTCAGGGAGTTGTGCAGAGCCACAAGGTCCCCCCTGAGCCTCCTTTTCTCCAGGCTGAGCCCCTTTCCCAGCTCCCTCAGCCGCTCCTGGGGCTCCAGCCCCTTCCCCAGCTCCGTTCCCAACTCCATTCTGCAACTCTGAATCAAATAAAAAAACCCTTTTCCCGTTTGAAAACTGTGCCTGAATAAGTCAGATTCAAAATTTATCTGAGGCTGAATTTCCTTCAGAATGGCAGAGTATATGGGGCTGTAAATTACTTATGTCAGGCAATTTGTAACAAATGGAACAATGCAAAAGATTTCTTTTTTTACTGTGAGTTGCACATGTAACCCAGCTAAGATAAATGATTGTGTTTAGCTCAATGGATTCCTTGGCTCTGGCTCACCAGCACTCCCAAGACTATTTATTGCAGCAGTTTAAAATATTATCCATTTTATAGTCTTCTAAATCATTTTCTTATCAGAAGATGGTCCCTGAATTGGAAAAGAATATTGCAGTTGTGTAGTTCATGAAAAAGTCATTAGAAAATGCAGAGGATGGTGAAACTAGGAGCAGGAATGCTACACAACAATCCCCAAACTAACAAGTTTATAGACCTTGTATGACAGACATTTACTGATGATGAGAACTGACAGTTCCCCACAAATTCACAGGGGATCAAGGGTGATGAGCAGCGATTGAAATCAAATCGCACTTATTTTGCTGATCCTTAAAAGCTTAGAATCCTTAAAAAAAAAAAAAAAAAAAAAATTCCTTTTTATCACTGAAGAAGATTCCAAACAAACAGTTTTCCTCAGCAAAAGTCATTTATGTAGTAAGGAATACCTGGGATAGATGCTACCACTGAACCCCTAGTAAGGGTATAACGTTCAGTAAGAAGAAAATTGTTTTTTGTATTTTATTTTTAATAGCCATTTAACATTATGATTAAAACAATTGATAGGAAATGGGAGTGCTGCTGCAAGTGAAAATATGCTGCAATCTTTTAAATTTCGACACAAAGAAATGAGCTTTTTAAAATTTTCCTCGTTTCCTACAATCTGCTGACAGTTTTAGTAAGTCCTAAACTTCTCTAGAAGACTGAAGAAAAAAAAAAAACTCTGTTGTTTTGTCAGACACAGCTAATCGTATGTACTCACTCCTGTTGTTTGTTTTGGAATTACACAAAAAAAATTAAAAATTTATACAATCAATTTTCATTTCACATGAAAATAATTGTACTGAGTCTTTCAGGAGAAGAAAAAACCCCACAAAAAATCAGCAGGTTGTTAGTCAACAAAAGTACATATTTCTGCCCCTAATAATGACATTCAATTTTAAAAGTGCATATTTCACACACCAGAAGTAAATATAAATATTCTAATATTTATTTTTAGTGCCATGTCTTACAGGAGCTTTTACATTGTGAAATCAGTTTAAAGATGTCAGATTCTAACACCTAACACTTAAAGTCTGCTTCCTTTCAGTAGTTATAGCAACCTGATTTATATCAAATTGAATATTAAAATAGGGTGAAATACTGGCTTTTTTGGGTTTTTAAGACTCCTGCACAGCTTTACTTTCAGAAATATTAAATCAGTAAACAGACACATTGATAAAAAATTCAATTTTTCATAATTTGGAACATAAGGCAGCAACACAGAATAAGAACAAGCATAAAGAGATGAGCTCAAAGTAAATCCACAGCAACTCCAAATTTCAGATCTCCAAGCAGATCAAAATGGAATATTCAAACAAAAAGTCTTCCACAAAGCTATTTATTTTCTCCAAGTACAGAATTTCCCTCATTCCTCCAGTACCTCACCCCTCCTTCTCTGCACACTAAAATCAGAAAACCCGAAAAAACATAGAGAAACACCTCTACTGTGAATGGTTTAAAATCCAGCTTTTCTGTAGTTGTTGCTTATGTAAGAGTATTTAATATACTTCATAATTTTTAAAAATGCTTCTCAAAACTGAATTTAGTTCTCTGCAAAGTTATGAGAATTTTTACTAGTAGTTGTTCCATTCATGTCTGAAATGCCTTAGCTTTATAACCCATTTTTACCCATTAAGAGACCACAAACACTGAGTTTGGGGCTTGTGTATTTTCCTTTGTTGCTCTTAGCTCATTTTTATTTTCAACATAACAGATCTGACTCTCAATCCTAGAGATTCTGCAGACAGTCTGAGAGAGAAACCAGTGAGTTACCTGCTCACAGTGAAGGCCAATTACACTCTTATTTACGTTTGTTGAACCCATCAGCCTCCTAAACAATTTTCCATTTGTCCTAAAGGGATTAGAATAAAAGATTTGTCTGGTGAGGATGAAAAGTTTGGACTTATAAATGTATTTTATCAGAAAAAATACATCAAAAAGGAGCAGAATTAAAAAAAAAAAAATCCTTAAATATAAAAAAAAATGTTTCCATGCCTTAGGATGCCTCTGTAGGTGTTGTAAAGACCTTGGAGCCTCTGCAGGTGCCAGGATCAAGTCTTCTAGGACCCGGCAGCCCCACTGTGGTCTTGAAAGCACACAAAAGGAGCTGTGGCCCACAAAACATCACAGTGCTCCTAATCTTGAAACAGAAAGGCAGAGGTGTGATATGCCAAACTGCTCTGCCCTACTCGATGCAAGGAATTTTAATAAATATCACCACATGATCACCACAGCCCTGAGAAAGGACGAAGTGAATGTCAGTGGCAGACGCACGGGAGTGTGTTCACACATCCCCCTCCGAGTGCATTTTTTAAATGGTACTCACAGAATCACAGGACCATTTAAGTCAGAAAAGACCTTCAAGGTCATCCAGTCCAACCTTTTAGTAAGTCTTAACGCAGGTGTGAAGGACCAGGTTCAAGTGGAAGAAACTGGAAGTTGGTGGGTACTGAGGAAATACCAATTTTCACCTTCCTCATCAGCTTTCCTTCTTTTCTCCTCAGTGCCTGGCCATAAGTATATTCCTAAAATTAGAATCACATAATCACAGAACCATTGAGGTTGGAAAAGACCTACAAAACCAGCCTGTGCCCGATGCCCACCTTGTCCCCAGCCCAGAGCACTCAGTGCCACCTCCAGCCCTTCCTTGGACACCTCCAGGGATGGGGGCTCCAAACCCCCCTGGGCAGCTCTTTCCAAGGCCTGACCACCCTTTCCATGGGGAAATTCCTGCTGCTGTCCAACCTGAGCCTCCCCTGGCCCAGCCTGAGGCCGTTCCCTCTCCTCCTGTCCCTGTTCCCTGGGAGCAGAGCCCGACCTCCCCCGGCTGCCCCCTCCTGTCAGGGAGTTGTGCAGAGCCACAAGGTCCCCCCTGAGCCTCCTTTTCTCCAGGCTGAGCCCCTTTCCCAGCTCCCTCAGCTGCTCCTGGGGCTCCAGCCCCTTCCCCAGCTCCGCTCCCATCTCTGGACACGCTCCAGCCTCTCAGTCTCCTATGAAGAGGGGCCTTTCCCAGCTTTCCAGCCACTCTGCCCCAGTCTGGAGTGTTCCATGGGGTTGTTGTGTTCTCATCACTGTTTGTTTCCAAAAAAACCAAAAATACCACACCTGTTCATGTGGTATTGCTGCAATTTCTCTCCAACCTCTTCAGCCTGCTGTGGGACACAAGAAATGGCCAGTAACACAAAATATGGCCAAAATATATCTCGAACTATTTTCATCACAACCTGAAGATGAACACACAGCCCTACCAGGTATTCAACAGTCATGGCAGCCCTTTACAGTATGGTTTTGGATTAATGTTTTTGTTCTGCGTTGATGAGGTTTTTTGTTTGGTTGGTTTTTTTTGTCTTGATTTCGTTGTTATCGGTTTTGTTGCCTTTTTTTTTGGTTTAACCCGACAAACGTAATTTTGAAGTCAAATTCTTTAGAGACATGGCTAGACCAGTAGAAAGGGATATGCAGAGAAAGGTTCTGGTATTGTTTTGTTCTGTTCAAAATCTCACAGATTATGCTGTTTCTCAAGCCATTTCCACTCTCTCACTTACTGTCCAGAAATTATAAACACATGACAAGCACTTGTATCATAAAGACAGCAATCAGAATGGAAATCTTCTAGATAACCAGTTCCAAAGCTCTTTAACCTGAAAACAGGAGTCACCTACTATTAATACAAATAAATAAAATCCGAGCTTAACTTTCAGATCCTTGTGGTTGATATATGAAACAGAGAGCTGTGGGCAGAAAGGAGGAGAAATCCTGTATAATGTGCAAGTCTGACCTGCAGTCACTTGGAGACAGTAAGTGTGGACCCCCACTGTGATGTTTTTAGGGAGATGCATCCTTAGGAGAGACAGAAAAATGTTTAAGAACCACCCCTGAGTGATATCACTAATCACCCTATCACACTAGATTGAGCTGAGAGTAAGTGCCGTGCCGGCAGCGCTCTGATTGCATTGCCTCTGCTCTTACCTATCTAACAGATGTCATTTTATGTCAGCAGGAGGCTTTTCCACATCCTCTGGCCTATTTACTAGCTCCAATTCACACGTTGCCACTGGGCAAGGCAATTCACAAACATTTGGTGAGCTTTCATTGATGGGCTGCTGAAGCTCTGGTTTCTCAGTCACTGGAGTTTCATACTGGTTCAGCTGGGATCTGGTCAGATGTGTAATGGCTCTGAGCTATACAGAACAGTAATACTCAAAATAAAAGCATTAAAAAGCAGACAGGAAAGGGAAAGTCTGAGTGCCTCCAAGTATTTATTTCCAAATCAAGTTACATTGTTCTGACTAGAAAATTAATAATTATTGCTCTTGGTTTGTTCTCAGAATATGAATGTCAGCACGCATTCAGGAGACAATATTATTAATATTCCTTTTATACTCCCACAAATTTGTTGTCAATTCTCAGGATGCAAACGTATTTGATGTGGGACTCTTTTCTGATGGGCTACTGACTACAGCAATACCTTGTGGAGATGTTAAACTTTTCCCTGTTCAGTTCATCCAGTGCTCAGCTGCTCAGCTATTGGCAAAACCTGAACTAAATAGCCCCAAACTGCTACAGTACCTCTTCCCTGACTGTCAGTTTATCACAGGATGGATTTTTCCTGTAGGCACCTCTCCTCTGTGGCATTCTGCTGAGCTGTCAGCATGAGAGGTGTGTTGGATCCTCTTCGGAGGGACCAGAAAATCTGAGGCTGCACCCTCACAGTGAGACACTTCAGAAGAAAATGGTTTATTCATTTCTGGGCAGATTTTATTTTTCAGGACATGTGCCATGGATTGACTTGCTTTAATTGTTTGTTGGGGGGGGGGAGTGGAGGGGAAATGTTTATTCTCACTCCATGGCAATCTTTACCAAATTCATTCAACTGGCAAACTTTTAAGACAGATAAATAAACAAATGATCCCCTTCCCAATTTCCTCTGAAGCACATACCTTCTATGGACATTTTCTCAGTTTCTTTCACATGCTTCCTAATATTTGGGTCTTCAGGGACCCTCTGAACCTTTCAATCTGCCAGGACATCCTTCTTTTCTCCTTGACCCATAGGCAGCTCATGCTCTAAGGGCTGTATTCAGCTCCTTTTTTCCCCCCCCCTCCTTTCTATAGTTTGATCCTTTCTAATATTTTTGAGGATGCTTTTGCATTGAATACAACCATAAATTATTAATTAAACACTAGTTACAAACCGTTTATGCTCTGAATTTATTTACACAGATGTTAAGAAGCTCAGAAAAGTCATGGTTGTTGCAATGGCTCCTCCCTCCTCCATCTCCTATCGTGGAGCTCTTCAAAGTATGTTTGTAATAGTATAAATCAAAAAGAAAAGAGCTACATGCAATCGAGAAGTTGAAAAAACAGAGAAAAAGCTGAGTTTCAGGCTTTCTTGTTGTTTTGGGGTGGTTTTTTTTTCTGTTGTTTTGTTGCTTTGCTGGTTTTTTTGGTTGTTTTTTGGTTTTGTGTTTGTTGGTTTTTTGGTGGTTTTTGTTGGTTTGGGTTTTTTTGTTGTTGTTGTTTCTTTTGCTTTTTGTTTGTGTTTTTTCTGTTTGGCTTGTTTGGTTTTTTTTGGTGGGGGCTTGGGTTTGTTTTGTTTGCTTGTTTGTTTGGGTTTTTTCGGTTTTTTGCTTGCTTGGTTGGTTGATTGGTCGGTCGTTTTGGGAGTTTTATTTTGTTGGGTTTGCAGTCCCTGGCTCAATTTCCAAGGATTTACTTCACCACAGGAAGATTGTACAGTTCAGTGAGATGTTCCCAAGTTGTAGCTGCAGTATGATCATCACAGTGAGGAAGGAGAAATGTTACCAGAGGAATTTGGCCTAAAATGACCAGTTATGAGTCTCAATTTTTGTCCTGGTTCCAGCCAGAGTTATAAGCCGCAGTATTTGGAGTTTCCTGCCGTCTGACTGGTTGCCCTGTATACTGGTAGAGACACAGGCAAATCTATCTGTATTTGGTCATATATTTTTCAAGTAATTTAATTTACTAGATTTGGCTACTGCAGTGCACTTTGATTACTATTTCAGTTTCCAATCACCCAAAAAAACCCCCAAACAAATATTATTTTTTAAATCATATTTATTCCCACTGGCAGAATGCTTTTCTTCTCCATAGCCAATACTGTCTTCCAATTTTGTCTACAAAAGCAATTGTATGTCTTTAATACTTTTGAGATATTTGTTATATTTTCTTCCAAGATTTTTGTCAGGTTATGTGACAACGCCCATTTGCCTACATCCAAAGAGAAACAGCGTCAGGAAGAGAAGCATACATTCACCAGATCCATGTTGGACCCAACATGATCTATTTTCCTCTAAGAATCTCAATAAATGCTTTTGAAAAAGTTGGTAAGTAAACAACTCTTTTCCAAATCTTGTAGTGCTCAGATCTGATCAAACAAATCTGCAAGATTTTTTTTTTTTTTCCTACCCAGTTCAGGAAACAACAACAGATTTCTAGATGACTTCCTAAAATCAGCATTATCTGTGTTTGGAAACATACAGCTTCCAGTGAATTTAAAAATTTCAGATTTGCTTTAATAAAATAGAATATTATTACATTTTCTTGTCATGAAAACATTGATATATGTTCTTTCAATCCACTTCATAACAAAAAGTAAACAAGATACATTGTTGAATGTCTTAGAGAAAATAAAGTATCTTCAGTGACTCGTTATGCTTGACTAGATCCCTTTTTTTTTTTACTTTCATTACAAAAACCTACAACTTTGGACTTTCAGGCAGAAAAACAACCCTTGACTGCACTCAGGTTAAGTTTTTATATTAAAGAATGGTCTGATGGTTCATTCTGAATATTGTTCTCACTGTACATTGTGCGACAGCATTGTCCTAAACACGGGAAATTTTGATACTTTAGAAGTTTCAGAAGAATTTATCACTTTCTCAGCTTGCTAGTTGTAAATTCCAGAATATTAGTTAGGCTTGTGAGAAGGGTGAGGAAAGGACAAGTTTGTGAAGACTATGAACACACGACAAGAACTTCTCAATAAAATATGAGAAACAAAATGGATGAAAGCAGTTAATATCATTAAAATAAGATCCTTGACCCATTGGACTTAAAATGAATGATAAACAGCTTTTTTAATTTACAGACTTGTTGCAAATTTTAAATCACATGTGGTACAACCAGAAATTGAATTCTTTTTGTTAATATTTCATTAGAAATTGAATGCAATAAAGGCACTTAGACCTTTGAATACTTTTTATGATACTTTTAAATAAACATTTTAATTTGCTACACCAACACAATCAAAAATTGAAAGCCTACTGCCACACACTACCACTGCTACATAAATCCTAATGCTGTACTCTATATATAGCTATTCACAGCAGGGGTTTAATAATGATCTATTAAACACTTCCACCTAAGGTAACTGTTAGAAATATACTTAACCTAGCACATGAAATAGCAGTACACCCTTAATATAATGAGCATTTATACTCATAATATATAATTTAACATAATTAAATTAAAATCAGCTGTTTTACTAAACCTTTTGTAATCACTGTATGCAGGTGATGACACGTATTCTCTCCTCCTAAACACTTGAAGTAAGATAAGACTGTTGAAGTTTACAGTCTAAATTACATTATGTTTATGCTTCCATATTGATCTAACAGGAGTATTAGTTAGAAAAACAGTGATTTGCATTTGCTGTGGCACTGTGAAATGTTTAAATACTCGCAGATCAACAATACTTTGTTTTTATGTAAATACTGCCTGAAAATTTCAGTTTCATTCCACGACAACAAATTGTAGAAGTTATAAGTAGAAAACAGAGGTCATTTGGTCAAGTTCTTCCTCATTCACTCTTTCCATCATTCACAGCTGCAGGTATGCCACAGCTGTGTCGTTGAAGAATGACTTACAGCCGTGAACTCCTCATGCCTTCTTCCTCTCCAACAAATCCACAGCAGCATTAACCAAAACTACACACAAAGTAAGCTGCTTCTGCAGTAGAACATCGTCATGAGAGATGCAGTGACACCCCTGAGGGACAGGGCCATCCAGAGGGATCCACAAGCGGCCCATGGGGATCTCATGAGGTTTAACCAGGCCGGGTGCTGGTGCTGCCCCTGGGTCAGGGCAGCCCCGGGCTGGATCCAGGCTGGGGCTGAGCAGATGGAGCAGCCCTGGGAGAAGCCCTGAGGGTGCTGTGGGGCAGAGCCGGGACCCCAAACTCCCTGAGCTGGGATCCCAAACCCCCCTGAGCTGGGACCCCAAACTCCCCCTGAGCTGGGACCCCAAACCCCCTGTGCTGGGACCCCAAATCCCCTGTGCTGGGACCCCAAACCCCCTGAGCTGGGCTGAGCCCCAGCGTGGGCAGCAGGGCAGGGGGGATTCTGCCCCTCTGCCCCCTCAGCTGAGACCCCACCTGCAGAGCTGCCCCAGCCCCGGGCCCAGCACAGGCAGGAGCTGGAGCTGCTGCAGCCAGGCCAGGGGAGGCACCAGGATGAGCAGAGGGACGGAGCAGCTCTGCTGGCAGGAAAGGCTGGCAGAGCTGGGATTGTTCAGCCTGCACAGGAGAAGCTTTGGGGTCACCTCACTGTGGCCTTGCAGGGCCTGAAGGAGCCGCAGGAAAGATGGAGAGAGACAATTGACAAGGGCTGGAGGGACAGGACACAGGGAATGGCTTCCCACTGCCAGGGGGCAGGGATGGATGGGATATTGGGCAGGAATTGTTCCCTGGGAGGGTGGGGAGGCCCTGGCACAGGGTGCCCAGAGAAGCTGTGGCTGCCCCTGGATCCCTGGCAGTGTCCAAGGCCAGGCTGGACGGGGCTTGGAGCAGCCTGGGAGAGTGGAAGCTGTCCCTGCCCATGGCAGGGGGTGAGACGAAATGAGTTTCAAAAGTCTTTTCCAGCCTAAACCCTTCTATGGCTCTGTGGTTTTATGGCCTTTATTGAGGGATCCCGAGCCTGGTAGCTCCTTTTCTGGTCTCACATTTCACCTTTAGAATTCCTCTTCGCTGACACCTGGTGCAGCTGCTGTGTCCTCTTCCACTTTCCAAGTGTTTGAGAGACGTGCTCCTGTTAGCCAGCCAAAGCTCACTGCAGCAAGGCAAAATACTCCTGCCCAATGAATGATTTCACTCTTTCATTGATCATGAAAATGGAAATAGAGATGTATTAGGAAACTTGTAAAATTTACATGCTTAAATGTATACGTGCTTTTATATACGTCTATATCCACGTTAAAGCATGTAAAGTTTACAAGTTATATACAAACGCAATGTGTTTCCAAGTGTAGTCTATATTCCAGTATATTTATTTTGAAATAAATTTGAAGTCAGACATGTAAATATGTGCTTGCACATGCAGACAAACACCTGCACACTGGCATAAAATAATTTTGTTTGAAGTGTGAGGACATTCAGCTTAGGATGTTTGTTTGTCTAAATACTGGCAGAGCTACATGTGACAAGCTTTTCATTCAGGACATAAAAGTGCATATTTCAATCAGTTCTAGCTGCAGAAAGCAAGGATGAACGACTTGAAAAACATGGGTTCCAAAGCGCTTCTAATTGTCAGGGGAAAAATAGGCAGACGTGGGTGTCTGGGGACTAAACATTTCCTTCTGGCTCGTTCAAGCATGCAAATAAATGTATGTAAATTCTCTTTTAGAAAAATATGTATATATACATGTGTGTGTGTATATATATATATATATAAAGAAATAAAAAAATTATGTTGAATGCCTGTTGCCAAAACCATAACAGACATGAGAAGCAGGAGGACACTTTCAAAGCAGTGTGCAAGTCTATCAGTGCAAAGTAATTCCTAGTTTCAGTCTCCACACACAACTTTGAAAGATTTCCCAGAGGTTTTGTCTGCTGTTTTCTCATTCCTGAGAAGAACCCACTCAGCTTTCATGGCAGAAATGGGAGAAGAATCAGCAAAGGCTGAAAGAAAATGGTCTGTGCAATACGAGGCAATGAGCAAAGTAGCTCTGGCTGGACAAACAGATTTTGTTGTGGGAAAGAAAAAGATAAATACCTTGTGAATATTTCGTTCCTGTGAGCACCCTGCCCTCTTTTTATGCCAAGGTGACCTGCTGAGTGGGTGAGGAAAAGGCTGTGGATGATGTCTGCCTGGCCTTGAGGACTTCAGGAAGGACTTGGACACTATCCCCCACAGTTTTTTCCTGGAGAAACTGTCTGCTCATGGCTTGGACAGCTGTGCTCTTCCCTGGTTGAAACACTGCCTGGATGGATGGTCCCAAAGACCAGAGGTGAGTGGAATTCAGGTCACCAGTGGTGGTCCCCAAGGCTCAGTGTAGGGGCGTGTAGTATTTCATATCTTTATTGATGATCTGGACAGGCTGGATTGATGGGATGAGGCCAATGGTGTGAGGTAAAACCAAGCTCTGGGTCCTGCCCTTGGGTCACAGGAAGCCCCTGCAGCTCCAGGCTGGGGCAGAGGGGCTGGAGAGCTGGGAAGGGCCCTGGGGGTGCTGGTGACAGCAGCCGGACACGAGCCCAGGGGTGCCCAGGGGGGCAAGAGGCCGATGGCCCCTGGGCTGTCCCAGCCGTGGGGGGGCAGCAGGGCCAGGGCAGTGACCGTCCCTGTGCCGGGCACTGCTGAGGGACCACCTCGAGTGCTGTGTCCAGTTCTGGGCCCCTCACGACAAGAGACACCTTGGGGGGCTGGAGCGTGTCCAGAGATGGGAACAGAGCTGGGGAAGGGGCTGGAGCACCAGGAGCAGCTGAGGGAGCTGGGAATGGGGCTCAGCCTGGAGAAAAGGAGGCTCAGGGGGGACCTTGTGGCTCTGCACAGCTCCCTGACAGGAGGGGGCAGCCGGGGGGGGTCGGGCTCTGCTCCCAGGGAACAGGGACAGGAGGAGAGGGAACGGCCTCAGGCTGGGCCAGGGGAGGTGTAGGATTTGTATCAGGAAAAGTTCCTTCAGTTAAAGGGCCTGTCCACCTGGGAGGTTTGGAGTCCCCATCTGTGGATGGATTTAACAGCTGTGTAGATCTAACACTTGGGGACAGGGGTTAGTGGTGACCGTGACAGTGCTGGATTAATGGTTGGACTCAATGGTCTTAGAGGTAATTTCCAACCTAAACAATTTTAGGATTCCATGATTAACTGAAAAGTTTTGGAGCTAGTCTCTCATTAGCAGCTGCTCCAGAAGTTCCCGTGTTCTGTAGACTTGGGGCAATGTTACATGAAATAAGAGGTATGAGAGGGGTCTCGTAACTGCTGAGCACAAATTTTCAAGGCACCAATACAAAGAATAAACAAGCTCAAGGCCTCCAGGAAGACCTACCAATACTGTGGATGGCTTACATATCTCACAGGACATGCTTGACATTCCGTCCTGTCAGTCGCCAGGCCAGAAATTTGTTAGCAACAGAAATCTTATTAGTTTGTTTGACAGTAACGCTTCTAAAAGGAATATGATTTATTCTGCTTCTGAGAAGAAGCCAGACCCTTGACCAAGTGCTGCCTGAAGCAACATCTACGCTGCTTGCTGCAAGATAAAAAAAGCAAGAAAGCTCTCAGGTTTAGTTTTAGAGGTAAATCATTAATTGCACTATGATATTTATGGCCTAAATACAGAAGGAGGAGTAAAACTGCAGGAGGAACATAGGCCTTCTTAAATGGGTGAAAATTATTGTTGTCATCACTCTGCAGCATCTTACATTTAACCATGAAATAACACTTTTCCTCAACAAGCAACAGGTTTACAACTGCATTCTTTTTAAAAGCACCATATTTTGTCGTATTACCCTGCCCATAAGTGAGATTTTAGGGGACTACTTCAAAAAAACTACACTATGTTGTGAAAGTTTCATGGTGTAATATGGTTCTTCAGCAGGGTTTTATGTTCCTTAAGTCTGTGGGATAGAATGAGACTACTGCATATATTTGATAAGAGTGCAGGAAACCTTATAAAAAAGAAAGAAAAAAATCAGAATAAAACAAAATTGCTCTGTTTTTATACATTTTCTTCTGTTCAGGCTTATCTTGGTCATAATTGACATTTTGTGTACTTCAATTGTAAGTTCTGAGGATGACTCAGTAATTATTTTTTTGAAATCCTTTTAAAATTTTGTCTCAATTTCATGCATTAGTTCAATTTTCAGTGAAAAGCCCCGCAAGGCTGTATTAAAATGTCCAAAAATCCCTGTAAGCACAGCTTTTAATGTTTTAACATCACAGAAGAGTTGTGAAAAGATACTTCAGTCTCAAGCTGAAGCTGTTAAGTGGTAGGTCAGCCTTATTTTCAGTAGTAAAAAGTGGAAGAACAACACCCTGATCCTGCAGTGAGTGTTGGTTTCCATGGAGTTACATCTACCAGAAGAAGAAATAAAGCAGTGTGGATATTGTCCAGTTGCTTTAAGAAAGCCAAAAAAGGTATTTTATTGGCTATATTCCTTTTGCTGTTATCACTATTTTGTTTCACTGCTGTTATTTTGGTATTCTAAGAATTCATTTCCAGCACATTAACTGTGGTCATACTCATTGCAACGATGAGCTGCCATAAAATAATGTGTAATATACTGTATTGTAATTTTAACGATTACCAGGATACACAGAAGAACTGTCATAGGCATTTTTATTAATGAGTCACGTTAGTTCAGAACACTGGTTTATTCTGTTTATGCAGCAGCAGGGAGATACAACTCAGCTGGCAGGTGAACAGCTTCTCAACCTTCTCAGAACTGTTCAATAGCCACCTGCTTCAAAGAACGACAGCAGAGCAGTCCTCAGCTGAGAAATGAGGCATGGCTCTGCTAAATTACTCATTCCAGAACGGCACCCGGCACGAGCAGTGCCGTTGGAACCGATTGTGCTGCTTGTTAGTAAGGATCAGGAACCGGAACAAACGTAATAAAACTAAACCTACGCAGAGGTTATAAAGCTAGACTTAAATGTACCTGTTGTCAAAGTCGTTTCATCAAGAAGGTTGAACATGGACTATGAAAGAAAAAGTGTGTTATTTTCTAAAAAAAAAATTTCTATTTTCTACAAATTGAAGTTTCTAGTTCAAACTAAAGTAAGAATGTAAGAGCTTTATGTTGTCTTTCAACTTCTTTGTGTTCCACAAAGTGATTCATAGAATCAAAGAATGGTTTTATGTGGAAGGGATATTTAAAGGCCATCAAGTCGAAACCCTGTGGCGAGCAGGGGCATTTTCAACAAGGTCAGGTTGCTCACAGCCCTGTCCAACCTGACCTTGGACGGATGATACATCCACCACCTCTCTGAAGAACCTGTTCCAGTGTCTCACCACCCTAATCATAAAAAAATTTCTTTCTTACATCTACTTTTACTCTTCCCTCTTTCAGGTTAAAACCAGTATCTCTTGTCCTTTTACACAGGCCCTGCTAAAAATTCTGTCCCCATCTTCCTCGTAAGCCCCCTTTAGGCACTGGAAGGGGCTCTAAGGTCTCCTCAGAGCCTTCTTTTCTCCAGGCTGAACACCCCGAGCTCTCTCAGCCTTTCAAGTAATTCATTAGTAGTTTAAAATCAGCTAAAATATTGTTCTGCAGAGAAAGTAGCAAGGAGAGGTTTTTTCTTTGAGGCATTACAAAACTGGTAAGATGGTTTCCACAGCAGCTATGCCATTACACACCAATATCATTTCAGGTCTCCTGAATTTATTTATTTATTTGTGCCTGCAGCTTTGCCTCTGGCATAAAACTTTGCTACTGAGCTGAAGCTTATGATACATGTCATGATTTTCTTCCACTGCCAAATCTATATCTGACCAGCTAGGAAGAATTCTCATAGCTGAAAGAAGAGGGGGAATAAAAAGAAGAAAAAGCCAACTTACTGTCAAGCTTGCATCTACAAGGACATGGCTGCAGAAGTGAATATCCAGTTTTCAAAATATAGATTTTTAGCTTGCATGTCAGACTTAGGAAAAATCCACAGTGGCTTAGCTTAAACTTCATGTGCTGAATGGTTTGTTTTACATGTGAGTGAAGGTTGTTACAAAACAAGTGCTTCAGGACTAGAATTGTTCTGGAATGCAGAAAATACAGAAACAGCAAAATATGGCCAAAAAGAAAGCCTGAGGAAAGCAGCTGCTGCAAATCTTGCTAAGGTCTGAAATGCCTGAGAAATAAATTCTGATTATTTGCTCTGTCTCTTATGGAGATAAATCTGTATGGAATCGAATGAGGTAGAAATTACAAGTGATGCTTTTCAGTGCAAGGGTGATTTTTGATTTTTTTCCTGAGTTCTTGTGAGGGTGGAATGAGTCAAGGAGGAACCATGGTTTCTTCACATGAAGCTATGTAGGGAAAACCTTGCTGAAAAGTAAAAATAGAACATAACTGTGTGCTGAAGCTAAAATTGCACAGACGTAAAGCTTAGTTTTCTTTTCTTTTTTTTTTTTTTTTAATAATGATAGCAAAACAGTTCTTCATGCAGATGGTGAGAGAGAATTCTCGATAGAATAAACAGATCATAAAGAAGAAGGCCAAAACAAAACCAAAACCCTAGGCCTAGACTACATAAACCTTTCCTAAAAAATACAGTTACTGTATTCTTTTTGTATTTTATGTCTACCTGCCTAATACTCTGTCTTTCTATTCTTTACTCTTGCTTGTGAACTTTAGCTTGAGTTACTGGCACTGCTCAGATGACATAAACTTCAGCATATGCTTTTATCTTAAGCAACAAGATGCTGAAATTATTTGCATGTATTCTAAAATACTGCTTCTGATGTCAATATAACGCCAACCCTGTGTAAGGCCTGCCCTTAGAAACTGCAGATGCTCAGCCGTGACGTGGTGGAACCTGGGGGGAAAAAAAGTGGAAGATTTGAGGATATGATAGCCCAGACGAGCCAAAACCACATACATGTGTATTTAGTATTTTTGACTTTGGGGAATGGGATCTCAACCAATAGAATGTGAAATTAATATAGTCAGGATTTTATTGAGGAGGAAGTTGCCCTGGGTAGGTTAAGATGAAATGGTGACCTGTTCTTTTGCTGAAGAGATAGCAAAGAGGATTAATGCTTCAGTCACTGCTGTTCCTGATTTACCTGTTATCTTCTGCCTTTTTCTTGTCTAAGAGTCCTGAAGTATGATGTATGTTTTTAGACTTTATCCAGAGGACACATCTTGGTGTGCTTCTCATTTTCTTTCAGCTGAGAGAAGAGAAAAGATTTAATTGCTCAAAAACTCAGTGTTAATTTATCTGTTTATAAGGTCCATGAAAACATTGGTTGTCACAACGTGGGGAGTTTGTTCAAACTGTTCCTTCAAAAGGCACTGCTTTTATTAGAAAGGGCTGTTTAGTTGGGGAGAGTCCAAGAAATTATTCTTGAGTATTTTGAAGTCAACACAGCCCGAAAATTTTGCTTCATATTTCTGTGGTAGTCAGATTTTCATGACTTGTGGCATCAGCACTGCTGTAGAAAATCCGAAGAAAAGCAGATAAAGCATTCTCTTTGTCTTTTCTTGGGTAATGCTCCTTAAATATACCACAGTGATTCAGCATTAGAAGCTCTAGTTGAAATAATTTGTGTTGGATTTGTGGTTATTCACTAATTATATTGAGTTAGACTGTCTTTTCCCGTGCTTCTCCTCCCCGTAGCTGTTTGCTAACTTTTAACCTTTTGAAAGTTCTTTCTGCCTCACAAAGGAGACTGCAGGAGTGCTCCAAATAGGCGCTTGTAAAATAAGCGTGCACAAATCCAATTTTGCACTTCGATATTCATTTCCCTGTTGTGAAGTGTTAAGGTCAAAGCGAGGTCAGAATTGATTTTTAACATGTCAATGAAGGTATAGAATTATAAATGCCTCTTTAACTGTGTGTCAAATAAATTTTGAAATATAGATTATACACTTATAAACACTCATTAGTGTGTAAGCTTCTTTTGTCAGGCAGAAGTTTAAATAACTAGTTGTTTTCAGGCATTCAAAATAAATTCAACTCTGCAGGGTGAGGCTGAGTGTTAAGTAAATAATGGTTTAACTTCTTGATAAGTGGTTACTTTAATGTGAATGACATAAAATGGTTTCAGCCTCGCAGGGAGCTTTAGTGCTCAAGAAATACCTGCAAAAATATCACCATTATTGAAAGAAGGCAGGCTTTAGGTAAACTTACTCTGAAAGAAACTTCTCTCCCCTCTGCCCAAGCTCATGACCACAGACCTGCTTGGATCAATGGAGAATGAAGAAACATAAAAAGAATTAGTAAGAAATCTTACAAAAAGATGGATCTAAAGCAAATCATTCTTAACATTATGGAATTCTGTGGGCTGATGATGGAGGACAGCATCTGAGATCAGTGACTGAAAATGGGTGTCTCAGACACACCTGTGCAGTGATTTTATAAGGTCAGGGTATGAAGAAGGAATATTTTCATCAGTATCACTCAAATAATATGGAAAAAAAAAAAAAAA
>VZTE01004709.1:367137-380688 GCA_013397775.1 Eulacestoma nigropectus
AAAAAAAAAGGCACTCTCATATACTCTCTTCCTGCTTTAGAAAAGCTGGATTACTTTTTATTCCTTTGACTTGTTCCACTCCCTCCAGCTCTAGCCTAACTTGTTACTAACCAAGCCACACATCCTTTTGAGACCTTAAGGTTTGGTCCTGTGACGCTCAGGACTTAAAACCACAGCTCATTTCTCTGTGTCTCCCACACCTGTGCTGATGAGAAATGCAGTCTCTGCATTTCTTCTGGGGCAAGAACTCCTTCAGAAAAATGTTTCCAAATACCTCTACCCAGGAAAAGCATTTTAGAGTGCCTGTAAGATGCTTTTATTGGGTCACTTTGTCTCCAGGGGCAGTGTCTAAACTCAGGTGTCCAGGAACAACATCAAAGGAGAGCTCTTTTCCTTCTAACTCTGAACCCTCTGTCCAGAAGTGATAAAATAGATGCCCAAATGCAAAACAGAAAATCTCACTGAAGAGGTATTTCAGACAGTAATCTCCCATGGAGATGTTTCCTTTTCTCTACTGCAGTCAAACCAAATGTAGAATAAAGCTCCATAAAAATACAGTAGTAAAAGTGATTTTCTTGTCTAGGTCCCTCCTTTTTTTTCCTAGAATTTTGTGACTGAAACAAAACACCTAAAATTAAACCATATATGAGGAAACTGACTGAGACTGGGACCAAAAAAAAGGCATGTTCGCTTTTTTTTCCCCTTAATGACTGAAAATTTTTTATATTCCTGCCTCAATATGAGTAGCATATGAGTATTGTGTTTTGCTACACATTTTTTTCTGGGAAAACTGCCTGATGTCTGTCACCATCTTCATCTGGCTGCTGTTCTTAGTCACCTGTATAATTCCCTGGTTTTGGAATTTCCTTGACAGTACTGGATATTTCTCTATAACCAATTCATCTCTCTCCCTTGCCACTGTACAAACATGCTGGATTTTTGCCAGAATGAAGATAGAATTAAAACTCTCAGTAATCTTAGGCTGAAATGAATGGTAATCAGTGTAATTATAGCAATTTTTGTGTGTTGCTCTTGCATATGTTTGAAAGAAATTATCTTACTATCACTTTTCTTTGGGGGACTTCTTTTTTTTAATAAAAAATAAGGTACTCCAATCTTTTTTTGCAACAAACAAGAACTGCAAAATACCTGTGGACAACTTGTCCTTGCTCTAATTACTTGTAGAAATCTGTGTGATTTGGATTCTGTGATTCTGCGTTCCTAAGTGCCAAGAGCAAACTATTTTTAAAGATTAATTCAGCATTTCTGCCCCTGAAAAGTAGTCTTCATTCTTTGGAAGAGAGTACAAGGCAAAGGATAGTCATGAGACATAGAATAGCAAAGAAAAATATAATTTATTGCTTAAAATTGATATTTCTATTGACCTGGTATCTCACAAGTAA
Source organism: Eulacestoma nigropectus (assembly GCA_013397775.1). NCBI lineage: Eukaryota > Metazoa > Chordata > Aves > Passeriformes > Eulacestoma > Eulacestoma nigropectus. The sequence continues at coordinate 368,541 of VZTE01004709.1, forward strand.
CAAATAGAGATATAACCTGTGTATAGAATAGACTGAAAAAAGAGAAGCTATGACATGAACTCTGCTAGGCTGGACAATGTGTTAATAGAGTATTTTATGCACCTACTAGGGAAAGGTAAAATTAGAAAAGGTTTCTTGACAGAAGGGTAAAAACAACATCAAACCCCTGTTTGAAATGCCTAAAATCATGAAACTTGGTAATTAATATTAGAAGATATGTAATTCCATTACGAATTGCAGACTAGAGCAAGAAAAAGGTTATGGTAAGAGGACAAAAGCTGAGAAAATTGCAAAGTTAAATGCTGAGAGAGGATTATCTAATAATACATATTTATTGGCAATTCCTGATAACAATTAAGCAAAGTTTCTTGTTATCTCAGTGTCACTGTAAATGTGTGGAAAAGCTGAGAACCAGTGGAAATGCACTGCTTAGTGGTCAAAAGAGGAAGAAAATAAAGCTGTTACATAGACACATATAGACTTCTAATTAACAAAAAAATATGGAAAAATTCCCGGGCTGGGGATAAAATGCTCGTAGTGTTCATCATATCAGACACAACCAGAGAGTGATGGCAGAGTTCAGATAAACATAGGCTATTATCTACATTTGTCTAATGTGAAGAAAAAAGAGTATTTTCATTTTGTTGCCAGTTATAAAATAAGTGCAATTCCTCCCCCCCCGCCTTTTTTTTTCCCCCCTTTGAGATGTAGAAACACAGAGTCCCATACAACTGAATTTCACAGATTCCCAAAATGGTTTGGCTTAGAAGGGACATTAAAGCTCATCTCATTCCACTCCCTGCCATTTTTTATTCTGTATGTCCAAATGTTAAGAAGTATACAAGAAGTCAGATCTAGGAGGTAGAGATGGGCTGTCCACCTTTTGCTAAAAGCTCTGCACAAATATCTGTTGATGGAAATGAAAGCTTTGGCTCTGTAGCGTCTTATTACCAGGCACCGCCAATGTATTTAAAAGCATTAATCTCAGGGCTAAAACCTAAGATTTAAACACAGAAGAAAAAACTCATAAATGCACTGTGGATGAAGTCACGCTGTAGGAGAAAAGGTTTTGTCCCCAGTGAAAAGAATAAAATAAAGCTAAAGTGCAGTTCTTACCAAAAAGTCATAAATTATACTGAGAATAGTGGCCTATTACATACTCTGCTTAGATTACTTAAATGGAAATACTGTTATGAAGCTGGGGCAAGGATGGGTTGCCATTCTGATCAGTTTCTTTTCAAAAGATCACATTTCTGGATTGTACCCTTATACACAGAGAACAGAACTGCAAAGGGGTCGTTAAGCAGAGGGATTCTATTGTCAGTCAGCTTGTAATGTGAATTTTGGGTAGAACTACTCCACAGTGCACAGAGTTCCATTCTGAAAATGTATCTTATTCGCCTTTGAAAGTCCACTCTGATTGTTTACATGACTTCTGAAAATGCATTTGCTAGGCCCAAGTTGTCCAGGTTCTTATGAAATTTGTCATCAGTGACTTGGCTATTAGACAAATGGAAAACCTCTGTCCGAGGAGAGAACTGGGGTCACTTGTTCCAAATTTGTGGCCATTGGCACAAAAAAACACCCTTTTCCCCCCACGAACCAGTTATTATCATTACTTAATAGGACCAGACACTATTGAACTAATTTGCCTTATTTGAAAACACAAAGACACTTAGACTTGTAAAAATAAGAGGATTTGGAAGGAATATTTCCACCTACATAGTAATCTCATCTGTGGCTGGCTGTCTCATGCTAATCCAGAAATGTTTTTCTTCACAAATTCCTTCAGAGGAATATTTGGCTATATCAAATCAAATAATGGCTATGAATGCTTCTTAATAGCAGTGCAACTCATGAGAAATTTAGGTCTTCTTAAATGCTCCACAGATGTTGTTTTGGAGTGTCACATGGGTGTCCTAAGACACAAATAGGGGAGTTAATATAGAGAAGGTCAAAAGAGTTTTGCAGGGATTTTTTCTAGAGATGGGTTAAAACTGTCAGAAAACAGAAAGATGTTCATGACTTCTTGACACCAGAATAACTACTGTCAAAGACAGAGAAAAGAAAAAAAAAAGGAAAAACAAAAAAGAGAAATTATGATTCACTTAGTACAAATGGTCCAGTGAAAAATAAACATTTATAAATTAGTAATGAGCAAAGGTAGAAACTGGGAGAAGCAGCAAAGCAGCCCTCCCTGAAAACAGTGGCCAAGTCACACTTGGTAGCTGTGTGCAGACCCTCAGCTGCCTACCAGAGTGACAGAGCACTTAAAAGGGTCTCAGCTCCTTTCCTCATCTGCCCTTTCCTCATTTGCCCTCCACACACTTCTGTCAAAAATCATTGAGGGTTCTCACATGAGGATTTCCATGGCTGGTTTATGACGTCTCTGAGGACACAGTTTAATAGTTCTGCACCAAATGACCTCAACACTTCCAACTGTGTAAAATATTTTCAGATTGCACTGATGTGTATATCACTTTTTTTTTTTTTTTTTTTTTTTTTTTTTTTTTGTGCTGCAAATTCACTTGGTAACAGGAAGCCTGCTATTAGCTTTGTCAGCTGAACCGCCATCTCCCATCATTAAAAAAACCAAAACAAAACAACTAAAATCCTTGCTGTTTGCCAGCAATCCCAGGGCCTGACAGACTGTAAATGAGCCCTCTGGTTTTCCAAGCACATCTGTTGCCTTTGTCATGTTAAAACTGATTCCAATTCACTTACATGCTTGTAAATTAACTAAAATGATAGTCCTAAGGACAACAATTTAGCAGAGCTCAATAACCAGATATTATCAGTATGGTGTAACTGTGTCATGTTCATCAGGGCTTTATCTCTTTCATAACCTGCGTGGGTTGATCTAGAACAAAACACAAATTGCAGTCATTTAATTGATACAATTGTACCAAGCCTTGGCTCCTCAATATATTTTCTACTAACCTTCCAAAGAACAGAAAATAAAATATGGTTGAAGAAATTCTAGGTGCAACTAAATTGCCTGGCTTTTTGTATTTTTTTTTCTTTTTTTTCCCCGCTTGTTTATTTGGGGATCTTTTTTGATGTTCTTGTTTTCTTTTGGTTTAGTTTTTAATCCTTCTTAGTATATGTCTATCACAATGACTTTGATTAGTTCAAATATGGTTTTGATTTACTTTGGGTTTTTTTATAATAACTCTTTTACTCTGTGTCAATAAAAGCTTTTTCTGAGCAGATTAAAAAAGGCTTGCCTGGGAATGAAACTGAAATATATCTAAGCATGTGTACGTGCATAGACTTGCATAAACATGTGTATAAACTTGCTGATTTTGTGTTTGGCTTTATAGATATGTTCAACTTCTAGAGAAGTCGTCAATAAACTCCATATATCCAAAGGCCTAATTTGAATTTAACATGAAAAGCAGTTGAGTGCTGTCAGTTACCTACTACATGTTCCATATAGAGTGGGTGCCATAAGTAGTGGTTTCCAAAGAGAAGAATATACATTTCATTTGGATTTTGCTAGGAAAGGGTCTAAGGGTTGTAGTAGAATGAGGTTTGTCAGTATAAAATTTTATAGTTAAAAAAATAACAGTGAGCTGTTAGGTATCGAGATTCCAGTGTTTTCTGTACATTGTGTTAGATTGTCGACTCTAGAAAAATCTTAAACTGATGATTTCCAAAACTCTGCTACTAAAGTGGCTCTCTGATCATTATTTGAAGCTGATATTCCTCTGCATCTGGAATATTTGTGCTATTTAATTGCTTTTTCTAGAGATAAACATGCATGTGGAAATTACTGGACATTTTGCCTCACATTGTTCAGAACTTTATGGGATCATGAGAGGCATTTTTATGTAAATGGTATCAGAAGCCTCACAGACAATGACCATTTGGGCAAAAAACTGGTTAACAAGGAACTCAGGAAAATCTGACCTGGAAACAAAGAGAGTTTTACCTGTTCAGAGCCTAAATTAGTGTCAATCTAGCCTGATAAGAAATTGAGACATTCTAAAAACTGTTGATGTCTCTAACTCTTTTGCATTTTTACACCCAAACTGGCTATAATAAGATGACTTTCCTCTTCTACCCTTTTTGCCCTCTTCTTCTGACATCCCAGGAAGCAAATTTTATATAGTCACAGCTAAAATCTTCAATGACTCTTGTGTATCATTTCCAACTCCTCTTTAATCCTCTTTTTTGTCAACTTTTGTGTTATTTACTCTTCTGTCAAGGCTCAAAATATCATATCCTTCTCACACCAGTGTCTTTCCATATATGTACTTTATAGTCATCTTATTTCACTAATATTTTCTTCTCTGTCCAACATAAAAATTCACCTTTCCTACTATAAAGAAACCTCTACTACTTTTCAGAACCCAACATCCGAGATAAAAAAATACAGCATGCAATTCATCCCACCAACAACTGGCAGTCTATTAAGTAATAATTCTCTTTCATTCATCATATTTCAAATAAAGCATATGATTACAAAAAGGGTAAATAGTTGTAGGATGATTAGGAAGGTGATTTTTTTCCCTAGGTCAATTTACTCAAGATAGTCAAAATTATGGATTATAAAAAGTTAAATTTTAAAAAATCCTGAGTTGTAAAATCCCAGATGAAGTTGTACATGGACAGTTGTTAGCATATATTAAAGTTGGAAAAAATAAAATGCATACATGCACGAGCCAAATCTCAAACACAAATAAATCCCATCAAATCCATGGTCCTTCAAAAAGCCACTTTCAAACCATCCTGGGAAAAAAAAAAGGGAAAAGAAAAGGAAACAGGAAAAACATAAAAAAGAAGATAAATAGACAAGGGCAAGAATTACAGTATGATTACAGTTTAGAAAGCAAACAGAAATTAAGGTCCCAAAGTCCTTAAAAGTAGTAGCACACACTGTATTGTGCACAGCAGAGTAACAAGGTAATTTACATAATAATTGAGTAAATTGGAACATAAATGAGGTTAATTTTCAGGACAATATGGGTAGGGCTTGTTAACCCTACTGAAATTAGTAGGAATTGTTAACCTTACTGAAAGGTAAATAAGGAATGAGCTATTTACTAAAATAACAATCAGCAATTAGCAAATAAAAATTCTCTTCTCTGCTTCAGCTTCATCTTTCTTGACTGACTTAAACTTCTGAGACCAGGAAGTGTCTTCATACTCTTCTGCAACTAAGGGCTGAGTCCTACAGCACACAAACCTGCTGAATAATACATCAGTCCCTGGTCATCTTGGGTCAATAAAACTGTTTTGGCGTTAGAATAATATTTACTGTGAGAATTGGGCTGTTTGCAATATACATAGCTAGGGACCTTGTTTTAGTCTGAATTATAAAATAAAACTTTTGTTTTAAAGTGAAGCATAAGCCTACACTGTACCCTAGAGAATTTAATATAGGGGTATTAATATTTATCTAGTCCTACTAGTATTGTCCTAAAAATTAAAAGTACCCTCTGAGGTAAAGCTGTTTCAGGCTTCACTGGAGTGCTCAGAAATTCCTTTTATCTTGTCTTACTTGTCCCTGAGAAAAAGTTATGCATGGTTAAAATAGTGACAAAGCAAGAGGCTTTCAAATACACATTTCTTTTAATATCATAGGTGCCACTCATACCTGTGGTGTAATATCGATATCCTGTGTATGATTCTGTAAAGATTAGTGTTACATGGATGTAAACCTACAGCAAGATTCAGACACTGACACTGCAATAACCTGGAACCTGAATTTAAATTAAAACATGGAAGAAAGGCAGTTTTGGAAACCACCAGAAAAGTTACCAAAAAAAAGCCAAACCCAAGCACACTTCAGTGCTTGCCATGAGCTGGAACCTGCCATAGAAATATGTATGTTCATAAAGGGTTCTCTGCTCCCCTCCTCCACTGCCAGCTCTGCTGCTGTTGACCCAATTCATTCATTTTCACCTCTTCTTTCAAGTGCCAGCAGTGCACATAAAAAAAAAAAAAACAAACTTCTGCTTAGTTCACATGGTGACAGTACATAAGTATTTAGAATGTCGTCTGTGTACATTGGTCTCTATAATGATTATTTCTCTATGTAATAGTAGTCTTTAATAATCTTTTATTTTCAGCTGCTGTAATATTTATAGGTTGCTCCAGTGAACCAAAGTGAAATGGCTGCGTTGCTTTGTGGAGTGATGAGAAGCATCACCAAAACCAGTGGTAAGATTGAAGAATTTAAAATGGACTGGCACATTTCCTCAATGTGAAATATCAAATAGACTAAGCCATCAGTGAAAATGGTATCTTTAAATTCTTCATGTAAACAACTTATGCACAGAAGTAATGAGGTTGTGAAAGATACATTGAATAGTTGTAATTTTGCCATGGCACATCATAGTGCACCTAAGTGCACCACTTGAAGCAGCAAAGCACAATATTTTGCCGTTCTAATAGAAATGACTGTCTTGTTTTAAAGTAAAAACTTGGTTCTGTACCTTTGACTGTCAAGCTGGTACAGAAAAAAAATAAATACATTTCCATGTCAGAAAAATTGAAGGACAAAAGCTCTGCTCGAAGAAATATGTTCTCAATGAGGTATATTTTTTTATTTTGATTTAACTGAAACATATAACATTCCAGGGCAGGTAATTCTTACAACATTCAGCATTAACAATGTGACTTTCATCTGCCGGCATGGCACAATTTTCTCCCTGTGCTTCTGGGCTACATATGGTCTGCCCAAAAAATACATATACCTTCAAAATTCTTACTTGAGAGAAAAAAATTGCGCTTTAATTTATTTTCTTTATTTTCATGTTTTTTCTGCTGTTACAATACTAATATTTACTCTTTAGAAGAAAATAAAATGACCTTCATTCTTACATACATTAAAAATTAAGGCCATGGTAAAGGGGCAACCCAAAGCCGGTAAAAGGGTATGGGTGTGATGAAAACAGTGTGAGCTAAAGAAAAGGAGTTTTGAAGTTTATAAATGTTGTTGAAGCAGTCATCTCCTCAGTATATTTCCAGCACCAAGCAGTAAAATTATGGGTCACAGCTTGTTAACACCGCAGCTTTTACCACTTACTCACTTGCCAAACTCATCACTGCTGAGAGACGACTGAAGTGTTTAAGAAATCAAGGAAAGCCTTGAAGTCCAAGCTATGAGTTTACAAAGTATGAGAGTCACACAGTGGAACAGGATTCTTCTTCGTCTGATGCTTTGCACTAATTGGACTTTCTCTTTTAAAGTGATATTCAAAGCAGGACAGCTCAATAACCTTCTCACGTCTTCCCGTTGTAGATGTAGTGACACCATGTCTGCTCACAGTCTGTCTGTCTTACAGGAGGAGGTGGTGTGGAAAGAAAGATACGAAAGAAACTCCCCGAGAGCTGAGGAATGTGTTAGCAAAAATAATTGCCTTCCCCCCCCCCATCAAGAAGCTGAGAAATTATTATCAGCTCTGATTTTAACAAACTTATCCCCAAGCCCTTAAAATAATCAACTTACAATATATTAATAGTATTAAAATAATCTATTAATACTATATTTTAATATAGCTATAAATATCTTTAGGAATGATTAGAAAGGAGAAATTATATTTCAATTTTTCTTTCTCACAGTATGTCAAAATGGACAAATAACCCAAGCAAACAACTAAGCCATAAAAAAAGCCCCACACCTTACAAAACCAGAAAAAGGGTGACAGAGTGAAGTGTTGCATCACACTTTTCACAGAATCACAGAATCACTTACTTAGGTTGGAAGAGCCCTCCATTGAGCCCAACCCGTGCCAGATCCCCAGCCCAGATCACTCAGTGCCACCTCCAGCCCTTCCTTGGACACCTCCAGGGATGGGGGCTCCAAACCTCCCTGGGCAGCCCCTGCCAAGGCCTGAGCACCCTTTCCATGGGGAAATTCCTGCTGCTGTCCAACCTGAGCCTCCCCTGGCCCAGCCTGAGGCCGTTCCCTCTCCTCCTGTCCCTGTTCCCTGGGAGCAGAGCCCGACCGCCCCCGGCTGCCCCCTCCTGTCAGGGAGTTGTGCAGAGCCACAAGGTCCCCCCTGAGCCTCCTCTTCTCCAGGCTGAGCCCCTTTCCCAGCTCCCTCAGCCGCTCCTGGGGCTCCAGACCCTTCCCCAGCTCCGTTTTCTCTGGACACACTCCAGCCCCTCAATGTCCTGCCTGTCTTGAGGGGCCCAGAACTGCCCCCAGGACTGTAGGTGGTCCCTCTCCTCAGCAGTCCCGCAGTCCTGCTGCCTGATGCTTCTACCAGGTGTTTTAAAATTAATTAATTTCTGAAATTAATAAATTACATTCTGAAAAAAAAGGTTATGGTTTTTACAATGGGCTAAGTAACTAAGAGAAAAATTTGTGTCTTCAAGGAAAGGGAGTTGAGCAGTGCAGAACAGACTTCTGAGGCTGCAGTCATATGTCCACTGTAAGGACAGTCGCATTTACCAAGTGCATGAAATAAGGGGCAGGGGTGTCTTAATACGTTTAGTGAGATGGAGCAGGAGGTCTGGTTTCTTCAATTAGAATTTCAGGGCTCACAGCTCTAACAGAACATCTTTCCTTTTTCTTAAGGGGAAAGGGGGAAAATCACCTCACTTTCTTGTAGTCTTTCTAGTTGTGGTGTACTCTGAAAAAATAACAAGGGCCTGAAATTACAACATATTAGCTGTAGCCATCAGAGTAAAGAAAGCAAAAGGCTGCAGCCTACATCAATCACATCCAGTGCAACAGTTAAAAAAATTAGAAAGAGTGTTAGCAAAAGGCTCTATCCTATTCCTCTGCTGATGATTCCAACTTTAATAGGTTTGATGTCAAGAAAATGCTGTCAGCAACCCTGTGTTTGCCAGGTATTGAAAGGGCGAAAGGACAGGGGACAGCAATTCTCCTACAATGCACAGGAGAATCATTTTCATATCATGGGGGATTCGAATGTGGAATAATCACCAAGACTGAAGTGACACTGAAGTGAGAGTTTTCGTTACTGCTTTGAGCTTAATGAGATCCATCTTCGTTGTTTGACTCAGACAAGTCTGATAAGTTACACACCAACACACAACACTTTTCAGGTCGTTAAAATATTGTAGCCTAGAGCTGCAGGTGATAAAATTCTTTCATAATGTTATTTAAGCAAAAGTACTAGGAAAGGTAAAAGACCTTGATTGTTAATCAGACAAATATTCAGACAAGAGTCTGGTGCCTAAGAGCTAAAAAAAAGAGGCAAATATTTTTCCCATTGGATATCTAGATTAGCTAGTATATCTAACATTCCTCTGCCTAGAACTGATGGCATTCTGTGCTCATTTAAAAGCCCTAAATATTTAAAGTAATTTTTTTTCTTAAATTCAAAATTTTAATATTTAAAACTGCCCATAAAATCCAAAGGTCAAGGCAATACCGAATCCAAGGAAGGCTTCTTTCCTTTCTGCTCAGATTCATATGATACATGGTTTCATTTGAGGGTTCCCCTTCATTTCATGCACAGAAAAATGAACAACTGCTCTCGTTCATGGTGGAAAGAAGAATTGCTTTATTTTTTTGAAGTCTCTGAACTAGTTCTGTACCTTCCCAGGCAATTAACTACCCCTAACAATCTTCATGATGGTCCTGTAAGTATTCTATCAAATATCAGCCGGGCATGGCGGAAGAATCAAGGAGTTGCTGCAGTACATCCTTAATAAATTGTGCCCCTGCAAAGTTACTCAAGTGTTACTATCAACTAAGCTTCCCATCCTTCATCACCCTGATAATCAGCTGGCTGCTGAAGATCGTAAATAACACAGGTTTGCCATTTGCAGGGCTTCACTTGAAAGACTGATGCCCCCAGTGACATAAATTGTGACCAGGATTCTCAGGCACAAGAAATATGCGCTGACATCACATTTCTGCTTTTTACTGTGGCACTGACATTTATGCCGTTTACTGCCAAGTGAGAGATGAAGTGAAAATAAAGGGCTAATGAAAGATGTCATTAAACTTCCATGGAAGTTTAAGCCATGAATTTAAATGGAGCTGTGTAAGGGATGTGCAGGAAATGCAGCACTGAGCCACCCCAAAACCTCAGATGTGACAGGGTCCTGTAGAGGTGGACTCTTGAAATCCTCTGTCAAGGACATAAACACAAAAAGGTATTATATAAACATGATGGACACTGAGTCCCTGCTTCAGCCTCTGATTCAGGAACACAGACCAGTCTTTCTGGGCTCTGTAGCAGCAGCCAAATTGCACAGATCAGTAAGTTATTTTTTAGGGTTTTTTTGTTTTTGTTTTTTGTTTTTTTTTTTTTTTTTTTTTTTTTCCCCCAATAATTTACAGAGAAAAGAGACTTGTGAGTGGAGCAAATCTGGTTGGGTGAGGAAGAGCCATCCAAAGAAACTTAACAGTGGAAGAAATCTTTTGGCCTTCAGCAAGGAAACTTGATTTCTCTAACAGGATTAAGATAAAAATAAATTAAAACAATGTCAGTGTTTAAGTTTGTAATTTTGGAATGCAAAGATGGCTACTCCCTAGATTTTTGTCTATAGAACATGTTCTGACTTTCTGAAAATGGCATATCAATAGAACAAAAAACCCCAAAGAGCAAAAGGGGAATATAAAAGCTCTCTCTTTCTTCCTGCCATACTCCCCCACACACCACAGGTTGATTTCTGAGACTTATATTACAGACAAATAGTTTTCCTTAAACTGAAGAATGTCAGATTTATTGCATCCTTGAAACAATTTTCATAATGCCTGTGTCTCACATCTTATCAGAGACATCTCCTGTGGTGTAGGATATGTGCTGCCTGACTGCCTCTCCCTCAGTTACTCTCAGAAATAATCTCCCAAACATCACACACGAAAAAGCTGACATGGAGGTACTTGGTTTAGCCAGGAACAGCCTTTACATCTTTTTATTATCCCAGTACATTCAGAAAATGACAGAATTTCTTATATAGCCTTCTTGTAATATTTGTTAGCAGCTGCTCATGCAGGCTGTAATAGATTTTGCAGTTTCACACTAACTTCAGCAAATACAGATGTGGCTGCAGGAGTTTCCATTTTGAGAGAAAAGCAATACACTTTCTTTTCCATGTGCATGTCTAAAAATCTTTGTTAAATTGTGCTTTCTTTCAGTGTGCCAAGCAGTTACACACTGAAAGATAGTTGCCTGCTCAGTATTTCCTTCACTCCAAACTTTTGGCTTCTTTTAACTGAATGAAATCTCTGAAAGCATAACAGTCTCTGCTACAGTTGTAAAGTGCTCTTCTGGCCTGATAAGAGGAACGTTACAACAGTTTTAATTTTGAAGGCTTTTAATCATTCAGCGAGAATTGGAATTTTCCTGTTAAATGGTAGAAAGCTCTCTTCATTAAGAAAAAAAATACTGTAAGCAAAAGTGAAAGGATTTTAAAATATGAGCATACATACATATGTGTATATATATATACATACATATAAATATAAAAAATATCGTAGGGTAGTTGCTCAGTAAACTAAGGTAAGAAACAACTATATCAGCATTATATCAGCGTTGTCATAGGTGATCTACTGGATTAGAAACTATGTACAGAAACTGTGTTCAGAATTCACAGAGGCGGGTGGATTTCACCTGAGAGTGCTGACAGAGCAAGGACAGTATGACCTGAAAAATACCATACAATTCAGAGAAGGTCCATGACAGCTGAAGGAGACATCTTTAAGGAGAGCAAGCACAAAAATGTCTTCAAAAGCTACCAGCTATGGGGTTTTTTTAAAATCCCTTCATAATGTTTAATATGACAAATGGTAGCACTTAGTCCAGAGAAACTTAGCCCAGAAAAACTCTACTACTAGTCTTGAGTTTCAACAAATGGAAGTTCAGTTTTACGTCTGAGGCAGAGTGACTTTGTGAAGGGGATTAGAGGGTCCAGGTAGGTATGAGACAGGCTGACTGGTTGGGTGGGTGCTCTGATGAAAACGACTAGGAGGCTGTGTGGCCACCGGGTTGAAAACGAGTGAAAAACAGGTTTTCATGTAGAATAAGGAAAACTGCACACCCAGCAGGTCAGGGGAAGTTATTCTCTCCCTCTGATCTGCACTAATGCGGCCATAACTGAAACACTCTGTTCAGTTTTTGAGACAACATCTTGAGAACAAGGAGAGATTTGATCAGCAGTGAGTTACCGAAATGGTTAGGGAAAGAGATCTGACCTATGCGGCTAAGTTAAA
>VZTE01004710.1:3055-132599 GCA_013397775.1 Eulacestoma nigropectus
AGCTGGACGATGGCGGCGTGGGGGGGTACCCGGGCGATGATTACTGCTCGGGGTCGGTGATGTCGGAGCGGGTCTCGGGCCTCGCCAACAGCATCTACCGCGAGTTCGAGCGGCTGATCCACTGCTACGACGAGGAGGTGGTGAAGGAGCTGATGCCGCTGGTGGTGACGGTGCTGGAGAACCTGGACTCGGTGTGCGCGCACAGCCAGGAGACCAGCGTGGAGCTGGAGCTGCTGCGGGACGACAACGAGCAGCTGCTCACGCAGTACGAGCGGGAGAAGGCGCTGCGCAAGCAGGCCGAGGAGGTGAGCGCCGCCGCCCCGCGACCATCTTGGCCGCGGCCGGGCGGGGACCCCAATGCAGGGGAGCGGGAGGGCCGAGGGGGTGGCGGGGGCGGTGCAGGGCTGCGGCGGGGCCGCCTCCCTGAGGCCTCCGCTCCGTCGCCCCGATCGCCGCCGCTGGCGGGTCCCTGCTGCCCGCGCCCCCGCGGTGGGCCCGGCTCGAGGAGAGGCGGGATCCCCTGGGCAGCGGCCCCCGGTACCTTCTAGAAGCGGAGCGCGGGGGCGGGCCCGGGCCCGGCGAGGCGCATCCCCTCCCGCGGGGACGCGGGGTTCCCGCCCCCGGGACTCCTCCGGCCCCGGCAGGCCCGGCCCGGCCCGGCCCGGCTCCTCAGACGCACCGCGGGGCCGGGGCCACTGCGGCTGAGCTGCCTCGTGACAGCGGGAAGAAAAAAAACCGAACCAAAATTGCTGCAATCCTGTGGAATTCCTGAGGAATTAGGAATTCACTTTGCAATGCCAGCGGCATCCGGAGGGGTCACCATAATTTGGGGTGTAAAAAGTAGTTTTTAAAATGTGTAATTTTTGCAGCCGTCCAGCATTCTCAATGTCAGCTGTAAGCTGTTTCATTGGAGCAAGGAATTGCCTTTAGCGTATACCTTCTTATTTTTGAAACTTATTTTTACCAAAACTATGCCTTGAGTCTTAATAAAATCGTTCCCAAGTCAGCACCTGCCGTTTCCTGGAGCGTGGATGCGCTCCCGGGAGAGCCGGGGCAGGGTTGCCCAGCTGGGGGGGTTGTTTGGAAGTGGCTCGTGAGAAATCCAACCCCTCTGATGGAGAGGAAGGAGAATCCCCGGGTTACAGGGACTCGGATGCAGACAAGACAGAGGGGAGGTGATCTGCACTCTGTCATCTTGCTGTATCTGCACCCGTTTCTGCTGAAATACAGAGCATTCTTTCATTCTTTCATAAGACTGGGAGCCGTAGGGATAGCTGTTCAGCCTCTTGGAGTGACAGTCTGTAAGCTGGGATAGAGCATTGGTGGTGAAAAAATTCCATCCTCACCACATCATCCCCACCACATCATCTCCTTTAAACTTCTTAAAAAGTGGGGGTTTTCTGTCTTTTTAGACTAAGGAAGAGCAGAAGATTTAAGATTCAGTTGCTTTCCTAGGAGTCAAGTTCTGATCTGATATGGGGTAACTAATAAAATAAAAAAAGTGGTAATTAATGAAATAGTTGTTGAACTGGAGAAGCACATACAGGATTTTCATAGACATGTTCTTGTTGCTTAGTAATCATGGGCGAGAATCTTGGTGACTCAATGGGGAGGACACTTGTGGTCCATTGTTGATACTGAAAGCAAGAGCCAGTCAGTTAAAAGTTTCAGTCCCGAGTTCTAATTATGTATTAATGGACTAATAAATGATCTTAAAATTATTTTGAATGCTTGTAGGGGTTGAAAAATTATTCTGAGTACATGAGGCTTATTTAATGTAGTGTAGAGAGAGCATTTTGCAGCTTCTGAGAAAAATAATTTTAAAAGTGCACTATTTGTGGGGAAAAAATGGGACTGCAAATGGGAGTTGGAACAGTCTAGTTGGAATCATCATGCATCTTTGGACTGGGGTGGATTTCTGTTCTGGGCTTACTAGATACAGAATGTGTTTTCTGGAAGCAAATGTAGTGATCGCGGTTACAATCCCTGCAAGGAAACTTGGGAACCGTGGCAGAATACCATTTGCCGATGGTATTTTAAAAAAGTGAGATTTAAAAAGTGCCAGTGATGATGATGATGATGATGAAGATAGTCTGTCATCCTTACACACGGCTCAGTGTAAGTGGGAGAAGAAGGTGTCTGCAAGGAGACTTATCAAAAAGGAATAGATAATGTGTTTCTTATGAGAATAAGTGAGGATTCTGCCTCTACAAACCCCCTATTACAAGGTCATATATGGAATACATGGATGCTGTTTCCCTAGGTATATAACAAAGCACGTTATTTATATGCACCTGTTTCCCATGCACCGCTTACTCTGCAGTACATTACATGTTATGGGGGTGAAAATCTGTGTATGACAGGGAATGCTGCTGTCTACCAGGTAACTGTACACAATCAAAAACTAGAAAACTCTTTTCTTCCCAGAACGTGCATTGCTGCTCTGAAACCGTGTCATAGTGACCAGGGACTGTCCATCCCACCTCTCCAGCAGCATTAGCCTCCTGGGCTGTGCCGCAAGTCTTGGGTGGAATCTTCACTTCTAACTGGGAAAATCCTCCCCTGTAAACAGGATTTGATCTCAGTCTTGATTCCTCTCTGTGTATGGGTGCCAATTACAACAATTAAATTGACACTGAGAGGTTGGAGATGAAAAATGGATCTGTTCTCTTGCAATATCGTGTCAAAGGACCCTGAGTTATAGCTACTTTATATTAATTTATTCAATTCAAAGTAAATGGAACCACAGGTGGGCATTTTTCTGGCATTAAAATGTGTGTTGTCTTGACTGATTACCACCGTGCAGAGCCATCACACCTTGCTGTTCATCTTTATGCAGCAGTTGTGTACAAACAGACTGTACAGGTATGGTTTGTTAAATTAGGGTTGTTTCCAACAATCGTAGAATCATAGAAACATGGAATAGTTTGGGTTGGAAGGGACCTTAAAGATCATCTAGTTCCAACACCCCTGCCGTGGGCAGGGGAGCAACTTCCTTTTCACTAAATGCCACAAAGGAAGGTTTTCTTCTCAATATTACTGTCTTAAGACAATTCTATGTATTGTCTTTTAAATCAATCTTTGCCGAAAGCAAGTAAGTGCTTTGCTTTCTAAATGCTTGGGTTGTAGAGACTCCCATGTTCTTCACTTGTCCTAAAATAGGGCAGCAGAAGCATCTGGGCGAGTGGATTTAGGATAGAAGTTCCTTGGCATGAGGTAGTGCTGTCAGTTGCTGTGATTACGGAGCTTAGTACACAAAATTGCAGTTTTCCATGACCTCCAAGCTACTGAAGATACGGGATTGCACCAGATTTTCAGTGTTTTTGTTTTCTTCCATCTGTTTCATAGGGTACATACGAACATAGGATACGTATGTGTGAATGTAGGGTCATTATTGCTTGTGTGCTGTGGTGGTCTGTGGAATCACAGTCTCCTCTAGTGTGTCTGTGACCTCCTGAGATTAAATGCCACACCCTTGCTCAGTCAGGGGCAGCTGGAGCAGGTTGTCCAGGACCTGCTTAGAGTTTGAACATCTCCATGGATGGAGACTCTGCAGCCTCTCTGGGCCACCTGTCCCAGTGTCTGACCTCTCACAGGAAAAACGTGCATCCTTGTGTTCAGATGGAATTCCGTGTGGTTTCCCTTGTGCCCATTGCCTCTTGTCCAGAGCAGAGTCTGACCCCCTCATCCTTGCTCCCTCCCAGCAGGTACTTGAGCACGCTGGTCAGATCTCCCAGAGCCTTCTTGAGCAGCCCCAGCTCTCTCAGCCCCTCCTCCTGTGCAAGATGCTCCAGTCCCTTTACCACCTTTGTGGCCCCTGTATTTGGATTGGTGCATAGGACATTACTTATTTTTACTGGCTAAGTATTTGGTTTAGCTTGATCTCTTAAGGAAATGAAGCTGTTGTGATTGTTCTGTTAGGAGCTGCCCCAAATAACTAAGGAAGCTGGTGGCTGGTTTCAGAGATATTTGTTAAATAAAAAGGTTACTTACATTTTTTGAGGTGTCTTTTTGGTGAATAGTGAAAGAGAAAGGCCAGGTGAAGGTCCTGCATGTTGAAGGGACAGACAGAGCTGGCAGCGTGCAAGTGATTGGTGGCAGCAGGACAGTTGGCACGTGGGTCTGGGGCAGGTGGGTCCAGCATGGACATGCTGTTGCTTTCTGGGGTCTACTCAGGGGACATGTAGGGGTAGAGCTGGGATGAGGAAAGGGCTAGGGACACCTGCAGAAATCCCCAGGGAAAACAGGCCTTACTGGGTCCGCTCTTAATGAGACATTTTGATTTTTGCAAGCTGCTTTCCTAATATTCTGTATTCTTCTCTCTTGAAGACAAGCATCACTGTGTGCTCTAAATGCTGATTTCTGCAGTGATTGTTCATCACACTGGGCGCTGATGCCAAGACGAGTGTGTACATGTGAATGCACATAAGAGCTTTACAGGGATGTTTGGGGTATGTTAGTGTGGCTTCTTGGAGTTAGGAAAGCCAGATGGGCCTCTGCCCTGTGGGAGGTGCCTTCAGACCTCTTGTTGCATGAAAACTGCTTCTAGGGAAATTTACATCCCAGGGGAATGGTGGTGGCTGTCTGTAGAACACAAAGTGCGTTAGTAGCAAAGTAAGAGTGTTGTTTGATTTGCAACATCAGTTCGTGCTCATTAGAATGTTTAAAATGGTAGTCACTGAAGGTGCACATAGTTATAGTGTAGAGGTAAGGGCGCAGTGCTGATCAGGAGGTCTGACCCCTCCTGAAGGCTTTTTGTAGCTTGTGTTCTGTGCTGCGGCAGTCCAGCAACTGGGAACAACTTCCATTGGAACGTAGTTGGGAAAACCTCTGTCTCAGTACCAGTGGCTGTTCCCATACACTGACTGCTGGGGTGGTTGCTGTGTTTCCAGGCTGCACGTGTTGAAGGGCAGGTGCTGCTGCCATGTCAGTGTCCTGGGCCTGTGCTGGGCTCTTGGAGCAAGGAGTTGGCATGTAACTGTGTGGCAGAGCCTGTGCTGGGCTGCAGTTTTCATAGACTTGAGTTGGACTTGGCCGGGAGATGGGCAGTGCTGCCTTGAGCTGCCTGGGGTGCTACGTGGGCTTCAGCAGCACGGTAACCCCTTGAAGCAGTGTGTCCTGCCTCCTGTGACATTCCCAATGTCTTTGGCATTGTCATCTTGTGGGCTTGGGCTTCTCCGTGGGTCTTTTGACAGAATCACAGACTGGTTGAGGTTGGAAGGAGCCTTTGGAGCTCATTTGCTCTAACCCGTTGCTCAAGCAGCGTCACCCAGAGCAGGCTGCCCACAAGCGTGTCCAAGCAGTGTTTGAATATCTCCAGGATGGTGGGAGACTACAAGACCTCCCTGTGCAACCTGTGCCAGTGCTCATAGGGAAAAATGGTTTTCTGATGTTGAAAGGGAACCTCCTGTGTTCCAGTTTGTGCCCATTTCTTCGTGTTCTGTCAGTGGGCACCACCGGAGAGAGACTGGCTCCTTCGTCTCTGCACTTTCCCCTCAGGTATTTATATACATTGATGAGACCTCCAGAGTCTGCTCTTTTCCGGGTACTCCAATCCCTTTGTCATCCTTGTGGCCCTTCACTGGGCTCTCTCCAGTCTGTCCCTGTCTCCCTGGTGCTGGAGAGTCCAGCACTGGGCACAGCACTCTCAACCTGCTGGCCATAGCCCAGGACACCATTTGCCTCAAGGTCACATCACTGGCTCATGTTTAACCTGCAACCCATTTTCTGCCAAGCCGGGTGGCCCCAGCCTGTGCCTGTGTTCCCCAGGGGCAGGATGTGAACTGTGAAAGCCCTTTGCTGGCATTGCCAAGTGTAGGACTCTGACTTGAAAGACACCTGGGTGTCATCCTTTCCCACTTTGAAAGAAGCAGTGTCTCTGTCTCGTGTTGTCGTGTCTGTAGCCATCACTCCTCATTACAGCTTGCTGTTTGCATTGTTATTTACCTTATAAGCACTTTCACTTACCAGTAAGTAATTATTATGTAATAAGAAGGCTCTGGTGTCTTGTTTGAAGATCAGTGGCAGTATTTTGGAAGAACTGGTCCTTTGTGATGGGTGCTGTGGCTGTCACAGGTACCTGAAGAGCTTTCCAACTGGATGGCAATATGGTGAGCTCGCTGGCTCCTGTCTGCATCTCAAACAGCACAAAGGCTTGTAAAAATCCCCCCCTTTGTTAAGGGATACCTTAAATATTGTCCCGCCTCGTACCTTCCTTCTGTCATCCTTCCTTCCCATCTCCCTAAAGAGAAGTGACCGCTGTGGGCTTCAGCCCCTGGTGTTCACTGTAAGTGCTTTCTCTTGTCCTGCCTTGTATCCGCTTTCTCTGTGGAATGACTTGCAGCCTGGGAAGGCATTTTGTTTCCCCACCCTGAAACCTGATCTTACAAGTAGCTGATTAACGGGAGTTTCTGCAGCCTGATGGTGACCTCATACCATCCAAGGAGGAAAGCTTTGCAGAATATCAGAGACCAGATGCTTTTACCTGGATCCTTTGCACTACAGGCTGGTGAAAATAACTGGCAAGCATGAAGTGCAGGTTCACTGGGTACCAGATCTGTCTCCATATCCTTCAGGCCCTCTTGGTCCATTCCCGGAGCCTGCAGGCACTGTCAGATTTCACCCACAGAACAAGCAGTGGTCTTTGTGATTATTAGAGGGTTATTCCAATTTACCTTGAATCCTCTTCTGCAATTATCTCAATTTACAAAAGCTGTTGGTCCTGGAGAAACCAGATTCTTCATTTTCATCAGAAGTACTGTGATACTTGTAAAGATAATTTTCTGCTGACCAGGCAGATGTTCACTTACATGTTTATGATACTTTTTTCCTTTTTTTTCAAAAATACATCCATTCAGTTGTTCAGAAGTAGAAAGCAACACAAGTGAGAGCATTTGTGGTGATCCCATTGTGTCTTCTGGGTGAGGCAAACCTCACATTTTGGGGATGTTAACCACTGTGTCTCAATTTTCTCTTATGCCTTTTTTCAGTGATTTCATTTGACCATGATTCAGAATTGATCAAAATGTTGTAGATTATGATTGAAACTCAGCAACTGAAGATACTAAAATTAAAGTAACCAACCACAAAAAATGTTTCTGGAGATCTCTGAGCTTGACGTTTGTATCTAAGTAGGTTAGTTATTTCAGATGAAGATTCTAATGTTTTCTCTTCCCTCTGAACTGGTAAAAGAAACTCACTGGCCATCCTTACAGCCTCCTCATGATGTCTTCAAGCTGAATTATCTGTCCCCAGGCTGAATCTTCTCCCATTTTATAAATGTAACTCATGTAGTCAGATAACTTCTATGAAAGGGATTGATATCTTCAAGCCGAATTTTTTCACCTTTTGTAAACATGTTGTCTGATAACTTCTTCAATAGAAGTTGCTTAATAAAGAAAAAGAACTTTGTGTTTCAAGCATTACTTAAGATTGTCATACAAATAAATATGCACTAGGTAGGCATGGATGTGTATTAGAGAGGCTTATTCATGTAAATTTTATATGTATAAAGGATGTAACTTTTTACCCTGTAGTGTGTTTGATTTGTGGAAACCTACACCTTGCAACCTGCACAGAATAAACAATGTCTCATTTCTAAATTAGACCCTGTGTCTTTGTTTAGAGAGCTCCTAAAATTTGCAACAGCTCAGTTCATTGGCCTACAATCAGCAGGTATCCCATGTGAAAGGTTGGCGATGTTGGGATGCTGAGCATGCCTTTCCTTACAAAACCTGTAGCAATAAAACTGAATAGGATTGTAAGGTAAAAATTTACCATCCCATCATGTGTCTTCTGATGCAGGACTAGGATTGATGTTAATACAGATAACAGTAAGGAGGTAATTCCTTCCTTCCTTCCCGTGAGGGTGGATTGGGGGATTTGTTGGGAGATAACTCAGTGATGCCTTTTCTCTGCTTAAAGTGAGGGTGGAGAGCTGCCTCTGCCAGCAGGAGTGTTGCCTGCTGTTCTGGATCAGGTGCTGCCTCCCCCCCTCCTGCCCACAGGACACCAGGGCAGGGACTGCTCTCTTCCCTTTCCTGGTATGATTGCAGTGTTGTGGCAGTCTGCTCTTTTCTCTTTGCCTCCTCCTTTGTGCGTGGCTGCACAGGAGAAGGGCAATGCAGCATGGTTGGCTGCAAAGTGGGGTGGCAGCGCAGGTGTGTAGTGGTTTGATCACATGTGTTTCACTCTGAGATAAGGATTAGAAGAAATGCAAAGCAGGCCTAAAAAATATAAAGAAGTTTATTACAAACAGAGTTAAAAGTAACAAGAAGTAATAAGAAGTTAAAGCAAAACCCCCTTCCCCCCCCCCCTCTTTCCCTCCAGCACTCCCCCCTCCTTTTACCACCTCGCACAAAGGGTAACAATTTTGGTCAGTGTTGCAGTCCTTAAAAGTCTCTTTCTTATGCTTAGGGGAAAGGGTTCCCTTCTGCTATGCCATGGAAATCCTTCACACCTCAGTAGTCTGCCCAGAAACTATCTACTGAAGTGAAATACCTCTCCCATGAAAATTCCACAGTATATTCATACTGCAGTCATGGGCCATCACATGAGGTTATGAGTCTTTTTAAAGATGAATTCTTCCAGCCTAACAGAAAGGCTCTCCACTTACAGTCTCTTTTAAATATGAATTCTTCCAGCTTAAACACAAAGGCTCTCTGCTTCTTCACAAATCTCTAAAAAAAAAAAGGCTGCTTCACAACTACATAGCCTGGCATAGGCATTTTCTTACATCTTCAGAAGCTGCAACATAAATTCTCACAGGCATAGATTTTCATCTCCCCATACTTTAAAATGATTTAAAGAGTCCAGTCCTCTGCAGCTGCCAGAAGGGGTTTTAATATTCGCGCCAGAACGCACACACCCTTTTCTCCCACTGCCATCTTAGCGTCATCTCACGTGACTTACTTTCTCTTTCTTCCTGACCGTGCAGCCTCCGTGTTCTTCTCCCTCACGGGCTGCGCTGATGTTCCGTTTGGTGCAACCTGTGCAGGCTGCAAAAAGGAGGCTACGCTGGTCCCGCTGGGTCTGCGCGGGCTGCAAGAAGGGGGAGGGGAAGTCTCCCTGGTTTCTAGAAGCCGAGCCGTATGGTTTCAGTTATGGGGCAGTCCACGGGTAGTTTTAGCTGCCCGCGGCTCTGGGAGAAGGCGGGGGGAGTGGGGGGGGGTGTGTGCAGGCAGGAACCTGGGACGAGCCAGGCCCCCACCCTTTCTCCGTCAGGAGACCGGGAACAAAAGGAACTTCCCACCCTTGCACGAGGTTTAAATATGCAAAATTCGCAAAAGCGCATTGGCTTAAAAGCTTGTCAATCAACTCAGTTGCAACCCATTACAAGGTGGAACCTGGGCTGGCTGCAGTGCTACGTCCTGAAGGATGTAGAATGTGCTGGGCTGTTCTGGGGACCTCAGCTCTTGTGGGAGCAGCCAGTGCTGGCTTTGAGCTGTGGAGTGAGGTGTGTCCCAGTGCTGGTTTCTCACCAGCTGGTCTGATAGGGGATACCCAATGCAGACTGAGAGCTGAAATACAAATGCTTTGGGGTTATGCTCTGAGAGATGCAGAAGCAGCTTGTCCTTCCCTTGTCTTTGTTGATCTTCTCCCCATCAAAAGTTTGTGTGCAGAAGAAATTTTTTTTGGTGAAAACTATACATGTTTCTAGCTTATTAGAGATGATGTTGTAGGACATCAGCTGTTGGAAAGCCACTTGCTAAAAACACAATTAGTTACAATTTTTTCTAACAAATTTTATTAATTCTACACTGATGGGTTGAAATGCATTTAGAGACTCTTCTGTTTACAAGTTCTGTTAATTAAGAAATGTAACAGAGGCAATTTGTGATTCTGTTTTGCAATAGAGACTGGCCATATGATGCATATTTCTAAATCACTTCTCTATAAGGAATCAGGCTTTCCACATGTAATGCCCATCAGTCCTTGCCATGTGGTAACCTTTATTCTCACTAATCTTGGAGAGAAAAAATCTGTATCCAAACACAGCTCCTTCATACAGATCCTCACTCAAGATCATGGCAATTATTAATATTCATAAATATGAGTGTGTTACTAAAAATTGCCTTTAAAGTAAAATAGCGAGCAAGCACTATGAGCTGTTATTTATTTAAAAAGCAGTTCAGGATAATCTGAATATCAGTTGATAATGATGATCAGAGGCGATGGCCAGGTTTCCCCTCAACAGGGTTACTTGCATAAGTCAAATTGTGATCTCCAAGTGAGCTTTGATGAGAAACTGTTTTTTCCTCTGGTGCAATGAAGCAGCTGCTGTGGTCCCTTTCTGTTCATGGCTCTGTAGGTTGATTTGTCAGTGATACTGTTGGGATGTCCCCAGGTATATGAAGGCAGAAGTTACTGCTGGAGATTCAGGAAGCAGAGTTGCAAGAGAAAAGCCAAGAAGTCTGGGGTGGATTTGGCCGTATTATCATTGCAGATGGATTTAAATCATAGAATTGCAGACTGGTTTGTGTTGGAATGGACATTTAAGCTCATCTAGTTCCACCCCCTGCCATGGAAGGAGGTGATCCAAGCCCCATCCAAACCCTGGCCTTGGACACTTCCAGGGATGGAGCAGCCACAGCTTCTCTGGGCAACCTGTGCCAGGGTCTCACCACCCTCACAGGGAATAATTTCTTTGTAATATCTAACCTAAACCTACCCTCCTTCAGTTTAAACCCATCCCCCTTTATCCCATCAAGTCTGGAGAGGGATTGTGATGACTGAAGTTTCAAGAAAAATCCCCAGTCAGTCTTCATTTTTCTGAAAGTGATGCAATCTTCCATCCAGCAGAGGCACCTTGGCCACCTTCATTCTTTCTCTTGTTGGCTGGGGAAGATGAAAATGGCCCACATCCCCATTGTCATTGGTTGTCTTGGTGCCTCCGACAAGCTGTAGCAGGCTGGATCCTTTCATGCCACTGAGGAGGAAGCAAGGGCTGTCCCAGGTGAGAGAAGCTGTATCTTGCCTGGCAGGACAGGTGGCTTTAGTTCAGGATTGAGTGGGAAGCACCAAACCTTTTGCTCCTGAGTTGGATTGTGACGTGGCCTCCTCTGGTCATGAACAGCTGCTGGTGTCTTATCTTCTCTCCCAGTGCCCTGGTTGGAAGGGACCTGCTCAAAGCAGGACATGATGCTCAACTGAGTCTGACAAAAACAGTTTCAGGATCTTATTTCTCTTTCCTGTTCTGCCTGAGTCTTGGCCATCCCACTTGGTGGTATGAATGCGAGTTACTACTCAGTTCCAAAGTAGACCTGCTTGTCTGCCTCAAGAGGGAAGCATCAGCAGAGGGTTGCCTGCCCTTCCACCTGCAAGGTTTTCCCATTGGACACATTCAGAGTTTCTCCCAAAAGATAATTGTACATAATAATTGTAAATACCAATTGAAAACAGGAAAATTTACTGATCTGTTTATGGCTAAAAGCACATTAGCTTTTTGCCCTCTTTGGGTTTGGGATGTGCTTGAAAAAGGACTGAAAGAGCTCACTGGCAACACATTTACAAACAGCATGTATGGGAGAAGTGTACAATGTGATGTACCATACATTTTGAAGAACTTGGTTATGGAATAGTACCTTCCCTTCCCCATGATGGAGAGGGGTGTCATTTCAGTGTATTTTACCATTTTCTTTCATCAGTCAATGATAGCTTTGGAAAAGAACTCAAATACACGTTTCGGTTGAGCTAAATCAGTAATCTCTATTTATTAGCAAAACTAGAGAATTCTACTTTGGAGGGGAGGGCAGTGTCTCAGCAGCTCCAGGAACATCACAAAATCATTCAGGTTAGAAGAGACCTTCAGGATCATCAAGTCCAACCTTTGACCCATTGCCACCTTGTCAACCAGACCAGAGCACTGAATGCCATGTCCAGTCGTTTCTTGAACACCTCCAGGGACAGTGACTCCACCATCTCCATGGGCTGCCCCACTGCTCCTGGACTGGAGTTGGGGTTGTCCGTCAGGTGATGTCTGTCAGCTTCCTTTCTTCCTAGGTGACTGTGGCTTCAGTGGTAGACTGTTGCCCCATTCGGGGGCCCTGCCCTCCCACCAGCCTACTCCCCTTCAGCTGAAGTGCCCATGGCTGCTCTGCTTCTTACTTGCACATGGTCTTTGATTTTCTGCTTACTTTGTTACAAACTTTTAAACTTGTAAAAGAATGACTTAAAACCTCTTGGGATAGTTTTGTGGTTTAACACAGTTTTTCATCACAGCCACCTTTTGTATCAGCATTAAATGCAACTGCAGCATCTTTGTAAATTCCAGTTATTTGAACCACTGCCCACATTACAGTAGCCCCACCTTCATCCTGCCTCCCTTGTTGTGTGCCTTGCCATCCCTTCAGCTGAGTGGCTTTTGTGGTGGGTAATCTTGAGTTCAGTCAAAATCACCACATAATTTGCACCATAATTCCAGATAACAGAAATACCTACAAATATGTTTTGCCCTCACAAAGGAAGACAAGTTTACACTACCGGCTTATGTAATTTTAATTTTTTTTCCTTTTTACAAGGTTTATTCCATTAATATTTGTTTTACTGTCTGTTGCTATCCATGCTCTGTCTCTGCTCAGCATTTAAAACCAGTGCATCAGTGTCTTTTATCTCCGTGAATGGAGGCTTGTGCTAAGGTATGCAGAAGACAGAAAACTGTGACTTCAATAACACAATGTCATACATGAAGAAATATAAAAAATATTTAGGAAGAAATTAAAAACAAGCAGGCCAAAGTCTGGACAGTGATTGTTGGATGCTTTACACTTGCTGCACTTGGGGTATGATGAGCTCTGTGATTTGGAAGAAGATTCACATCTGTGCTCTTGAAATAAGGCAACTCATCTTAAACTAGTACTTACCAGGTAATTTTACTGGGAATGCCTCTGTCCAAGTGCCCAGCTTTCATAGAGCAGTCTGCTGTGGAAGCAGCATGTGAAGTAGAAGGTCATGCATGGTTATGACATGATGGGTGTCTGGCAGGCCTGTTAATACTAAATAGTATAAACTGTATGTTTATACACACACATTAAGGTGATACTAGCATTAAAAATGTGTGTAGCTGTAGTAGTGTCTTGGTTTGAAAGACAGGTGTCTGCTAAAGAAGGGAGGAGCCTCCCTTGGAATGGAAAATGCAACCCCCTTCCCTCCGAATTATTGTAATTTTGAAATTAAGGGGCTTTCAGGCACAGATATGAGGAATAGGAATAACAGTTCTTTACTAATATATATCTATAACATGGCAAGCAAACAACAATAACTGTGGCAGTACCAACAAACAGAAGCAGGAACCCAGTGAGCGCCTTCTCGGCCGCAGGCGCTTTCCCCTTTGGTGCAGTGCCGGTCACAGCCGGCAGGGGCGCTGGCGGCTCCCGGGGAGCAGGGCGGGTGCGATGGTTCCCCCGCGGCTGCAGGGGGCGCTCCGGAGCGAGCTCGGGGAGCACGCGGGAATGGCGGGCGGGGAGCTCGCCTCACAAACCCCCAGGGGCAGCCGATGCCGGTGCCCAGCCAGGCCCTCGGGAACAGCGGGCTGGAACGGCAGGGACCAACACACAAAATCCCGGGTGATAGGTGAGGTGTATCAAACTCCGGAGCTGCAGCGGGAGCCCCGGGACGTCTCGGCAGGCAGGGGGTGCGGGGCTACGGTGTACCGAAGGCTCGGAGCAGCGGCAAAGGAACGGCAGGGGCAGGGCAGTCGTGGCCCAGCTCCCAGCGGGGCAGGGAAAGGCAGTGTAAGAAAGATCCTCTCACAGTTTGAATTGTGATGAATTTATTAGCTCATTAACATAACCAAACACAACGATAAGAGGCTTAGGTTCGCTATCCGCAAAGCACAGCACTAGGTGTGACTCAGCCTGTAGCCACATTTTATACCCTGTAGACCCCGCCCATTACCTCCCCTAAGTCCTCCCCCTGAGATCGAGATAATTGGCTGGAGAGTGAGTCAGTCCTTTCAATTGGCTCGTCGCTTGCTTCCCGTTGTCTAGGGTCTTGTCATAGGTTCGGTTTTCATCCAATGATCTTCTTTCATGTACCCCTGTATGCTAAAGTCTCACTCAAACTCCTTCAATTACATCAGCAGTATTCTAGAATGCTCCAATTCTCCTTGTCACTGAAATAGGTGCTTAACTTAAACTATAACTATTGTTAACTTCATTTATAGGGAAAACAAGGATATTAACTGGACTTAACCTTCCAAAGAATCTGATTACATGCAACAAACTCATTATCCTGTGACAAGTGAACAGCAACCATCAACATTACACATTAATCACAACTCATTTCATTAATCAGTCATCTCATGCGAAAGCCAAACTCTAGCAGCCTGTTTTTAACAGCGGGCTTGGGATCCCAGGGTCCCCTGAGGCACCCGAGCAGATNTCCCCTGAGGCCCCCGAGCAGATGGTGAAAAAGTCCCTCTTTTAGTGAGGCAGTGTTAAACAGGGTCCCAGTGCAACAGCCACTCCAGCGAGCAAGCTCCACGGAAGGCAGCACAAGGCAGAAACCCACAGCAGCGATGGATTCCCTTCACCACGACAGCAGCTTCTCTCCCCTCCGAATGCTGAGAGAACGAGAGCTAGGGGCTATACCCAGCCCCTTTTTTCCGAGTTCAAATCTCGCAGCATCTCTGCCCTACACTAGAAAACCCTAGGTAAAAGAGGGTAGCCAGCTGGACTCCTCCCCCTGTGGCCAGGTCTTTTTGTCTCTCTTAAGTACCCAGTAATTATTGTCTCTTAGCAACACGCATGGGGAAAATTCTTTAAGAGAAAAAGAAAAACAAAAAGAGAACTCCTGAAGCCCCAGCAAGTAGGTATAACCACACCACTGGGCACTGTCTTGGTTTAAGTTGAATTACTTCAGACTTGAACCCTAGGGACTTCTTACTGCATAGTAATTTTTGCCCCAATTCTGTAGCTGTTTTGCCACCAGCATTCTCAGAAACACCTGCTCTTCCTTAAAAACTCAGGGTAGTAGCACTGGAAGGGACTTCCTGAGTCAGCATGTCTAGTCCCTGAGTATTGCAGGAACTCGAGTCACATAATCTATTTCATAAATATATCAAGCTTGGTTAAACCTTCTGCCTCTACTCCTTCCTTCCTCAAAATTGCAGTGGAATTCCTTTTTTGGGTTTTAATTCATGGCCTCATTTTCCTGGTTTGTTCTTGTGCCGTCATTGTCTTTTACTATTAGTGTGTTTTTGCCCTATCGAGTATTTATTTCTTTATTTTGTTAAGGAAAACTGGTCCTGTCCTGTCTGGTCTCTGTTTGCAGGGTCCTGGAGCCAAACGCTGTTCCTTGCCAAAGAAGGCAGGTTTGCTGGCCTGTGTGTCACTATGTGTCACCTGGCCAGCCTAGTCTTGTTTTACAGATTCCCTCATATTTTCCTTGACTGACCCTTAGCCGCATCTAGTGCTTGGGCTGATCCTCTCTAAGAAGCAGGAGGAATAACATGTGACTTTCCAGGGAAAACTCACCTGTGCTTTACAGTGTGTGAATGCTCTCTGTGAATGTCCCAGTGTCCCATGGCCTTTTTCAAAGTGTTAGTAATAAGGTTTATGTGAAGGCTTTCACCTTCATTAGTACAGTCTGGTGTGGCCTATGATATGGAGTGGCTGAGGCGGCAGCATGTCCATCTCCTCTCTGCCCTCCTTGGCTGCAGTTGTGCCTGGCCCAGAGCATGTCACCGATTGAGGCCGATTAACTGATGGTTTTGTCATCAGCGCCTTCCTCTCCGCCCTCCTCCTCACAGCACAACTGGCAGTTCTCATGTGCGTGGCCATGCACTCAAGTGCTGTTCAGCCCTGCATTGCGCTGGTCTCCAGCATCATCCAGTTTTTCCCTGTGATAGTTTGTTCTCTTTAGTGCTGATGACATCTCCTGGTCTAGTGTCATCTGCAGGACTTCACAGTCACACCTCCCTTCTTGTTGGCCATCCTGGTGGAAATAAGGTCAAGGCTGTTCTCAAGGCCAGCTGCTCTGCCAGAAGCCCATCCCTTCTTTGTGCACCCCTTTCTTCTGCATCTTCTGTCCCAATTAACCCTGTCATTAGTCCCACTGGGAGATGAGAGCAGCTGGACAGGTGAACACTGTCTGAGGCAGAGGCTGGAGCAGGGTCCAGGATGTGAGAGGGTCCCTCTGTATCTCCTGGCTGAGCTGGAAGACCAGGCCGACTTCATGGAGAGCACCATAAGGAAAAAGTAATTTTCCTTTGGAAAAAGGCTCAGGTCCCTTGGAACAGGAATATAGGAGATGGTAATCTTTGCATACATCAAGAAAAATGACATTTATTTCACAGAAGGTGCTCCAAGTCCCATCTATGATTATTGAATATCTAGCAGATAAAAGATGTCATTTTGATTTCTTGAAGTTAGCCGCAGGAACAGAATTTGTTTATCTCCAAGCTCTGCAGATATAAAGGAAATGTTATTTCACTAGAAGGTTGCGTGCTTCCATGGAGATTGGGAGGTTCTTTTAGGAGTGCATTTGTCTTTGAGGATAGCAAAGATTCCAACACAGGGCATAGCTCAGAGCATCTTTCTATTGATGCTGAATTGATTTTTGCCTTTTTTGCCTTTATATATTCTCTATATTCTTTACATATATATTTGTAGCTCTGTAGCCTATTATTGAAGCTACGTACTGTGTGTCCTTCTGGGCTAATAAATTCTGAAAACTAGGTTAAAAATAGAGTTAAAATGACATTATATTCTGTTCTCTTTTGTGATGTTTTGGCCATTTTGCCAATAATTGGCCGTGTTCACTGTCAGCTTTATTTGAGGGCAGAGACCTCACCTGAGGAAGGCTGGTAGTTATTTTTCCACATGAAATGCTTGTATGTGTATCTTCATGTGATTCAGGGTTATATACATCTTAAGTATTCAATATAAAAAGGTTACTGTAGTCATGCATTTCTAATATAAAATTCCTCCAGGGCTGATATGTAATGTATGCTATACTGGGAATATGGTTTGAACTTCAGGCCAAGCTCTGCAATGAAAATGGTAAGAGTTTTCACAGTTGCCACAGCTGTGATGGCACAAATACACTCAAAATGAGGAAACCACAGTAAGCAGAACAGGAGACACTGGAGAACACACAGAGCAGAGCAAGGGACATCAGAGAACACAGCTGAAATTTGCTGAGTTTTGTGACAAGTGCAGGGTAAGATTTTGAACAAGTATGAAATTCGAGTTGGTAAATCAGTTACTTGTGAGTTTTAACAAGTGTGCTCTAGTTGCAGGTTGGTTCAGTTGTTAGTTCTTCATGCCAGAACTGCAGCTCTGTTCAGCTTGTGGCCTCTTTGCCAGTGCAGTGTGGGGGGTGAGAGTTTGGCCTTTTGAGCCGTGTCCTGTAACACTTATAGTGGAGACAGTGTCTTGTGTTTGCTGTAACTGAGATCCTTCGGAAATGGAGAAGGTACAGTCTGTTACCAGAATTTAATCTTACTGATGGTGTGTTTTCTCATGGCACCAGGATCAGGGGTTCACTCTACAGGTACCATGACTGTGATCACTTGGAACGGGGTCTGCTGAATGCAAGGTGGTGTTGCTTGGAACACCCCCAGACCCATGGGTCTGTCACCTAAAGGCACTGAGGAGCAAGATGAATGATGATCAGGTGAAATGCAGGGAGCCCTTTTTTACCTGTAAGTGACACTGCTCTCAAGGAGCCAGAACATTTCTAAAATTCATATTAGGTACAACATGATGGAAATGCAGGTATGTTTTTATCCCGGGGGGGCGGGGGGGGGGGGGGAGTGCGCATATTTTTCNGTAATGACCATATTTTTCTATTTTCTGAGAGTCCGTTTCAGCTCTTGAGACCAGCAAGGGAGAGCAGCTTTAAATATTTTTAAACTCTTTGTTTTCCCAAGGGAAACACTAAATCTATCTGTACTGCCTTTCTGCTGGGAATGTTTTCATGCAATAAAGTCAAGGTAACTTCAGTATAAAGAAGACAAGTCAATTTCTTAATCTTCTACTTCAGCTTTGCTAAATAAATGACTTCATATAAATGCCTGTAGGGATAAAAAGCTGAACATAGAATCACAGATTGGTTTGGATTGGAGGAGACCTTAAAGCCCATCTCATCCCACCCCCTGCCATGGGCAGGGACACCTTCCACTATCCCAGGTTGCTCCAAGTCCCACCCAACCTGGCCTTGGACATCCCCCAGGGATGGGGCAGCCACAGCTTCTCTGGGCAACCTGTGCCAGGGCCTCCCCACCCTCACAGGGAAGAATTTCTTCCCAGTATCTCATCTAACCCTGCCCTCTGGCAGTGGGAAGCCATCTGAGCGTATCTGTGGCCTCCTCTGGACTTGCTCCAGCAGCTCCACATCCTCGGTGGTGAGGACCCTCAAACTGGAGGCAGCACTGCAGGTAGGGTCTCACCTGAGCGAAGAAGGGGGAAGAATCCCCTCCCTCACCCTGCTTCCCACACTAAAAGGAAACCACAGCTGCCTCGAGTGAGTGGCTTCTTCCCACAGCACAGCTTTCACCCACAGCCCTGCACCCCCACTCATGTCTGGACTGAACCTCAACACTCCTTTTGCTAGGCCCCCACTGCACACACTGCCAGCCACCGCAAATTAAGGCCGTGTAATGAGATTTCTGCATCTCTGTGCATCTCTAGCTCTGTTTGATTTCTCACTGATGTGATGTAATGATTTCTGATGATACATTACTATTTTTAGTCATTTTCTTCCTTTGCAAGAGACAGGAAAGCAAGAAGCCAAGCAATCTGCGTTGTACCACTGCTCTTCAGCGGAATAGTCATTCTTTGGCCTTGGGATGATTTTGTGCTAGTTATTTTCCTTCTAAAGAGTAGTATGTGAGCCGTTGTTGTTTGCCGTAATCCTGCATTATTACAGATCCGTGATCCTACTTGAAATCTGGGGATAGAGCCTAGCAGAAAAAAATCCATGTGCCATTTATATATATAGCAGTTTCATACTCCAGTTCTCTTAGATGACTGAGGTGATTAACTGTTTAATTGTTCATATTCAGAAATTATTCTTTGAAATTAAGTGTAGAGGCTCTGGGAAAAAAAGTGAAAAAATAGTAAACATATTAATGCTGTGGTCAGCCTTGCTGTTGAGAACTCCTGGGACTGGGGTCTGTTTCTGCTTCCAGTGCACCCACTGCTTTGTCATGGTGGGAGACCAAAAAAAAGGTACTTTTTCTTTACTGTCAGTGGAATTCTCGTGTCCTTTTTATTTCTCTTTTCTTAATGTGTTTATTGCATCTCCATAAAGCTGGCATTGGAAGCTGTGAATTCCTGAGGTGAGGGTGTGAGCTGAGCTCTGTGCAGTGAAACCTTCAGGGAAAACCAGTGACAGCACCTGGCCCTGGGAACGAGAAACCTCTGAAATCAAGGGCAGCTGCAGTAGCAGGCTCAACCTGGGATGCTTCACCACCACCAGATTTTTTTTCTTGCCTGTTGGCAGCGCTAAAGTGAGAGAATGCAGTCAACTAATTTGCAATGCAGTGTTAAAACTCAGTCGCCTGGGCATTGGGATTGTGGCACAGTGCTTTGTAAAGAGTATATTTGGTTATTTTAAGATGTATTTTAAAAGTCCATGAGGCTATGCTGTTTGGTTGTTTCTTTGGGTTTTTTTGTCCCCTACTTGGCTTCAAACTGACAAGAGAGCAGGGTTAGATTGGATATTGGGAAGAAATTGTTACCTGTGAGGGTGGGGAGGCCCTGGCTCAAGGTACCCAGAGAAGCTGTGGCTGCCCCATCCCTGGAAGTGTCTTAAGGCCAGGTTGGACGGGGCTTGGAGCAACCTGGGATAGTGGAAGGTGTCCCTGCCCATGGCAGGGTGCTGAAACAAGATGGTCTTTAAGGTCCCTTTCAACCCAAATCAGTTGTGCGATTGTGTGCTCCTGTTAAATGTTTATGTTTATAATGGAAGAGCAGTTGCACATAGGTAAAACCTTATAAAAATGAAGGCCTTGTTGCCTTTGTAGAATCATGGCTCAGGCCTGTTACTTTGACTAAGTAGAAAAGGACTATGGGAAAGAGACACAGCTGAATTAAGGGTAGAAAAACATGCTGTGTGACCATTGCGTGCTCACATCGTGGTGTATGGTGGTTGGTTAAATTATGTTTGTTGTGCTTTAAAACTGTGTAAACTGATAACTGGCTAACTGCTTTAAAAGGCCAGGTTTTTGCAATAAAGGGCTCTCCTTTGCACCTGCCTGAGAACTGTGTTGTTTCTTATCGCAACAGAGCAGTATTTGTCATGTGTGCTTTCAGAAGTCATTGGAATTGTACTGTTCTGAGGCCAGAATTATGGATTTGATTCCTGTGAATATTCCCTGCCCTTAGGAAGGCTTGCTGGTTAGCAGGTGTGAGTTAGCATCCACAGAACTTTCGAATTTCATCTTTGGGCATCAAATGTCTGTACAGCATTTAGGGAGGATTGGCTGGGCACAGACTGAGATGAAAAACATCAAAAGCAGGAGAGTAAATCATAAGGATTCTTTTTCTGTTGTAACTGGGTTTGGTGCTTTTTGTAAATACTACAGCCAGAAAATGTTCTGATGGGAAGGAGACTTACAAGCTAGTGCTCCCTCTGCTTTGTTATTTTTAGGTGGTTTAAAGGGTTGGGGTGATATACTGGTTCCTCTTCAAGTTACAGAGAAATTCCCACAGCTTCAGCAGGGCCAGGATTGTATCGTCCCTCTGAAAGAAATGGAAAAAGTGAAATGCCGATGGATATTTATTTACTGAGTTGCATTCACTCAATAGCATGTGCTTGTAGTATGACTCCCTCTGGGAGCCTGGTTAATCAAAAAAAGTTAAAAAAAATTAAAACACTTTATGCAGTTTCTGTTCTCTGTTTCTCCTGCCCTGTTGTGAATTTCCAGCACCATGGGAAGGCAGAGTTTGGTGCAGAGAGCACTGTGTGACTGGGGATTTCCTGTGTGCTGGGGATACACTTGGTAGATTGAGTATAGGCAGGAGAGATGCTGGAGCCAGTTTGGCTGCTCGTCTGGGCCACCTGCAGCCACATGCCTTGGGCCGTGAGCCACAGCTTGAGGCCTGTGGTCCGGCATCATGCTGGAGATGAAGTGCTGCCTCTGCTGTCTGTCTCTAGAGGCTCTTGTTCTCAAGAGTAACTGATATGAACATCAAGTGCCTGTTTCCCCCAAACTTGTGGTGCAGCTTAGTTGTACTTGTGGGTGTGCTCACGTCTCTGACTAAAGATAGTTAAATCTCTGTTGCTTCTACTGGCTAGTGAGGCATTTCCCTGGATGCTGTATGGAATGTCTGTTGTGGGCTTACTGGGAAAAAATAAAGCCTGCCTGGATACCCTCATGGGAGCTCACTGGTTTCATGAAGGATGAGCAGCAGTGACATTTGGACAATAGGAACATCTTCCTTGGGCAAAGCCCTGGCAGGAATCCTCTCCTTATTCTGCTGTATTGGCTGCTCACTTCACTCTGGATTTGGGACTTTTCCTGCTCTCAGAGTTTGTGATGTGCAGGGAGAAGCTCAGGTGAAATGAGTTCTGATGTCGGAGCAGGTACAGAGTGCTGCAGAGCCAGGAACTGGGTCAAGCCCTTGGGCCCCTGCATACAAATGCCTTCCTTTGATCTCCTCAGCACCAGGATGGGCCATCCTGCAGTGCTTTTATCCAAAATGCTGTTCTGCCCTACAAACACTTAGGGCTATATTAATTTTTCATATAGTTTTCTCCATGTCTCTTTCTTTTCCAGGTTCTTAATTGATTTCTAGTTTTATGTTTCTTTGATTACTTTTGAGTTGCAAAATAGACAAGTCTGAGGAAAAAGACTGAGCTATATTTGTGGAAGAGTTAATCTTTCAGTCCATTTCCTCTGAATTAAACCAAAACAGCAGTAGCAAATCTAGGAATCCTTTCCAAGGTGACTTATGTTATTGGAATAAAATTGGGCTTGTACCTTCTTTTCCTTTCTAATTTATTGTTGAGAAACCTGTGAATTACTTCCTTAACGTGCATTCATTTTTATTGCTTCTAAATCCCTCATTCCTGTCTGGGGGGTTTACATTCTCCTGAATAGAGAAATGGGAGCAGGAAAGTGCTGAAAGCTGAGCCACTGCGATGTGATGGGGATTTAGCCCTTGGCTGTAATTAAAAGGGTTCATCAATAAAGCTTTAGCACAGAGTGCTTCCAGCAAAACCCTGGATAGGAGGAGATGGAGATTATACCAGGAAAAGACTGTTGGAATAGTTTCCATCAGCCTCCAGATGGAGCTAGTGAAACTGTTGCTTCTCAGCTCTGTTCCTCATTGTCACTGTGTCTGTTAGGACTTCTTTTCCTTTTTAACTCATTCCAAAATTATATTGATGTTCTGAAAAAGGTTTCAAAAATAAATTCACAAATTTACAAAGCAGGTTGTTTTATAAATTTCTCAGAATCCATAGAACAGGCTGCTGGGTGAGTGACTAAGGGATTTCAATGTTTAATTGACATCTCAGGGAGAAACACTTACTTACAAATCTAAACCCTTGAACAATCTTAAAATATAATTTAAAAGTAAATGTTTAGCCTCTGAGATGACTTCTTTATAGCGAAAGAAAGATGTCAGCATTGCTGCTATTTCTAGAAAATACCATGCAAAACAACCATAAGTGGAAAAAACCACAAACCCTTATTACAGTAAATTTGGGCAGGAAGAGGAATAAAGTTAAAAACCCAGTTAGAGATTAAAGGCACTGCAGAACACTGAGTGCAGGGAAGCAAGACATGGCTAAAGTGTGTTTGATTGTTTCTATAAATACAGGTATGTAGGAATGCAAACTGAGTCACTGCTTCCAGGAATTTACTGAGCAGTTTTAAAAGTTTGCAACAATCATAAATAATGTGGCTTTCGGTCATCTGCAGAGAGGATCCAGCTCATAATGATGGCTGCAGTGTTCCTGCTAATAATTCCAGTAAAAGCAATAGGGAATGTGTACGGGGTTTACCCTGAGAGTGCAGCAATGCAGATTGGTTCATGTGCAGAATTTAACGAAAATCTTACAGATCATTTAAATGTGTTCGTTTCCCTGTGAGTCTTTGCCAAAAAAGATTCTCCCCAGTGTCTGCATCTTTTGGAGTAAAAAAAAGCTTTAATTTGTTAAATTGAAATTCTCATGCCTCTGAGCAGTGATGTTTGTGGAGAGAACACTTCCCTCATGCAGAGAGCAGAGGAGAGAGGGATTTTCCTCCCCATTATCCGTGCTTTTAGACAGAGGAGGTTTCACCAGCCAGCGTGCATATGCTGGCGAATCTGATGGAGCTGGACCTAAGGAGGATTTGGCAAACAGATGGAGAGAGAGAGAGAGGCAGGGTCAGGAGCAGAGCCTTGTGAGCTCCTCACAGACCCCTTTTACTTCCTGTGGGCTCCTCTTGGCCTATAAACATTTTTAAGGGTGGATTACAGCCTGCTTGGCTTAATTTCCTTCTCGGTCTTGCCCTCAGCAGGGCCGGGTCCAGGGCTTCTCCCAACCCCAGCCGTGCTCATGCAGTTCAGCTGTTGGGTTGGTGTTCTAATTATTGGACTGGTTGGTGCAGATGATGCTGTACTTCTGGCTTCCTTGGATGGAACTATTCGGGAGTAATGTAATGAGACTTGAATTTTTGGGTTTGTAAGCCAGGCTGTGTACTGCAGTTGATGGGATAGCTTTGCTATACTGTGCCCTTGTGAGCCTGGTAGTCCCGTTCAGCCTTGGTTTTCTGGGGAGAGGCACGTGTTCTCTGAGCCTTAGGGACTTTCCCATCAGTTTGTGTCAGGGATGGTGCTAGAAGCAGCTGTTTGTAAATCTAGATGTGTGGGTTATGGGTCATTATTGCATTAGCGTATTGTGCAGAAGACCTCTGATGACCATGTATCACACAAGAACCAGGCTCGTCCAGCTATATGCAGAGATGCAGAGATGCATTCACTTTCCAGGGATCTTGCTTTGTTTAAATATTTCATGATACTTTATTATGTGATATGATTTAATGATATTATATTACACTGTAAGATATTTCATTATATGGAGACCCTGTGGCTCCAGTTCCTGCCAAGAATTGTGTTACACCCCACGGTAGAGCTGAACGTGTTCCACATGTTTTACTCTGCTCTTATGTGCTGGTGTCCATAGCAGGAAGTGACTAAAGCTCGCAGGTGAGAAGTGAGAGTTTACAGATAAAACACCCTGAAATCAGGTATTTTCCTGTTGTGTTTTCATCATGAAATGAGCGTATCTGTAAAACCTTTCCTTTGGTCCAGTGTCCTGTGCAGGAGTCACACTGCTGCATGCAGCTGCCTCTGTGTTGGTGATAATGGGATTGAGCAGCACCAGAGTTGGGGCTTAGTTTTCCAAAAGACTTGCACATTTTTGCAAGACTTGTCCCCCGTAGGAATTTTGGATGGAGCTCTCTACATCTGCATCATTAAAAGAGTTAGTCTGAAGATTTCTGACATAGGTATTTCTAAATACATGGTTGTAGAAATAAAATTTGACTTCTGTGACATCAAATTAACAGGAATCAATATTCAGCCTGGCACAAAGAAGACCAGCATTGCTGAAGATGATAGAGTTCTGCTGGTTTACAGAACTCATGTTGGACCACAGTTTATATATTTATTATGCATTAAAGATAACAATACTTTTCTCATATAAAATAGACTCTTCAACTTGATTAAATGCTGTTGTGCTACTTACAGTACTTAAAAATTCTTACTTCTGATTTTGTAATTTATATTCCCTCAGTTTATATTCTCTCAAATTTCTATTTTTGTGAAGAGAGGAAGGGTCATTTTAGGGCAAACCCACTTTACGTGTAATCCTCATCTGTGCCTCCTTCTCCACTTCTTCCCTATGCAGAAGTTCATAGAGTTTGAAGATGCATTGGAACAGGAGAAGAAAGAACTACAAATCCAAGTGGAACACCTTGAATTTCAGACTCGACAGCTGGAGCTGAAGACCAAAAACTATGCAGACCAGAGTAAGCAAAGCTGTGCACCAGACACCATTATACACATTGCCTTCCACACACATACAGTGCTACTTTAAAAATAATTTTAATATTTTTTTTTTTGTTTCAATGTAATTTGTGCAAAGCCCGAAATACCTCGTTATCCCTTACTTTGATGTAAAATTCTGAGCCTTCTAAAGGGTGGTATGTACCCATAATAATTCAGTGAAGGCTACATTTCTTGTCTTTTGTGGTCAGTCTCTCCAGATGCAAGGTGCAAGATTTGGGCCTTTGGAACCTGGTTTCCAGGTTCTCCTTGTAGAATCTTCCATTTTTTCTCTTTTAAAAATCATCACATTAATTAGTTAGTTACTTCATTTGTGTATTTGTTTTTACAAATACTTCCTTAATACCTGCAGCCATTGAAGTTTCCCTCAGAATCTGTTGGTGTTTTGTCCAGTACTCCTGTTCCTCTAGTAGCCAGAAGAGCCAGAGGACAATTTAAATTATTGCCAAACTGAGATGTTTACAGGGCACCAGGCTACTGCTGAAAAACTTCTATGGTTTTATTTCATTTATGGTGCAAAATCGCTGGTATTGGGAACATGCAGGTATCCATGAACTAAGTTTGTAATGAAGACCAAATCCCACAATTCCGTTTCTGTTTGTTTTATTCAGTAGGTGTAAATTAATTTCTAACAAAATAGGCTTTGTTTCTCAAACAGTTTATTTTGAGAGCCAGGTGTGTGTTAGCTGATAGTTGGGATCTTCTCTTGGCAGTTTCTCGACTGGAAGAACGTGAATCGGAAATGAAGAAGGAGTATAATGCTCTGCATCAGCGTCACACGGAGGTAGGATATCATCTTTCTAAATAAATAAACTCTTCGTCTATATCTAAATGACCATATCATGTAAAAGAATTCGGCTTTACAATCCTTGTGATGACTAGAGCTTCTGAACTTTGGGAACATCAGAAATACCTGACTGGAGTGTGTAAAGAGGATGGAGCCAGGCTGTGTTCACTGGTGCCCAGTGGAGACAGCTGGCACAAACTAGGACACAGAAGGCTTACTCCAAACAAAGTAGTGAAAACTACTGCGAGGACAATGAGCCCTGGCACAGATTGTTCAGAGGCGTATTGGACTCTCCTTGCTTAGAGATACTCATAAGCCACCTGGATCCGGTCCTGGCAGGCTGCTCTGGGTGGCTCTGTTTCAGCAGGGAGTGGACTGATGGACCTGAGGACATTCTTCCAATTCAGCTGTTCTGTGATGCTGTGCACAGTGCCCTGCTACCTCATCTCCCATTGCCAGCGAGCCTCCAGGAGATGTTTTATGTTGTTTTGGGATATGCTCTTTCAAGGCTCTTCGGTTAAGAGATTCAGCTGAATTAATTTCTGACACTATTTGCTGACAAATTTTCTGTCAGATGAGACCATTCACTTACATCATCAGCTTAGAAGGCAACAGTAAAGACAAGGAAGTGTGCAAAAAAACCCCAGGGAATTGGAAATGGATGGTGTAGGAAATTAAACAAAAGCAGAAAATAAGCCTTTCCTTTTCCTCTGTTTGCCTCATGGATTTTTCTCTCCTCACAGATGATTCAGACCTACGTGGAACACATTGAGCGATCTAAGATGCAGCAAGTTGGGGGAAATAACCAAACTGAGGGCAGTGTACCTGGGAGAAGGTAGGGCCATGACCTTTCCATGTAACATGTGTCACCTGGGAACTTATACACTGAGTGTGCTTGTTTGAGAGAGAAAACAGAGCAGGACCTTTCCCTGGGGACGCGGATTATAGCTGAAGCTCTTTTTTAATGGGTTCTAGGTAGTTGTGGGTACTTGATGGTGAGGAGCTTTGTATGTTGTTTTACAAAGGTGAGGCTTTATCATGCTGCTGTTGATGGGGCCTCTGGAAAACACATTTATATTCTTAGGTAGCATGTAGAGATTTATCTATGGAACGGATGGAGGTGTCAAAGTGTTTGTGAGTGTACGTGTCTTTATATGTGGGATGGGCAGCAAAACCATAGCAATTAAATGCATTAGCCGTTACAGGATTTTTACCCCCATTGTTCTTTCAGAGGAAGCTTTCTGTCAGTCACCAAAAATCCTACTTATGTCCAAGAAATGGATTTTCCTCCCTTCCTGTATTGTTTGGGTTCTGACTAGAATTAGATTGTCTAAAATATAGGAATCAATTGAGAAAAACAAAAAAAAGCTAGATGTCAGCTTTCCTAGGCAGAAGAGACAGGCATGAGGGGTGTAGAAAGCTAGAGAGGACATGGTGTAAAAAGAACCAGTAGTTTGTAGCTGCTCATCTGTTCATAAAATCTCCCTTATCAGACTGTTTTTTTTCCTTCTCTTCTATCCCTCACAGTCTGGAAATCCAGAGTGAGCTTCCAGAACATGATCTGATCCTAGTGTTAGAGATGGAATGGGATAAGTGTGTTAGGCTTGTTTCTCTCCCCACGTACACTTCTGGAAGTAAGAATATATCTGTGGAAGTGCTTACACAGTAAAATCTAAAAGTACTATAGGCAAAAGCAAACTTAGGGCATCTCTCTTTTAAAGGGTGGGTCCTGTGTGCACCTGTCAACTTTGAGTCATAGAATCATAGAATATCTTGAGTTGGAAGGGAGCCACAAGGATCATCAAAGTCCAACTCCTGAGCTGGACTGCATAGTAGAAATGGTTTTTAATGAGCATTTCCTTCCCTGACTCTCAAATAAGCTGATATTAATTGTGGCTTTATGTTAACATTCCATGAAAGAGCTGCCCAGTGAAAAATGTTGCTGGTTATATCTACAAGACTGCCAGTCTTTGTGGTGAAGGGCAAAATTTTCATCAAGAATTGCCTCTTCATATCAGAGAAGTTAGTCTTTTACCCTTTAAGTGTGGCATATTGCTAGTGTCCTTGGAGAGAAACACTGTATGTATGTGAAAAGCTCATGATGAGACTGTGATCCAAGTCTGTAGGAGCTACCAGTGGGAAATGGGAGTTTTTTCTTAATTTCCAGCTTTGCACTGTTTGCGTGTGTGCGTGTGTAGCTGTCTGTTTGTTGTGCTTGTGCATAAGCACCTGGGTCAGGTGTGTTTTGATGTCATTGTACAGCTGGAGGGGGGAACACCAGTGTTTGTGGATCTTAGTGCACTGGGTGAGGGGACAGGCATAATTTCTCATGACCTATGACACAAATTTGAGTGCATTTATTTAAAATAAATGGGACTAGGGAGAAGTTTGTGCAGCAACTTTTGTGGGGGTGGTGTGTATCAATGGCCATCCAAGAGGTGTAATGAGTTTGTACCCACTTCCACATGGCGTGGGTTGCAGTGCATGTGTACCTTGTGTCTGTGGTAGGTTGCATGTTTGCATGACATTTGCTCTCTAATGGTTGTTCTTTTTGTCTCGCTTTTTGTGGGATTGCTGCTGTTTGGCTGCTTTGTTTGTCACTGCAGTCATCGCCAGTCCTGGAGAAAAAGGTAAATCCTATTGCTACATCTGAACTTCATTAATCCAAGTGTTGGAGGTTGCTGTGGAGTGGTGACACTGTGATGCTGGGAATATATTGTACTGGCATATTTGCTCTCTGTGTCTACTGCACCTGTGCTGGACTTGCTGGTTCGGGGGTGCAGAGGGAGCCATGGAACTGGGATAACACAGCACGGAGAAGCTTGTGTATGCAAATGCAGAAGACACACAAGTTTGGTCCCAAAACAGGATCAGATGTCTGGGATGGGATGTTTACACTTCACATCCACTAATGTTTTAAGAAGTCATAGAATCATAGAGTCGTAGAGTCATAGAATACCCTGAGTTGGAAGGGACCCAGAAGGATTATCAAATCCAACTCCTGGCCCTGCACAGACACCCCAAAATCCCATCCTGTGCCTGAGAGTGTTGTCCAAATGCTCCTGGAGCTCTGGCAGCCTTGGGGCCTTGTCCATTCCCTGGGGAGCCTGTCCAGTGCCCCACTACCCTCTGGAGAAAGAACCTTTTCCTGAAATCTAGCCTAAACCTCCCCTGACACAGCTTCATGCAATTCCCTCAGGTTCCAAGAAATTTCTTCTCTCTTATTTTGCTCTAGAGAACAAGCTGTGCCTGATTTCTGAGTGGAGCAGAACAAGTGTGTCAGTGTCAGTAGTATTCCAAAGGCACTTCTTTCTGGTGGTTGGGCAGGGAGTGCTGTGCCCAGAGTCTTCAAAGAGACTGGTTCTCCTCTTTAAATGCTGGCAAACAAACTGTAGTTTTGTTGTGTTTTGTAAACTTTAGGATGTTGCTTGTAGAACATCCTGATCCCAGGTTTTGGCTACTGCAAACATTTATTGAGGAGTGTGCTGTTCACCTTGTAACTCAAGGTGGAACTAACAAATGTTAAGACTCACCCTGGCTGGGTCCTGGAAAGATTTGGGTGTATGAGGGCAACTACAGCACTCAAAATTTAGATCAGCCCTGAGGATACTTCAAATTTCTTTGAATTTAAATTTGGTAGCCAACTCCAGGACTGCAAAACTGGAGTTAGCTCTGCTGGGGTGTTTGTTCTTTCCCCTTTCCTGGGAGGTTTAGAAGAGGCTTGAAGGTGTTTCCAAAGAAACTCAGCAAGGAAATTTCCTGACAGTCTGTGCTAAAATTCTTTCCTGAAGATTCTACGGCTTCTGATGCTGCAGAGACCCTGTATCTCTGTCTCTTTAACAGGGACTGTGAAATTCACACATTCCCTCTCCATTTGGTGGCTCCTGTATTTTCTTGTGTGTTAAGTGTGTATGTGTTTGCAGATGAACAAAAAAGAAAAAGGGAAAGTATAATTTAATGTCTCTCTCAGCATACGTTTGGGGCAGCCTTTTTGTCTCAGTGTTGTCCGTGAGTTATGTCAGGCCATCCCAGCATAGTCACTAAGATATTTTGGCTGCACCACTGGTTTGACAAGGACTGTTCTGCAGTTACAGGAAACTTTGTCCTGCTCCATACACCTATGAAGGCAAGACTCTCTTAAAACTATTGTTCTATCCCGAAGAAAAGGAAAGATACAAAAATAATGGTTAAAGCATCTCAAAAAATGGCCTAATTTTGTTTTCTCCCTAAAAAGAGAGATTTTTTTGAAGTAGACTCTTAGAGACCCTTGGGTTATTTCTTTAACTGTAAAACTAGAAATTTTCTGGTTTTGTGGCATGAAGTGGCTCTGATTTCTAGTTTTGAATCCCTTCATAATCTCTTACACATAACTGACTACTTTCTGTGGTGCTTGGATCAGTGCCAGGGTGAAGATTTCCTAGGAGGAAAACATTTGCCTAGTATGTTACTTAGAAACTTGAAACCCAGCTGTTAGAAACTTTCAGGGTCTTAAAATGATAGCAGTGGGATAAAGAGAGGTACCTCCCAGTAGACAGGCAGAGGTAGTTGTTCTTTGGCATCATGACCTAGTAGGGCAGGAGTAAGTGGCAGGTTACAGTCATAAATTGAGATTTAGACAAACAGCCGTGGAATGTTTTCACTAAACTGTCAGGGATTATTTAAGGCACAAGCAGCAAGATGCCTTTGGTAGTGGAAAGGAAAAGCTACAAGGAAACTGACAATTCCTATCACATAGGAGTCTGGGGTTGAATCTGTGGAGAAATAATAGAGTCATTAAGGTTGGAAAAGACCTCCAAGATTGTCAAGTCTAACCTTCAACTGAATACCCTCATGCCCACTAAATCATATCACAGAGTGCCACATCCAGACGCCTTTTGAATGCTTCCAAGGACTGTGACTCCGCCACTGCCCTGGGCAATGTTTCCATGCTTAACCACTTTTTCAGTGAAGACATTTTCTGCAATATCCAACCTGAACCTACCCTGGTGCAACTTGAGGACATTTCCTCTTGTCCTATTGCTTGTTACCTGTGAGAAGGTTAATGACGTTGTGTCAGTGATCTGTGTTCCTCCAAAATCCAGTTAACATGCCTCCTTTCTAAGAGGGTTTGTGTATGAAACTTCCATGTATGAGTCTAGTATCTTCAGGAGAGGATTTTAATGCAGATTCCTAGGAAAAGTGCATCCCAAGCAAGCCACACTGGAAAAACCTTTCTGCCCCATCTTGCCTATTCAAGACAGGCCACAGGAGGCCTTTTTGGCTGGGCAGTGCTGGGAGTGAGAAGGTGGGGCATTGTGGTTTTTCTCAGCAAACATTGCCTCCTCTGCTGGACACTGCACCTCTGTCCTTCCTAAAAGAGCTGGCTGGTGTACCATCCCCTGTGTTAGTGTGTTTGCTCTGTCCCAGGGGGCCTGTAGCAGTTGTTTTCCATGGTCACAGGTGAGGTGGCTGTGCTTGTTTCCCAGCCTGGGCATGACACCCAATGCTGATGATCATTACAGAAAGGCATATGGAGATCTGCTGTTACTAACAGTGTGCTACAGAAGGGCAGGTTTCATCACACCCACACGATTAAGCAGAAACCCTGTGCAGGAGTAGGTGAAGTACAAGTGAGTCCGAGTGTGGGTGCACATCACACAGAGAATCAATTTAGTTCAGCTCTGCAGGGACTGAAGTCAATTAAAGATACCCCGAACCAGTTGCTGGGTTTGGCAAGCTGCTGCCACAGCCTTCCCATCTCCACTGCTTGTTCTAGATTTTCTCCCACTGAAGCTTGGTCTCAAAATCTGTGCCAGCTTTTATGTTCAGAATCAAACCTGCAGCTAGTGAGTCACCTGCAGTTGCCAGAAAGGAGAAGATGAACAGAATACACTTAGAGACACCTAGCAATATGCATGATGCATTCATTTATATCTTTGTTTAGTTTCTGAATTGCGAGTGCATTGTAATATGGGTATGGAGGGAGGATCAAAGAGTACAAATACTCTCATGCTTAAAATTGGAAGTGATCCAACCCATCTGGTTCCTGTTGTTGAAGCTCACCAGATTTGGGGTGGAATGTCCTAAGTTTCATGTAGATGACATTTCAAAGCCTTATTCCTCACCCTGGGATGACATCTCTAGAAGCTACGGGAGCTTTTATTTTTTTGCTGTGAGAGTTGTTTGCTGTGGTTTATTTTCCCCCAGTACCATTGTTTCTCAGAAGAAGC
Organism: Eulacestoma nigropectus; assembly: GCA_013397775.1. Taxonomy (NCBI): domain Eukaryota; kingdom Metazoa; phylum Chordata; class Aves; order Passeriformes; genus Eulacestoma; species Eulacestoma nigropectus. Next base: position 35,056 of record VZTE01004710.1, read on the forward strand.
ACTGACTTAAATTGGCTGGCATTTGCCTGCACTTTTGTGTTCCCCCAAATTTCTCATACTGATGGAGCAGTCAGTTGTACCTGTTATGACCACTGACTCCGTCCCTTAGAGTCTCCTCAGGAGAAGGTATTACTCTAGCAGTAACACCATGGGACTGAGCAGCCAACACCAAGGAAGTTTGGAAATTGGGAGTTCAGACAGCTGCCATGTGAGGGTAATGGTTGCAGTCCAATTTCTAGTGTCTAATATTTCACATACACTAGGTATGCTGTTTGTTTTCTATCAGAACCTTGTACACAGCTAACACAGCTTTCCTCTCTCTCTCTGTTTGTCTCTTTAGCAGGAAGGAACGTCCCAACTCCCTGAATGTCTTCCCCCTCGCTGATGGCATGGTACGTGGGCAGATAGGGGCCAAGATCGTCCCAACACTAGACCACTGGCACCTGAGTGACCTCGGCCAGCTGCAGTCCAACTCCAGCTACAAGGTTTTCTAGACCATCACAGAGCAAGGGTTTCCCACTCTCTCACTGTCGATAACATCTCACATTTCATTAAGCTGGAGACAATCTGTGTCCGTAACCCTTTGCAGCCTCTCCCTATGTGTTTGCTCCCATAGTAGCTGTGCTGGAGGTGGGATGATCTTCTTCTGCAGATCTGGTATATGGTGCAGGAAGGATTTGACACAGCTCCTCATGCTGCTTGTCTCAGGGATAATCTCCTTTACTTGGCTGGCCCCAAGTTGAGAGGGATGTGTGTGGAGGCAGTTAGGGATTGAGGGAAGAGAAATCCTTCACTTCTTAATAGCTTATTTGGGATAGGACATGGTGGAACCTGTCCCTTCTCTCCACTTTGATAAGAGCAATGGTTCTGCAACTCAAGTGGGGCCAGGCATTGGGTTGCACTTGCCCTTAAGTGTTTGTCATTTTTGACTGATCTCCTGGCCTTCCTTTCTTCACTAAAAAGGGCTCCTTCTTATCCTGTCTGAATGCTCAAGTCTTGCACTGCGCTTAAAGGTGTTACATTCCTCCTATGCCTAGTCACTGCTCTAGACTTGCACTGTCTAGCTTCAGTACATCTGTCACCGTTACTGCTCTGCCTTCTGCACCAGGTCTTCCAAAATCCTCACAGCATTGCAGCTCCACTGGAGCAGCTCATGGTGCTGCCTGATGCATCTTGTGCTCTGCTCTGCCATTTCAGGGGTCTCCACTCTACTGCTCGGAGTCTGGTCTGAGCCCCGAGGCCTAAGTGGTGCACTCTGAGCTGACAGCTCACTGCAGCTGTTTACAGATTAGGCTATGCATGGTGACCCACATTTCCCATGAACTATATGTGTAGACTTTGCAAAGTCTTTGTGCTCAGGATCCCACCAAATTTTTCTCTTTAAATGATTTTCCACAAATGCCTGGTGACAGATCTGAGAGCCACTGGTTTCTCTGCTGAGCACAGCTCAGTGTGTCCACTGGTATCTCACAGAGCTTCTGCTCTGCTTCAAAAGTGTCTAATTATATTTACCTTCACTCTGCTTGGAATTTGTAGAACGTTAGCTGTTTTATGTGTCATGTGTAAGGACTGGTCTCCATTTGAAAAGTTGTGAATCACTGATCCTGTAAAATATACTGAGGCAGTAAAGGCAAAGAGGAGATAAAGAAATTCCCAACTTCTTGTACTCATTCTACATGTCTCCAGATTCCATGAATGGGCTTTCACCTGAGGGATTCTGCAGCAGTGGCCTTCTTGATGCATGGACAATTTCACAATTTACTCAGAAAACAAAGCAGCAAGTTAGTATTTTTAACATTACCTCTGTAAAGCAGCCAGGCCTATCACAGCACAAATGTCAGCACTTCGTCAGCTCTCTGCCACTGTGGAATTTGGAAATCCAAAATATCGTTGTCTAGGATGGAGGGTTGGAATCCAGTCCTTACTGTAGTGTTAGAGGCACAGAAGTTTGGGAAATGTAGCAACTTGCAGAATGCCATTCAGGTCCCACAGTCATTTCTGGAAAGCTCTGCCTGGAATTAGGGAGTAGCAGTGCCACAGTACAATAACATAATAATGGACAGTGGAAATGAGGACAGAGTGTGAATGTGTTTCTTCATACTAGTGCTGTGCCAGCACAACCAAAATATACAGAGCCCAGCCCACCTTTGGAATCAGTTATTCCTCAGGCTCTCCAGGCAGTGCTGCACACCTTGGTGTGAACAGATCTTCCAGTGATCAGGCTGGGCAGTGGGGGTTAGTTTTTAGAGAACTGGGTGACGCTGTGGTTAGATCCATCTTCTACAGCCTTGCTAAGGTCTAATTCCTTAAGTGGTCCCACTGAGAACTTGCAAAAGAAGTAACCCAGCATCTGCATTGCAGGGGAACACAGCAGCAACCCAGATAAATGGGAAGCTTTGGTGTCCAAGTTCAGGTAATAGAGGTTGTTCTGCCTTGGACAGGGAAGACGCCCTGCACGGGAGTTGGAACTAGGTGATTCTTAAGATCCTTCCCAACCCAAGCCATTCTGTGATTATTGACTGGATCTCTTAGTTATGTGGTGGTGGTGGTATCAGGCCAAAAAAATCTGGTTCCAAGAAAGCTTTGTGCAGAAGTAGCAGTGTGCTGCTCCAAATGTATCATGCTGGGATTCATGTTGGTGCTTGTTAAGGACACTCAGAGTGGAATGCTAGGATAGAGGAGGCTAGATGGTGCAGTGGAGCTAAGGAGCTTGTGCTGTGGAAGACTTGGATGGGTAGTCTGTTACGGAGAATTTCCTGAGTATGGAGCAAATTCATGAATAATTACCTTTAATTGTGATTGACTGACTTGCTAGTTTGGAACGGAGATTTTCCTCCCACAAGCTTCTTGCACACTCTGTGACTGAAATGCTATCTCTTAAATCCTCTGCATGACTGACTTCTCAGCAGTGTGGCTCATGCCCCCCTTGCCTCTTCTTCAGAGCTCTGATATTTTGCTTACATCACTCACACATAACTCACCTTCCCAGTATGTACCTGACTATTCTCACTAGTTTTCCTTCTTCATGGGGCCATACTGTACTTACGTTTTAAGTGTCCTTGTTTACTTTTTATTACTATTTTCTGTTTTAGTTGCTGTCGTTATTTTATTTTTGCATTCAGTTGTACATTTATTTTATACAGTGTTTTGGAGATGAAAATCCTTAACATTTTTGTTTTTATGTACTATGCTTTCAGTGTTATAACCATACAATTGTGGCTTCTCATGGTGACATATGACTGCTATGAATGTTGGGCCTTTACAATGCATTTTGGAGGTCACTACTACACAGTTGATGTTTAGGAGGTTGACAGGTATGGCTGTAGGTAAGTGGTGGCTGTGGAGAGTATTCTTTGGGTGAGCTATGGGTTTTGGAGAATGCCTCCTGTGCTGGAGAGGAGAGCTGTACTCTAAGTGCAATATTTAGCATTAACAGAGCACTCAGACAATAGAAGGAAGATACCAGCTTCTGGGCTGTGAAGAGGAGCATGTTGGTAGTATTTACATTTGGGAAGAATTTCTCCAATGCAGGCTGAAAGGGTTGATAAAGTATGTTTTCTAGGTAAATACAAAACTCCCATCTATAACCCAAGAGTAGTGAAAGACCGGGGTAATTACTTATTCGTGTGTTCTGGGTAAGGGGCAGGTTATGTCAATAAACAAGAAGTTACAGGATATCTCTGATACAAATATCACCCTTAGACACTGATGGTCCAGGGCTTTTGAATGACATCTGGTTCATAAGAACAAGGAATGACAAGTGGAGTGGACCCACCTGGGTGTCTCTTACACGGCTAAGATGCTCCTGAACTTTGGTTATTCTCATAGACTTACAGTGAGTCCAAGAACATCCCTGAATTCTTTCATCCAACAGCAGTTTTGTTTTATGGTTGCACTTCACACTTGATACTCTTGCCCCTTTGTACATCAGAAAGCACAGAAGACAAACTGCAGTTGAGGTAATCCAGGGCTTACTGGATCCTCTTTATTATCAAAAATCCCATCTGATTCTTTTTTTTCTTTACATATTAGGAAAGTAGCTCCTAAACCAGGAATATGAAGTAGAGATGGGAAGTGTGGTTTTCACATGTAGCAGCCTAAGAGCAAAGTTCTCATCTCAGTCTTGATGCTAAAACCAACATATGTGCAGGGAGATGGTTTGGATATTCATGTGGGAATGTGGGTGCTGTTTGGACTGACAATGCAGAAAATATACAAAATGTGGATTGCATTTAATGGTAATGCCATTTTAAAAAAACTGAGTTTCCAATATAAGTGCGCAGATGCAGTGTAAACCCTTTGATTTTCTACGGTGCAGTGTGTAGCGGGGCATTCTAAGATAAGCATACAGAGGCCAGTCTAATTAAAGGAAGATTCCAGATTTAACAAAAATATGGCTGCAAAGGGTTAAGTCACCATTTTTTTCAGTCTTCTCACTCATCCCATATTGGATTTTTTTGTCATGTTGTGAAGCTGTTATTAGAACAAGAGAACGAGACTTCCCGATGAGTGAAGTGAAACAGCGTCACAGCTCCAAGGTTGAGGGGCTCAGAGCAGCCTCTGAGCAGAACCACGATCTCTCTGGTACTTACACAGGAGGTGAGAGGCCAGTGGTGAAGATGAAAGCTGGGTCTGGATGTGCAGATGCTGAATGCCACTGCACCCAATTGCAACTCACTGTCGCATATAACTCTCAGCATTAATTACGTCACCTCCCTGCAGGCAGTTATTAGAGTGGGCTGCCCTTAAGACTAGGGAGATCTCATTTGGGTCTGGGAGACGTCACAGCGCTGGTCAGGGCATTCCTTGTCTGACTGAAGGAGTGCTGCTTTAATTGACAAACACAGGTCACAGTGTAAAACCTTGACAAAGACTTGAAGCCTCCCTGTTCCTCAAGAGGTGATGGTACAAGAAGTGGGGCTGTAATGTCTGTTAAAACCAAGAGCCATTTTGCACATTCCATACTGGGAATCCATCTCCTGTGTTCATTTCTCACCTTTCTGAATTCTTGGGTATTGTCATCTTGCCATTTGGGAGTGGGAGACCGCATCTGTTTCTGCTGTGTTCTCAAGCTGGACCCATGCCTGCCTAGCTCTGCATAAGGTGGTTTGGGGACATAGGTCTCCTGTGCCAGACAAGCCAGACCATCCCAGATCAGTGTCCACTTTGCTTCTGCAGTTTAGTGTCAAAACCAGTTTGCTGTTTTCTCATCCAGGTATATTGGTGGCTTAGAGTAATGACATCAGCCAAGACTTCTAAGAGGCCATTTCAGATCCTTCCCAAGCGATATCCATGTTGCCTTCCAGCCTTGGGAAACACTGGCCTGGCTTGCTGCAAGTGCCAAAGCCCTTCAGCTTTCGCTGTAGTCAGTGTGAGCTACAGGTGCTTTTTACCTGTGATAAGGCCACCTTTCTTGAGATCACGTACCAATGTGATTTGTGAAGACCAGTATTCAGTAGTGAAGGAGGAAGGTTATCAGCCCTTTCACAGGTGGGATTTGCTTGCTGAGTTCAGCACGAGAACTCGTTGCTTCACTGTGGTGGTAGTGCCCGGTGTCACCAGCAAATGTTGGGACATGTAACTGGTACAGTGAGCAAGAATCATGCTCATAATGCTTTAAGGCATCCATACACCAGCAAATGGGACATTAACTGAAATGTATAATTGTGCTTTTCCCTTTCTGTTCTGCCGCCCTGGAATTGCCACAGTGCCCCCAAGACGAAATGTCTGAATCTGGGCAGTCCTCAGCAGCTGCCACACCGAGCACCACGGGAACCAAGTCCAACACTCCCACGTCATCTGTGCCCTCTGCCGCTGTCACCCCTCTGAACGAGAGCATCCAGCCCATCAGCGAGTACACCAATGGCACAACCAAGAGCAATAAGAGGGCACGAGAAAAGCGGAACAGCCGGAACATGGAAGTCCAGGTCACACAGGAGATGAGGAATGTCAGCATAGGTATGGCAGCTGGAGCTCAGGTACTTAGTCACTAACATAATCAACTTCCCAGTGCTTGTATCTCTCTGTTACAGGGAGAGGCTGGGAGACTGTACCGTAAGTATGGAATTTGAGGAGGCCTGACTTGGAAAGGTACATGAATGAGACAGGGTTAATTGGATGTTAGCAGTTTTCTGGGTAGCAAATTTTTGAAAACATCAGTTATATGAGTAATTTCATGAATTCACAGGATGAGAATGGGTTACTGAGTTCCGTGTCCTGCAGTGGCATGCATTCATGTCATGGAACCTCTTTCATGAGCACTCAAGTCGCATGTTAGGCTGAGCTTTTGGGAAGCTGTTTCTGGACCTCATCAATATGACAGTTAAAAGTTTATATTTCATTTTCTCTTTGGATTTATTCGTAAGTATTTTATATCCAGTTGTTCAAATGCCAAATTTGTCAGTGAGATTAAATAATTATTTTCCCTCTGTGTGCTTATCCCACACTCTGATTTGCTTAAAAAAAGCAATTGTATCCAGCTGTTTTTCTCAGCTAAATGAGCTAATTTCTTTTAGCCTTTTTCTCACATAAGAACACTCCCAAATCTTTGGAAGTTACAGTTGTTTTCTCTCTGTTTTCCAGAGTCCTTTAGTAACATGAATTCATGATTTCTTGTCAGGAAAGCCATCATCTAAGCTTTAGCACCAGGCTGTTAAATAAATAAATTGTGTAATAACATGATAAAAGGCCTTTTAGCTGTGCCCATGTAGTGTCTGAGTAGATCTCACCCTGGATTGTGGCACTTGCAGTGGCCATCAGAAATGAGAAGTGATCTGTTTTACAGGTCATGAACTTAAAATGCAATAGGACTGTAAGACTTATTAAAGGTCATTAGGATAGTCTGCAGGAGCTTAGGGTTAAACATAGGTCTCTGAGGTTGGCATCTGAACCAGCCGATCATCTTCTTACCCAAGTTATTACGTGGGAAGCAGAAGTTATTACTAAAGCAGAAATTCCTGTGCTAATGTGCACAGGCTGGTTCCTAACAAAGTAAGACTATAAACCAACATGTAGCATCTTTTGCTGTAGCACTGAATGAGAACTGCCATGACAGAGTCCCAGTCTGTATTTTCCTGAGGGGGTCCTCAGGGTCACAGATGTCCATCTGTCAGAGACTAGGGTAGTTGTCCATGGAAGCATATGGGTTCTGTACAGCCTGCTGTTAGATTGTGGTCTGGCTGTGATCCTGGCCAAGACAAGACCATGTAATGCTTTATCAGGAAAGATAAGCATGGATGTCAGTAGTTTGAATGCCCTATAAACACCCTGATTTTTACAGTTGCTGCTTTACAAGCTCATTTACTATCAACAGATTTCTTGGGTCAAAGTCATCTCTCTTCTGTGTGTGTGCAATTGTGAGGTGGAAGCTTTTTTTTTTGCACTTTCTTGGTGGAAGTGTGATATTGTGGAATTTGCTCAAAGCAGATAGTTGTGTCTTCCTTATGTGCTCTGCATATTCAACCTTTCAACTATTTGTCACCCTTAATGCAAAATCAATTCTCCATGCTTAGAAGTAATGCACATACTTGAATTCTAATCATGTATTTTATGCGTCTGTAATTAAAATGTCTGTCAGTGATGCACGTGCCTTAGAGCTGAGCTACCAAAAATGGTACTTAATGGTATTTGCAGAAAAGCTTCCCAGTTTGGTAAAATAAAGCTGAGGAAGGCCGTGTTTGTGTTAGACCCACTGGATGTGGATGCCTGCTTTGGCAACAGATCCACATCACACTTTGTCTTCCAGCCTGGGTTTGCTGCCAGCTGGTGCAAAATGCAAGCCTGAAAGAAATCAACACTCCAGTTGTCATGGACTTTGTATATTTGGCTACTGAGATCGTTTGGAAAGGTCAAAAATGTCACATCTAATGTCATTGAGGGACTAATGTAATTCACAAATGAGGTCGTTAATCCTTCAGGAATTCCTTGTGTGAACAGACACTCTGTTCATGTTGCTTGTTCAGAATAGGTGCAAGTCTGAGCTTTTGAAGTGTTTGGTATCCAGTAAATGGGACTTGACAAGATGAAGAAATTCCTTATTCTTTAAATATTGGCTTCAGGCTGTAGATTACACAGAAACCAGATTTCATTTATCGGTTTTGAAGCCAAGTTTCACTGTAACGGGTATCTAAACTTGAGAATTTGTATTGAAAACGTGTTTCTGTTAAAACTAAATAGTGCCAGTTCCTAACAGCAGTCATTTCTTTGAAGCTGTACAGAAAATCACTGTATTGCCTTCGATCTCAGCTAATGCTATATGGGGATGGAAGAGTTTCTTATTGGCAGATAAAAAGGGGGTTTGGGAATTTATTTCAATGGATAAAATACTTCTGCTTATCCCATTTTAGTGAGTATTCAGGGCAATGACTTTGGTGATGCTCTGGAATGGGGGTGGGAAGGGGGATGCTTATGGTGTTCCTGCTCTGGAATTGAGAGGCCAGCTTCAACCACTTTCTGTTCTGATTTTAAGATTTTGAACATGGCACCATGAAATTTTCAAACCTCGATATTCAAAGCTGTAGAAGTCCCTTCAAGAAATACCATTCTTTGAAAGTCCTGATCCTGTATGTGATATGTATTGTCTTACCTAGGAATGGGCAGCAGCGATGAGTGGTCCGATGTCCAGGACATCATTGATTCTACCCCAGAGCTGGACATGTGTCAGGACCCCCGCTTGGAACGCACGGGTAGCAGGTACTGATCATGACTTTTCCCTGTGTGCTCTGTCACTTGGCTTCACAAAGGAGTGAGGAGTGGATGCTCTGGCTCACAGTGAGCTCCCAGTGCAGCTGTTTGAGACAGTCCATATATTCTGCCTAGTATAAGAGGTCCTGACCTGCTTTGGGTTCCCCAAAAGGGCAGACACCTGCTGGTGACCTGCAGGAGGATGTGTACAGCTGACCCAGGACTAGGCTCGTTCGCCTTGCTGGTCAGGGAGTTTGAAGGGATGATGGAGCAGCAGAAGGTTTAAGACAAGCAAAGAGGACATGGGCTTAAGCTGTCAGGAAGTAGGAAAAGGTGCATTTGTCTAATAAGAGCTCAGTTCTGATCTCCATTTTAAAACTTCAAGATTTTTTCAGTTATAATTTTTTCAGGTGTTTTAGGAGTAGAGGCAGGGCTGCCCCCCAAGGTAGGACAAGCAGAGGTAATCTCAGCAATCCCAGTCCCACAGGCTCTGAGCAGGGAGGCTCAGATCACTGGTAGTGAGCCCTGTCAGTGGCTCCAGACAAGGCGAGGGTGTGAATTCGGTCCCAGTGCTACCCATCAGCAGCAGGAGACAGGACTGAAGACAGGTGCAGCTTAGCAAAGGACTGAAGGCATAGGCCTGAGGTCAGAGGGAGCCCTGGGACCAGTGAGTGAGTGCAGTTCCCAGGTGAGGCTGGTCAGAGCAATTGTGAACCATCAGTGCACTGAGGAGTGGCTACAGATCCTCAACAGAGTTTTCAGAAGACTCATCAGACTTTTACTAAACTACTCTGCTGCTCTAGTCCCTACCCATCACCCATTTTGTGCTAAATAGGAGGCTTACTAAAGGCTATTAATTTTGGCACCACATTTCTGTGAGGCATGTATTAGTCTAGACTTAGAAGCCTAGGTACTTTGTTTTTACTAAAATTTACCTTTTACCCTTGTCCAGTGGGTAATTTGGCACTATACCAGCAAAAAAAAACCCCCAAAATCTTACAAGTATGCAGAGTGAAGGCAAGATTATCTCATGGTCCCAGTCTGGACTGGATTTGCCCACCCTGTTGAGCATCCCCACTGAGAAGGGTAGAGCAGCAATAACATCTGCATTTCTCAGCTAGGAAGGCACACACAGTTAAGCTCCCCTTGGGACGTGTAGGATGCCTGGACTATTTTTAGGGTTAAGAGGAATCTAGGGAGTTGAAACTGCTCTGTGTGAGGAATACAAAAGTGACTGATGAGATCAGATAAAAAATTGGTCAAATCCAAGGGTAAGAAGGAAACAGGATTGATGCACCTGAGCTCTTCAGGCAGGAATCTCTGCTCCAGGTGGTGAGACTGAGAGCTACAGGAGACACAGCCTGACTTGGACTGCTGACAGTGTGTATGCTGCTCTGAAAGCAGAGTGCTTTCGTAATGCATACAGCTCTGAAAGCTGAATGCTGAAGAGGAAAGTTGAGTCTGAATTAGGTCTCCAGGTCAGACTGAGTGCTGGTTTCTCTTGTCATTTGTGCTGACCATCGGACTGTGTGAACTGATTAATTGCGGTGCCATCACAGCACCATTTGTACCTCCTCAGTGCTCTCAGATGTCTGGGTAGCTGGAATTTTTCTGTAATTGAAAAATACACTTTTTTTCCTCTTCTTTGCAGTGTGCTGTAACTGCAATATCAGAGGCAGCTACTACACTCCATTTGTAATCACTGAGATTATTTATGTGATAATGAAGCCATACAACTTGAGATCATCTCCACTGGTGCTGACCTTTCTGATAGATTGCTGGAGAAATTGCATAGCTGCTGTTTATGCTGGTTGATGTCACTCATACAAGGCAGGGCACTGCAAAGTGTTTATAACCCACATTAAGACAATTTTTTAGAGTAGACAGCCACAATCCCAGAGTTTGCCTCGCCTGCACATCCTATAACAGCTGTTTGCTGCTTGAGCCATGAGGCTGTCAAATGCAAGAAGATTCTTGATGGTATCAAAGACACTGAGAGGTGGAAATGTGCCATCATCTGATAAGACTAAAAGCTATTAACTTTGATTTACCTTAATTGAAATACATCTGGGGACATGTGAAGAAGCATTTTAATACGTAGGCTTACCCAAAGGGAAAACGGACCCTTCAGGCTGATTGCATTTAGTGGTTAGCCAAGTAAAAAGGCCATTGCTGTTTTCAGCATTGAATTTCTTATCTGGTCTTACTGCTGTCTGAGGTTTCTATCTAGATTGATAGGAGCATGGGAATCCTTGCAGAATCTGACAGGTCAAAGCTGAGCACTTCTGCAAGTTGAAATTTTTCTGTGAAATATTGAATAGTCCTTAACTTATATGACTTTAAAGTAAATCATCTGGGTGAGCTTTGAGGTTGTGCATGATAGATGTATCTTCAGCACAAGAAGGACATGAAGCTGTTGGAGCAAGTCCAGAGGAGGCCACGGAGATGCTCCAAAGGCTGGAGCCCCTCTGATCTGGAGCCAGGCTGGGAGAGCTGGGGGTGTTCACCTGGAGAAGAGAAGGCTCCAGGGAGATCTTAGAGCCCCTTCCAGTGCCTAAAGGGCCTCCAGGAGAGCTGGAGAGGGACTTGGGACAAGGGCCTGGAGAGACAGGACAAGGGGGAATGGCTTCCCACTGCCAGGAAACAAGGGCAGGGTTAGATAGGATATTGGGAAAAAATTCTTGGCTATGAGGAAATGGTGCTTTATGAACGTGATGTAAGAAACAAGATCCACAAGCTGAAAGAGTTCTCTCTAGATCATATTTGGACCCCTGGCACAGGTTGTCCAGAGAAGCTGTGGCTGCCCCATCTCTGGAAGTGTCCAAGGCCAAGTTGGACGGGGCTTGGAACAACCTGGGATGGTGGAAGGTGTCCCTGCCCATGACAGGAGGTTGAAACAAGATGGTCTTTAAGGTCCCTTCCAACCCAAACCATTCCATGATTCTATGATATGGGGAATAACACATGCTATTTTCTTTATTTGGTGTGTTCCCTGATTCAGCCAATGGTGAACAGATGGAATGTGCTCTCAGGGTTTTGATTTCAACAGTCTGGGATGCTCAGTATTTCAAAGAGAAATGTTTGAGCTTAAATGTTGCCAAGTAACAAGATTCCTTCTGTTTTTTTCCTTACAACAACAGCCCAACACAGGGGATTGTGAACAAAGCATTTGGCATCAACACAGACTCCCTCTACCATGAACTTTCCACAGCGGGGTCTGAGGTCATTGGAGATGTTGATGAAGGAGCAGATCTGCTAGGTAAAACCTTGTTAGAACCATTCTGCTTTCTCTGGTACAATGACACTGTATTAAGCTTCTAGAAACATTTAAATTCTCTTTTTCTTTCAGAACTTGAATGTTTAGCTTTTTTAAGAATGCATGGAAGTTGAGATACATGTGACAGAAGCATGTACCTGCAGTACAGTAATGATTATTTAGAAAATAATCTCAGCTGTTAGGTAACTTTTATTTGGGTTGTCTTTATGTCCATAAGTTATTTTTCTACAGGATTCTCCCACACAAATAATTTGAAGACAAATTTGCTACTTCTGCTTCTGGCCCAAAATTCCTCCCCCAGTAATTTTATACTCGGAATAAAGAGTTTGTTTGAAATTTGTAAGAAAGTAACTAATTTAGTTAAGTTTTTGATGTTTAAATGATGTGGAAATATTATGGTCTGTAATGCAGTATTTACTGTTTTACAGTCAGCCTGAGAGATGCAGTAATTCACTTTTTAGGCTGGTTTTGAAGGTGTTTGTAATACCTACAGCCAAGCTGTGTTCTGTGTTCCTGGCTGGGACTCTGCAGCAGTCAGAGAAGCAGCTTTGCCTCAAGGAGCGCTCTGAGCCCTCTCCGTACTTTTTTGTATTGGATTCTTGAGTATCTAGATCTTGATTTCTGACAGAATTTAAGCATGTTCTTAATTCCTGCTGTTTTCCTGCATCAGGACAGTACAAGTGGTCTTTGAATACTCAGGTGACACAGGCAGCTTGATAGAGTTTATAACAGTGTAGCTCATTTTCCGTATTACTGCTTGCTTTAAGGAGCCTTAGGATACATGAGGACTCCAGAAACAATGCGTTATGTGTACTTAGTGGCAAGAGATCTGATCTGAAAGTGAACATTTCCTTTCTGGAGATTACCAATATAGAGCTGCTTATGGATAATGTTGTAACTTTGGTTCTGTATATGTGTCCAGAACAGAATGAGCTGAAGCGTGTCACACAGACATGCAGCAGCTCACCTTTGCCCAAATTAGGAACGTACTTGTATCAGCTTTGAAATGTCCTGCATCAGAGCCCTCAAAAAGCATATGTTTCTGCAGTGGGGATAGATTTTGCCCTATTAACCAAAAACTTAACCTTGAAGGTGTGGACTGAAAACTGGAAAGGAGTTAATACAATACTTCTGGTTTGATGAAAGGCAAGTATCTGAAATTGTACTATTATAGCCAGTAGTGTCACTGGAATTAAGAACAAGAACCCGACCATCATCAGAATGCTCGCAATGGCTTTTTGGTATGGGTAGGTTTGGGTTGGGTTTTTTTTTAATCATGCTAGCCCTGCAGCATGCAAGAGAGCCCTCGTGCCATTGCCTAAAGCGTAAAATCATTTATTGTTTCACTTTCAACTCAAGAGTGCCAGAAGAAAAAAAATTTGCAGAAGACTCAGGATGAACACACAGGCTTTCTCTGCCTGCAATGGGAGCCAGTCTGTGCAAATATTTACAAAATTAAGAATTTTGAAGGAAAAGCTAGATTTCCAGGTTTGAGAATCCCCTGGGTGCTGGTAGCCACTTGCAGAAGGGCTGGGGCTTCTGCTTAAAGGGAAGCTTGACAGTAGGATCTACATGTGACGGTTAAAACTGTGGAATGAATTTTGGTTAGCCAGCTCCATACACTATCAGGAGCTCTCTTCCTAGCAGTATCAAAGCACTAAAACCACGGATAAGCTTGCCATCGACTATCTATTTTATCTTGGTCCTTGGGTGCTTCCTTATCAAGGAGTGTTGGGTTGATTCTGCAGCTCTGTCTGCTAATCACTGTGCCAACTGCTGCTTTCCTTCTCCCCCCAAAATGGCTGGGGTATCAGCTATTATTGGCTTGAAAGAGTTACTCTTCTGGAAAATTACTTGCTTGGTGTATGAACAGCTTCAGACAACGTGCTTCCCACTTTCCTGCCTTCTGGAAATCCACTTCTTCTTGGGATTACCCTGTAGCCTGACCCAGTGATCAGCAAGAAATGCAGACTGTTGTTTTCAAAGGGCCAAAGCTTTTTGTTGCCCAAATCTTGCATGGTTGTTCACTACAGTATCGGATGAAGTCAAAGGTGCTTCACCTCTTCCTGCTATAAGGCTGCCCAAAGACTTCAGTGTGGTGGGATGTCTGTTGTTTGGCAGTTACCACTTGCAATAAAAATGTACAAAGACTTTGTCAAACAGTTCCCATGTAAATGTGGGCCCTGAAGATCACAGTGTAGTTTCTGAAGACTGCAGTGTGGCTTACGAGGGGGACATTTCTTTGCTGGGACCGTTTTCTGGCCTGAGCACAGCAGCAGAACCCTTGCAGGTGATCCCATGGCGGGCCAGCAAAATAGGAAGGCTGGTTCCTTTTCAAACTTGAGAGATGGACTGTGATAAAATCAGATAGTTGTGTGCCTTTTTTTTTGTGATAAACATGGATCTAATTAATCCTTTGGCTGAGTTCTGGCTACTGACTCTGGCACATAAGAGTGTTTTTAAAATGAACACACACATTGCTGGTTATACAAAGGGAGGAAGCACAGAGAGATCTCAGGGGTCATGTCTCTCAACAAGAAATGAGACTGGTACTTTTTTTGGCTTTGCACAATAAAAAGCACAAAAGAAAGTCTGGTAAAGATAGAAGCAAAGGGCTAGATCTTAGAGCTGACAAAAATCTGTCAACATAGTCCAAAGTTTTGCCTTTTTTATTAGATAGAATGTTCTCTTTTTGTGCTGTAGCTTTGAGTCTGAAGGGACACAGAGGAAATGGTGCTTTATGAACATGATGTAAGAAACAAGATCCACAAGCTTAAAGAGTTCTCTCTAGGTCATATTTGGAGCTCACTTCTTTCTGTAAATCACATTAATGAATGACTCTAAGCTCACTTAAGTGAAGACTTATTACTTCCTCCAGTCTCTCGAAACTTGGCAATCTGTAAAGAATATTCACTTTTTTTTGGTCTCAGTTTCTTTAAGAAAGAGAAATCTCATTAAAGAGGACCTTAAAAACAGGACTTACAGAAATTACCATTGAGCAGTGGCTGGAAGGCAAGTCTGATTCTGGAATGGAAAATCCCATTTATTTCTGGTACAAAATTGGCACTCTTTTTGTTTTATTATTTTAAATAAAACATGTGGGTTTCCCCCCACCTCTTAACACTGCTTTACATGCATGGGTTTGTATAGGAAGTATTCTGGAGAAAAATGCGGAGTGAGAACAATTATTTAGTAATGGGAAATGAGGACCAAATTTCCTTATTTCTCCTACAGGCGTAGGAGCACTAGTTGGCTGCTTTCCTGCATAGTCACTTGTTAATCACAGGTGCTCCTGGTTAGGCTCCTGTTCTCCCGGTTAGGCTCCTGTTCTCCCCTTTTCTCAACTTTCCATCTCCCCTTTTCTCAACTCCCCCTTCTACCAGATCCCCCTTCCTGCTCTTCCCTATCTCAAGTGTTTCCAGACACAAATGATCACTAGCAGTTTGGTTGTGCTCAGTGGACAGGTCCTTCTACTGAGGGTGGTGGGGGTGGTGAGAGTGGTGAGCAGATTGCCCAGAGAAGCTGTGGCTGCCCCATCCCTAGAAGTTTTCAAGGCTGGGTTGGGCGGGGCTTGGAGCAATCTGGGATAGTGGGAGGTGTCCCTGCCCGTGGCAGGGGGTGGAACTGGATGATCGTTAGGACCCAAACCATTCTGTGATTCAATTCTAGGATAACCAGCTATATTTGCTTTGGAAATTAAACAGCAGAGGGTCTGTGGTGAAGACAAAAATGCAGCCTTATTAGTGGTAAGTTTATATACAGTGTTGTGTACAGAAGTTGAAATAGGATTATCAAACTAAGTCCCAGCATTATACTGTACAAAAAAAAGGTTTTAAATGCAACCAGTTGTCTTTTGCAAGCTGAAGTGTCACTGGAGAGCACAGTTATTGTCAGAGCATCCAGCTGTTAAAATCACAAGGGGAGGGGAAGTGAGAGGTAGTGGGAATGAGCTGTTCTGCATTTAGTGGTACATGACTAAATAAAGGCAAAATAAAGGTTTACCCAGTCCAGGAAGATCTGATTGCCTCAGATCCATGTCTGGAAATCTGGGGGTAGCTGAGGTGTGTGGTTGCAGTTGTACCACAGGTTACCTTTCCTTGGTTTTTTTTTTCTGTCCTATATGTAGAGTCATGCCATCAACAGCTATGGCAGGTCCTGTCCTTACTATTTCATGCCTTTTGACATTGAAATGGCTGAATCATTGTTAATTTTTTTTTAACAAAATTTTGATTTTGTTGGTTTCAGTCACTGATTGATCCTTTTTCACTTCCTTTTTCCCTTGTCTCTCTGTGCTTCGCTGGACATGGCGCATAGGGGAGTTCTCAGGTGTGTATCTCCTGTTCAGTTCTCCTTGTTTCTTTTTTTCTGGTTGAGGTTGGATGATGTGGTATACACGTGTGATACTCCCCTGCTCTTGTCCAAACACGGTTGGCTTTGCAGACTTCTCCCACCTCGCCTTGCTTGGTCGTCTCACACTGGTGGGTCCCTGTAGCAGGAGGTCCCTGCTGTGCTCACGCTCCTGCTGCCTTTCAACCTGCTTTCTCTTGCGTGGCTGTGGGCAGGTTTGCTCCACAGTGTCCCACTGGCCTGTCACTCGAAGTCTTGGGGCTCAAAGAGCTTGTTTTCTGCCAGGAAGGGTACTTGTAGCAGAGGTCAGGTGGGCACAGACTGAGTGAGGGTCCCACTGTTCTCTCCACAGCCTGTGCTGTGAGGAGTCCCTCCATGTGCTGGTGGCTGTGGGGAGTTACCTGCTGCAAACCAACCCCCTTCAGGTATTGCGGTAGTGACATTAAAGACACTTTCGTGATGGGTTAGAGTGGCAAAGCCTCTGGTAGAAACTTTGCCTTTCTGGCAGGAGTTGGGTGATGGCTTTTCCCTTTGTTGGGGGAAGCTGCTTGCTGCCCTAGGGCCATGCTCTGCCATCAGGTTTGCACCTGCTTGTAAAATACACTTTGGCCCTGATGCAATTTCAGTTGAAGTCGAGAGGATCTCTCTTGATTACAGTGCAAACTGGGTGAAGTTTGCCCTGTAGTAAAGGTGGTGACCTGGCAGCTGAGATAGTGTGATGCGCCAATAACCTCTGCTACGTCCCTGTGCCTGGCACTGCTCAGTGCAGGCTCTGTGATGATACCAAGAAAGGGACGGCGTCATCCCTTCTTTTCATTCAAACTGGTTTTACTGTAAGCCACATTTTTTGTGGACATTCCTCAGAAAACCTCCCACTGAAGTTGGGTTGGAGTTTGTTGCAGTGTGAAGGTGGATTTGGGCCTTTTTAGGCCAGATGAAAACTTTGATACTCACCCCCACTTTTGTTATTTTCCCCCTGCCACTGTCCTTCCCTCAATATGTTCATAATGTCTATTGACCTGCCTTTGTTGTGGTGATAGGAAACTCAAGGATGTATCATACAGGGAAAATGATGAAGATGAAAGAAGCAGATGAGGTCATCTCAAGCTTATCCTGACATCTGGACAAGGGATGATGGTTTTAAACAAAAAGAGGAGAGATTCAGATTAGATATAAGAAAAATTTCTTTTACAGTTAGGGTGGTGAGGCCCTGGTACAGGTTGCCCAGAGAAGCTGTCGCTGCTTCATCCCTGGGAGTGTCCAAGACCAGGTTGGATGGGGCTTGGAGAAACGTGATCTGGTGGGAGGTGTCCCTGCCCATGGCAGGGGGCTGGAACAGGATGTGTTTTAAAGGTCTCTTTCAACCCAAACCATTCTGTGACACTCCAGGGTGAAGTCCCTGTTAGGTCAGGCTGCAGCAGAACAAAATAAAATTCTACCAAGCATCACATGTGCTGGCACCGCACACTGTACATGTGCTGATGAGCTGCTCTGTTTGCTGTTTACAGACTGGTACTTAATGGCTGCTTTTTTTCTCTTCCTTTCTTCCCTTTTGTCCCCATCTCTTTCTGTTCCCTTTCTCGTATGGGATGGCTCTCATAGTACGGGATGATTTCTTTGGTAAGGCGAAGGCCTTTTTTTTTCTTTTTTTTCTTTTCTTTTCTTTTTTTTAATGTGCATTTTTTTCTACATTCCTTCCATTCACTCATCATCTGTCCATATGTCTTCCATCACCTTGGTTCGGTTTTTTGTGGTGGTGGCAGCACCTCTCCAAGAAGCAGGATGCAGCTGCTCTGTAGAGGCGGTTTGGGGATTCTCCTCTGTTTCATTGTAGTTGATTATCTGCTTTGATGCTTCATACTGTTTGCCTGGCTGTGGGAGGAAGATGGTGTAGGATGAGCTCTGTTGGACACAGCTTTGCCCAGACCTCTCCTTCCTTTGCTCCACACCCCAGAGGGTTGAAGAGGTCTCCTTATGGTCTCTCCACACTGAAAGTTTTCTTCCCATGAGCAGAGCTGTCCCATTACAGCCTGTGCAAGATAATCTCGTAGTGCCATTCCATGGCTCTGGGAGGCTTCACCCTGTTCTTTATTGCCAGAGGTGTGGTTAAGGCATTGGGCTGTCACTGCATCACACTCAAGTAAGGTAAAAGCTGTGGTGAAGGATACTGACGGAATGCTGTGTGGCCTTTAGTTCTGACATGATAGCTCACCCTCTTCCCCAGAATTCCTTTCTCTCCCAAAAACAGCTGCAGAGAAGGATGTATGACTCAAGAATATGAAGGAAAAAGATGTAATCCAAAAAAGATGGGGATGAACTTTTCCCTGGATGTTCCTCACCACCTTTAATGTGCTTGTGCCAATTTAATGCCTTACAGGCTAAATATTTATTGGATTATTTGTAGAATCACTAAAAATGAGCAAGAAAATAATTTAATAAACAGAAGACTTCTGCGTCTTCTGACCTACATGTGTCATGTCACCAAAAAAAAGGGCTATAGATCCTTCACCTTACCAACCCAAAATACACTGTAGTTTGCACTGCAGTTAGTGTTTCCCACTTTTGTGCTGTTGGAATATTCTCTGACACACATTGCCTGAAACATCAAAGTGATTAATTATCTGTCACTAAGTTTTCAAAAGTTCTTTGAAAATGCTGCTTCTTACTCATTCTTGCTGGGAATTTGCTTTTGTCATCATAAATTCATCCCATTTAACTGTCGGAAGAGGATCTGTATGTTGGAGTGTTGTGTTCTCACTTCTCATGTGCTGCCATGTTCCTCTAACTTCCATTTAATTCAAGTTTGTGTTGTTTTTATTTTCTTGCAAATACTAATTAATCAGCAAATGACATGTCATGAAAACTGTTGATGTCTTTGCTGTGAAGGAAGAGAGAGTTCAGAGGGCAGGACAAATACTGATGGTGGGGAGACTTCTTCATGCTCTGGGACCTGTGGTGAGATACGAGCTGCATCCTTCAGCACTGTCCTCCAACAAGTGAGGCCTCTGCCTTCAGCTCTCAGGTGGCCTCTGTTCCCCACTATAAGACAGAGGCTGACCCTGGGACTCAGTCCCTGGCAGCAGGAAACAACCCAGATGTGCTTTTGGTTCCTAAATTTTATCGGTTTTATGAAATACTGAATTTGACCTTCAGTCGTAGCCCCAGATGTGTCAATGTTCTTGTAAACCAGTCTGCAAATTGCAGCTGTGTGTGGATGCCCAAGTGCAAGTGCAGAGTGTCTGCTGTAGGTGTTGAGTGTGGGTCTGAAGTGGTGGTACTGAGACTTCACATGTTAAACATGTGTGAGGAAGTTGTTAAAGCTAGATAGAGCAAGGGACAATCTGCAGTCCTGTTAAAATTGCTCTAGCAGATGGTCAATAATGGGAAGCCTTTCATGTGCATGAAACTTGTCACAACCATGATCCCAAATCATGCAAACAGAAAATTTGGCTTATACTAAGAAAGAAAGAAAATTACTAGTGTGCAGATCAGAACAGCAACTTGGACAGTGTTCTGCCACCCTTGTGAAAAACCCATGAACTCTACCTTCTTTCTGTGTGAGGAATGATAAAAAATGTTTGCAATAGCTCATGGCTGAACCAAGAGTTACTGCCTTGACTTCCCTGATCGGTACTAGTGAAGCTCTCCCCTCTGTTCCTCTCAAAGAGGTCTGTGAAGGTTGGGGTGAGAAGCTAGGTCTGAATTTGGATTCTCTACAGGACACATGAGTGTCTTTGCTGGTGCTGTTTGGTCATTCAGCTAGAGACACTCTCCACACAGGATGCAGGAATCTAGGGAAGCCTAACAAAAGTGATTTCTTTTTCTCGAGCATGCGTTAGGCAGTGCCACAGAAGCTGCATGTTTCTAGGAGAGCAGGTGAAAACTGCCTGGCCTTTCTTTTCAGGAATGGGCAAAGAAGTGGGCAATCTGCTGTTGGAGAACTCACAGCTGCTGGAGACCAAGTAAGGAACTGTCGCATGCTCTGACCTACCTGCCTGGTTATAAATGAGATGTCACCTTGGAGTAGGTCTTGGCCAGAACTCCTGCCTCACTTGCTTATGTAATTGGTTGTCCTGAATACTTGTTCCTTCATTTGTAGAAGAAGATTTGCTCTCTTGAGTTTCCTAACTGTTTCCTTTCTGCAGGCACTTGGGTAAAGCCTCTGGGCATGTGCTGGTAGGGCCTGATGCCATCTGAGATCAATTGCAATCTTTAAATTAACTTCGGTGGGAATCCATGTGTTGGTCTGAGCATCTGTGAGGATGTTGCTGATAATAAGGTTTTATTTGCAAGGCTTATTAGGAAAGAAACTGTTGTCACTACTGAGTTCTTAAATATTTCGTAGTTGATAGAGGAGAAGCAGACAATGTAGTGGAGTTGGTTTTTAGAAAAGCTGGCAAACCAGCTATTAAAGCTGAGAAGCTGGGAAGGGGAAGACAAGAGTATTCCCAGGGAGAACTGGAGAACCTACTATGATGGGAAGCTGCTGATTTTATAATTTTAAGATGTTTTGGAGCTGATTGGAAATTCATATTTCTATTGCCATCATCTACAGTTATCCACAACTGCAGATGACAGCAGTTCTGAAAAGTGTTTTTTATACTTCTGTTCTGTCAAAAATAGATAGGTTGCTCTACACCTGCCTTCTGCCATCTTCCAAAGGAGAAGTTGGTTTGTTAGTCAGGATATAGGAACAGACAAACCTCATCCTGAACAATTATGGCGATTTCTGTGTTCTTCTGCAGCTCCATCTTCCCAAAGTTAAATTTCCCATGAGTCATAGCTGGACTGAATTGTTAAACACACTTGTTTCAACTCCCTTTGTAGTGTCTGTGACTTCAGTTAAAGGTCTCTTTTATAGACAGCTGCTGGTTTTGGGCATTTTTGCTTATTGTCCCTTTCACACCTTTAAGAAATGCTTTGAACGTTGTGAAGAATGATTTGATTGCCAAGGTGGACCAGCTGTCTGGGGAGCAGGAAGTGCTGAAGGGAGAACTGGAAGCAACAAGGCAGGCCAAAGCCAAAATAGAAACCAGAGTCAAGGAGCTGGAGGAGGAGCTAAAGAGGTGAGTGATTACCCCCCTGCCCCAAGGAGCTGGGAGTGAAGAGTGGTAAACCCACCTCGTCTCTTTGTTTTACTGTTTCACTCATGGCATTCGCATTGGCATTCAAAGCTACTTTAGCGAGCACAACGAGGCAGGATTAGGATTCTGCAGCAGCAACTCCGAACCCAGGCTCCCTGGAGCGAAGCATTAAGGGTTTAAATTTGCAATTGAAAGCCAACCAACCAACAACAACAACAACCAAAACCACCTAAAGAAAGGGAATTTCAAAACCAGTAGTTTTGAAGGAAACTGCCAAGAGCTTGATCCTCCTAGCAGCCAGCATAGCTCTGAGAGAAGTGAATGCCCGTTCATTTACTGAAAGAGTTCATACAGAGTTGCACAAGCAGTATTTAAATGCCTATTGGTAATTGTTTCATTGCTCATGTTAAGAGTGAGAAAAGGCAGAAGAGATTCTAAAGTCTGATACAGGAAGATGCTACTTTTTATCTTCCTCTCGAACTAGAGAAACTAAAGCCTGACTGCCCAGGAAAGCCTCCATTGTGGCTGGGTGTGCATGACTGCAGGAGCTCAGGGCAGAGGACAGGGTTTGTTCTCTAGCTGGAATCTAGAAGGTTCTGTAGTCTGAGCTCAGAATCACCAAGAATAACAAAGACTGGTTTCTTCGAATGTCTGAAAAGAAAGTAGCCTTGCAAGCAGAGAGATTTTTTTAAATGCCTTTTGTAATGCCTCATAAAGTAGGAGTTCAAAGAAATTAAAAGCACTCACTTAAATACTTCCAATATTTTTTGTCAGGTTTTGGTGTTCTTTACCATTTTGGCAAACTGTTCTTCACATTAGGGGTTTTTTTCACTGTATTGAATCACAAAGAATCAGAGAATCTTACTGAAACCAGATGCAGCCCAGAAGAAGCATTTAAACCAGCATTTTCCTTGTTGAAAATGGCTCAATTCTCATCAAATATTTGAATGTAGATGCTGGTTCAGAAATAGAAACTGGCTGGATTCTTCCAGTGGTCAGTATTTTGGTGCTCACAACAAATGTTTGAAAAAAGTGAGGTGAGGTTGGTGAAGCTGTTCAGAGTAATGTGCTGCCAGAGGGAGGGAAAATGCCAGAGAAGCATCTCAGAATTTGTACGCTTGGTACACATGGTTTGAGAGGGCTCCCTTGTGATGGATGCAGCCAGACTTCCCATAGCTGGTTCTCTTCCCAAAGCCAGCCATGGTGTCTCTTGCTGTTTTGATCCCTTTCTTCCTGTTTCCTAGAGTGAAATCTGAAGCGATTGTTGCCCGACGAGAGCCCAAAGAGGAGGTGGAGGATGTAAGCAGCTATCTCTGTACAGAATTGGTATATGACATTACTAAAATGCCTGCGGGGAAAGGGGGTTGATTTACTTACCTATATTGCTTCATGTATACAAGTCCTGAGATGCAGATTGATGTGCCTTTGTTAGCAATGAGGGCAAGGCTGGTGAAGGGGTTGTGGCTGATGAGTGTGAAATCCCTTCATACAACTTTCAAACCAGAATCTGGCACAGAGGAGCAGCCGACCCAGTGGCAGTACCACTGTGCAGGATGCAGTTTCTGCAGCCAGGTGCTAGAGCACTGCCCTGCTCAACACCATCCTAGTTTAGAATTAAAGTTTAGTGTGCAGTGAGGATTCTCTCAGGATGTTATGACTGTCAAGCTTCTCCAGAAGAGCCTGTCCCCACCTTGTCAGTGAAGATGTAGCTGTGAGGACATCATGCAGTGAAATCCTGTTTACACAGCCAGCTTTGCAACAGTGACTACCACCATGTCTTAGTGCTGTGTTTTTCCTGTTAGTTCTTTTCCATAAGCTAGTACTGCCTGTTACAGGGTACAGAGAAGGCTCGTGGGCTGTTCTTCTAGGACAGCTCTTGAAACTGTTTTGGCTGAGATAGCTGCTTTTCAACAAAGGCTAACTGTAGCTGAAAAAAAAAAAAGGCAAATCAAGCAGTAACAAGATTTTCCTTGTAAATGTCCCTGCTAGGACAGGGAATTCAATACATTGCTTATCAGTGTTACTGTTTTCTTTCTTACACAAGGTATCAGAGCAAGTTCAGTTTTAGCCTAAATCTCTTGACTTACTTGGAGTGAGCTTGGTCTGTTGAGAATTTAGGTAGATGGGAATATTTTCAAGTTTTGCTCGTGAGCTGCAGGAGAGAGTTGGATTTGTTTTCAGCTGAACTGACAGGAGGTCTGGTTCTTTTTTTAATTAAAAAAAAAATTGAGAAATTCCTTTTTGTTTATACAGTTCTTGTTTTGACTAGTCATACAGATTTGATTCAAAGTCCAGGGAAACTAGAGAGAGCCTTGGTTAATTTGTGCTGCTCCAGCTCTCAGCAGCACTTACCAGCCAGGCTGAGCTTGGGAATTGCCACAGTCTGGCACAACCCTATGCCACCTCCTAGTAATGAGTTCCCGAAATCCTTGCAGTCTTTATTTTGGGCAGATATTTTCTGCAACTTAGTCATGTTGTTCTCATTTTCCATTCTTTAAAAGAGACAAAGACTTTCACTCCTGTTGTTCCCAACCCAAAGCTGCCTGTGCCCTCGTTGGAAGGTCAAGTTGTGTCACCAAAGAGGAAAAGATGTTTCCTTAGTTTCCTGTATCCTATCTTTATCTGTCTGTACTAACAGAATATCTCCTTCCAGTCCTCCAGAGGGGGCAGATGGCATTAGGTGGTGCTCCCTGCTGCTTGTGACTGGCTTTGCTACTGAATTAAAACTTTGGTTTCCAAATTTCCGGACCAACGGACCACTGTCAATTCTTACCATTCCTTGAAGACTATCAAAGCACCTTGCTGGCAATAGTCCCATACTGGGGGGTGTGTGTGTGAGGGCTGTGTGTTCAAGTTGGTGATGATTCTCATTCTAATTTCCATGGGTTTGCTGAATACCCAGAGGTCCATGGACCGTAGTTTGGAGCTCACTGTCTGAATTAGCTTCTTATATGGGGAAATGGGGGTGAAATCAAGCAGGATAGGAGAAGAACTAACAAATATGTGTCTGTCCCCTGACTTGCCCAGTACTAACCTCAATCCCATTCCATCTTTTGTTGGCTGAAGCAGTGCTCCTCCCCTCTGCAGGACAACATTCCCATTGCCCAGCGCCGGCGCTTCACCCGCGTGGAGATGGCCCGGGTCCTGATGGAGCGCAACCAGTACAAGGAGAGGCTGATGGAGCTCCAGGAGGCTGTCAGGTGGACAGAGATGATCAGGTGAGGCTGGGTGTTGGGTAACATCTCTGTTTAGGACAGAACCTGTTCATGTTTTACCTTGTGGTCAGTGCAACCCCTACCAACATAGGGTTGAGAAGTACTGGGAGTTTTCCAGACTGTAGATGCTTCTCTCCTAATACCAATTCTTTCTCTCTTGTTCCTGAACCTGGGCTGCAAATCTCATGTTGCCACCATTATTTGGAGACACTGGACAGTTGTTTGTCTGGCTTGTTTCTTGTGTGCTTATTAAGCTGGGAGAAGCTCTGGGGAATAGTATTGCTTCTGATTGATGAGCTCTAAAGGCTATGGTTTGAAGTGACTCCAGTGCTGGGGTCTGTAGTTCCCACACTGTCTTGTGGCAGACAGTGTTACAGAGAGTTGATAAAACTTCGTGTTAAACACACTTACTTGTCTTTCATGTCAGCACTGATACTCAAAGTGGTTGGGTGTGCTTGCATTGAAGACCAGTGCATGTCCCTTTCCCTGGTGTCTTTTGAAACACATTAGAATGAATTCTGACTTTCGACATGGCTTCCTTCATGGAAATGACCGGATGCTTGGCAGAGATGCAGAAATAAACTTGGTTCTGCTGTGTTTGTCCATAGAGCTTCCCGTGAGCACCCATCCGTCCAGGAGAAGAAGAAATCCACCATTTGGCAGTTGTAAGTTCTTTGGTGGTTTGTGCAAGATTAAGAAATTGGGGAGTGTTGCCGTTTCTACTTCAGACAGCAACTTAGTTAGTAGACTCTGACATTGATGTCAGGTAGAAGTGTTGTTGGCTTAACCCTTTTGCCTTCAAGGGCTTCCTTTGTCCTTAGTGAAATTAAGATTAGATCTGCCCATGCACATTGATTTTGTTTTACAAGCTGAAAAAGTTAATGAGTATCCTGGAATGGAAACATTCATACACTCACAGTCAGTTGTAATAAAGGGCTGTTTTCAGAAAGTACCTATTTCTGGAAGCTAAAAACATCTTATGCCAGTCAAACCAAGGATGTAGCTCTGGGTTTGAAGTACAGCAGTTTTTGTGACGGCTTACAGCCTTTGATCCCGTAGCTCTTGCTTCCCCTTTTGTATATCTATGGTGCCTGTCTCTCCAGTCACCTTTTCTCTTACTTTTTGGCCTTTTTCTGTCCCTAGCTTCAGCCGTCTGTTCAGCTCTTCCTCCAGTCCTCCCCCAGCAAAAAGGACGTACCCCTCAGTGAATATCCACTACAAGTCTCCCACCACGGCAGGGTTCAGCCAGCGGCGCAGCCACACCATGTGCCAGATCTCCTCCGGCAGCCGCACCCTTGAGTTCTTCCCTGACGAGTGAGTTGGGCTGTGTGCCAAGCCGGGCCCCCCTGCAGCTCTCCGAAAGAGCAGCAGTGTTTAAAATAAGCTGTTTTCCACTTTAGAAACAGTCTGTGTGATGTTCATGTTTCTCTGTTCTATGTGGTTTGTCCCTGAGCTTTCACTCATCAGTTACTATATGGATGGGTTCAGCAAACCTTGTCCTCCCAAACATACAGTAGCCATGGCTTTCCAGGCCGTGATGGATCATCTCAGCAGGAACCACTGGAGCTCAAGCTGGCCCCAGTCTAGTTCTGTGCTTGTATTTGCAGACTGAGATGGAATGAAGGAGGGTTTTTGTGGTGGAATGTGACGGCAGCATCAGGACAAAGGGATGGAATGTCTGCACAACCCTTTTGACAAGGAGTTTAAGTGAAGATAAAAGTTCTCTCCACAGCACATTTAAGTTCCAGTACTTGGTTTTAATCTTAACCATGCTAAAAATGAGCCTCTGGGCATAGCTACTAGAGCCTTACCCCAATTCTTTGTGTCCCTGACATGAAGGGAGAAAACTCTTCTGTGCTTTACATGACTTCACAACATGTTCTGCCGTTGCAAAGGTTGTTTGGTTTCACATGGGGTGTGTTTTTATGGAAGGACTTTGGAGAATGTGGTAGTAAAGTAGGATAGCTTCTACAATAAAAAGGATTTGTTGAAAAGACACTGCATCTTGTAGAAGGGTAAATTTAAACTTTGTAGATACCCACTGCCCTTATTCTGTCTTTTTCTCTGATGACATCTCAGTCATGCTGTGGTGTCTGAGTGCTTCCCAGCAGTGCATTACATAATGGGGCTGCCCACGGGATTTAATTTTTCTGCTGATGCTGTTTGTACCTCAGAATGATACTTTAAAAACCTATTGAGAGCTGGAGCTGACAAACAGCATTTGTTTATATTAAAACATGTCTAAAAGCTCACAGATCAATTTTTGATTTAACCTTTGCCAGTGCAAAGCTGGAGTTGTTCTGTTGCAACCAGCAGTTAGTGCATGTTTTCCTTGTCAGCAGAGAAAGCATAAAAATGGACAGAAAAATCCATAGTTGACTATAATGAGGAGGGAAAGAACTCAAAATGCCTTCCTGATGGAGACGTTAGATTAGTAAATTGTAACAGCTCAGCAAAAATTGGTGTGATCTCCTAGATTCATAGGTTTTAGAGAAGGATTATTCTCTGTTTCTGAAAGGCTCTTGGAACATCATAAGTGGTGATGACAAGGACTTGGCTTGCCACATCACTCAGGTGACAGACCAGAACTGCCTGTGTCTGCTTCTCAACAGAGTCTTTCTGTCTCTGATTGCCTACATCTGATTTCACAGCTGGATCTGGTTTGCTGTGTGTGCCCTCCCCTGGTCTGGCCATGTTCCCTTCACCCTCAGCTCCTCTCTTTAACCATCAGTTGGGAGGTGACGCTGTGCTTGTCTCCTCAGTGACTGCACGTCCTCGGCACGCCGTGAGCAGAAGCGGGAGCAGTACCGGCAGGTCCGGGAGCACGTGCGGAACGATGATGGGCGGTTGCAGGCCTGTGGCTGGAGCCTCCCAGCCAAGTACAAGCAGGTAGGGACCATGCTCTGGACAGGCTGAGGGGGAGGTGACTTTAGTTATTAACTAAGGACCTTAGTCATTAACTGTTTAATTTAGAGGTACCATGTGCATGTTTTGTTTGTATGATAATTGTAGGCACAGACCAAATTAATGTTCTCTGTATTTCCACCAAAGTCAATGGAGGGACGTTCCTCTGCATGAAAATACTGAAACTGAAAAGCACCCTAAACCAAAAGGAATCAAACTTTTCCATCCAGAGTCCAGTTCTTTTTTTTTTTTAACTTCCTTTGTTATAATTGGGCTGGAACATTAGTTATTTCATTTATACTCTGAGAACTTTAACAATCATTTAGTATGAAAAACAGTTGCAGTTTGTGCCCACTTCTTCCCATCAGCAACACAGAATCAAACAACATCAGGCTCAGTTGCTGGCTTATGACGCATTTCACTGGTCAGAGACCCCCTGAAAGGGAGGAAGCCTGGCAGTATGGCTTGGAAGTTTCATGCCACAGAATCACAGAATCATTAAGTTTGGAAAAGACCTTTAAGATCATCAAGTCCAACTGTCATGATGGAAGGCAATGCTAGTGTCCTGACTCTTTGCAGGGAGCATCCTTTCTCTGTCAGCAGGGCAATGTGTAGCCTCTGTTGGCCATCACTGGGGCAGTGATGATTGTGAGATGGTCTCTTGGGTGCACTGCTCTTCTCCCCTTAAGGACTCTGTTTCACACAAGATGTGATAGGAAGCCTCAGCAGCAGCCACCTCTGGTTGGTTCTGCTACACCGATTCCATCTCTCTTGCCATATCCTGGTGTTTGCAGCTTTATACTGTCTTTTTTGTCTTCTCTCCCCCTAGCTGAGTCCCAATGGTGGTCAGGAAGACACTCGCATGAAAAATGTCCCTGTGCCTGTGTATTGTCGCCCACTAGTAGAGAAGGACCCAACTATGAAGGTATGTTGTTTCTGCTTACCATGCAGTCCAGAAAGGGGACATGAAATAAGCAAAGAATTTGGGTCACTAAACCTGCAGTTTTTACAATAGTCTGTATTCCTTTGACATTATATGTTCCAAGTTCTATCTTCCACTTCCTTTTTTTGAATGGCGGTTTGTAGTCGGTGTAGGAAAAAGTATTTTAGGACACAATTCTCAGCTGGTTCTGGTTGCTAGGTCCCCTGTTGCTCTCTGACGTCTTTTGCTTTTTTGAGACAATTCATGAAAAACGGCAACATTTTATGCTTCTAACGCTTTTGCTAAGACTCCTCAGAGTGTAATGCAAACCGATATAAAAATTCATGAAAATGAGCAAGTGAAAGTAAAAATGCATTTCATCACTCCTTAGATTCTACTGTTGACCAGAATTCATTGGTAACAGGCCAGTATTAGCTGGAGTAGATTTTTGTGAAGCCATGTGTTTTGAGTAGAATTGCAGTTGGGCAGAAGTGATCATCTGGGCAGATGGCAGACTTACCTGCTCTAACTGTTTGTTTTGAAATAGCCGGTTTGTCATTACTTCATTCAGAGATGATTTTTAGAAATCATCCTGATGGTTAAATTGTAAGAAAATTTTTATGCTGTTGTTTCTAGAAGGTTCTACGTATGATCTTTAGATGATGTTCTGTGCAGCATCTTTCCCTTAGGGTTTTGGATAAATCTAGTATTTGTTCCTGTAGTCCTGTTGCAAGCATTCTCTTAAAAAGCTCCCTGGAAATAACTGATAGGAGGTTAGCTGGATTTGATTTCAGAAAACTGCTTATGTGGGAGCTAAACCAGCAGACTGTTTTTCCACACTTCCAGAGACAGAGCAGTCACAGGCTTCCCTGGGCAAGCTGTGCAAGGGCCTCATCAGCCTCACACCCTCACAGGGAAGAATCTCTTGTAATATCTCATTTAACCTGCCCTCTGTCATTTTGAACACATTAAACATCAGCCATGTCCTGGCTTGCTTTGCTGCAGGGACTAAAAAGCAGTGGTATTGCTGGATACAGAGATCCTCTGTCTTACCTGCATCAAATTGGATATCTTCTAGGAGAAATCATCAAGATCTGGTGTTTCCAACTTAATGTTTTAGATGTTTGACATTTGACAGTTCTCCACAAAGGTGCCTAAATTCAAAGAGACCATGGAGCCTGCAGAATCCTTAGTACAGATTCCTGCTTCTGTTTCTTAGCTGTGGTGTGCAGCTGGAGTCAATCTCTCAGGATGGAGACCTTTGGAACAGGAGCCTGGGAATGGGCAGAAACTAGATCCTGGGCGTGATCCCCTCACCTGTGATAGGGAAGTGGAAGGCGAGAACAACAAAAGTAACCATACATCTCCTGAGAAAAAAAAGGTCAGAAAAGAAAATGGATTTTTTCCCTATTTCATCCCTACCATACCCCCTCTCTCAGTACCTTTGTACTATGCCATAAAAAGCTCTTGTACTTGTGGGGCAGTGCTGTGGTGTTCTCGCTCTTCTGTAACTTTGGGTGTGATTTGGGACAAATCATCCAATATAAAGTTTTCCAACTTTTGCTTTTGAAACATTTGGGATTTTGAAAAAAATCCTTATAAGGGTGATTAAATGATTGATGAGGTTGCTAGGAAGATCATATAGCCCTCATCGTTGTAAGTTAAAAAAATAATCAATACATTCAGGCAAAGCTTTGTTAAAAGAACAAAGTCTGTGAGTCCATTTGGGCCTCTTGAGTTCTGGTTTTTGGTAGTCTTAAGTGATTTTTTGTTTTTTTCCTATTTAAAGAACCAAGCTGTAATTTGCAGATAGTAATACAATATTTTATCCTGTCTGGTTTGTAGGGTTTTTCTCCACACCTGTCTTACTCTGCTGCCTTATGCTCTCCTGAGACCAGCTTGCTTAAGCTGATCAGCTGTGGGTGCATCCCAGACTCACGGCATTCTGGATGAATGAATATTCAGTGATACATTTGTCAGACATCTCAACAGAGAAATTAGTGGCCAAATTGCTCTTGCCCTAAGGAGTCAGACAGGCTCTTTGGCCAGTGCTCTGGATACTAGTGCAGTAACATGAATAGAATCAAATTAATAAAAATTAAAATATCACTGATTAGACAACTATATAAAATCGAAAAATTTCTTCTATAATTCTACTATAGAATAGACTATATAATTGAAAATAAATTACACCATGTGTAAATGTTGCCAAGCATTGTTAGGCTCAGATTGATCCAAGAGGAGTGCTGATCGTGCCTGTGTGTTTGTTCTCCCGAAGGCAAAGGAGCTCCATGAGATGGATGCCACATCCAGCCGTGTCTGGATCCTCACTAGCACGCTCTCAACCAGTAAAGTCGTGATCATTGATGCTAACCAGCCTGGCACAGTGGTTGACCAGTTCACTGTCTGCAATGCTCACGTGCTCTGCATCTCCAGCATCCCTGGTGAGTGGGACCCAGGCTGGGGTCTGCACAGAGTCACCTGCCTCACTTGTGGAGTGACAGATGTCCTCACTTGGGAGCTAATCCTTGGGCCTTGTTGTGTTCTGTAATTGTTCCCCAAAATCATAACCCAGATCTTGCCTTCCTGTAGGACCTTTTTGTGGAGATTCCTCCCTGTTCAGTGTTCAATAAGTCATTCATTTGGTACACAAAAGGTGTTTTTTGGAAGCAGGAGTGAACCTTGTCCGGTGTGGAAGGGCTGTGTACCTGCCTTGGATACTGGTACTAGGGATGAGGGGATCTGCCGTGGATCAGGCTGCTGATGGATGCTGTGGTGCCTCTCCAGGGTGATGAACCCCAAGGATCAGAATCTCCCATCATTAGTGTGACCTCAGGAGGACCTACATTAACTTAGCAGTGACTGCTTGATTTACCTGAGAACCTCTTCTTCTACCTTCAGCGGCCAGTGAGAGTGACTATCCCCCAGGTGAGATCTTCCTGGAGGGGGATGTGAATCCTGAAGAGTCAGCTGGAGCAGATGGTGTCTTGGCAGGGATCACGCTGGTGGGCTGTGCAACCCGCTGCAATGTGCCACGAAGCAACTGTTCTTCGCGTGGGGACACACCTGTGCTGGACAAGGGACAGAGTAAGTTTTGGGATGTAAAACTTAGTGACCTTTCAATTACAGCTAGTCGTATACGAGCTTATGGTATTACAGCCACATCCTCCTGTCCCCAAGTTAAGCACTTCAGAGGCCTCCAGAATTTTGTTACTATGATACAGGAGTACCAAAGGCTGGTTTTGGTACCTTTCTTGTTAGAGCCCTCCTTTTTTCTCTGATTCACATGCTGCAGCCTGGTTGCGGGAGTCATACAAGAGAGTATTTTGGGCAGGTGAGATGTTTGCCCTGCTACAGGTGCTGCTGTTCTGATTGCTTTGTTCCCTGAGCCTTGGGAAGCCAATTAAGCTCACATACAAATCACATTGCTGCCCTTGCTGACTCCATAGTGCAGTGGCAGCCTTGGAGCCCTTCTGGTGCTGTGCTGTGCTGTGCTGTGCTAGTCACAGATTAGGCCTCACCTTAAAATAGTGTCTGTTTCCCATCCAGACAGAAGATGCTGGACGAGCTGGTGTGTCCGTGGCACAGGCTCAGGGCTTGATTGAGTTTGGCAAGGAAAGATAAATTAAAGAATTGACAACCTGATGTCTAGATAGTTAACTCACCAACTCATTCTCCAGCACATCTCACACTGCTCATTGTCCTCCAGGTGAGGTGGCTCCTGTCTGCAATGGGAAGATCAACCAGTCTCAGTCTACTGAGGAGGCAACAGAGGCTACAGAGGTACCCGAGAGCAGTGCCAGCGAGGCAGAGCCGACGCAGGCCCGGCCTGGGCCCCTCACCGAGCACGTGTTCACAGACCCTGTCCCAGCCCAGGCACTCAGGCAGAATGGGTAGGTGGGCTGGGGTTAGAGTAATGATTCTGTTCTGTTACTGATCAGTTCTGTTTTCATAAGCTTTGTAATAAGAGAAGCTGCCTGATCTTCTGATAAAGTGTCAAACTTCTATCTGTTTCTGTGCCCAAGCAATATTACAGATGGGATAATAGGGAGGCAAAAAAATGAAATGAAAACAGACATGGCTCAGCCTGCAACTGACTGGGTCAGCTGTTAAAATGCAAATATTTGACCTCTCACTATGAATTTAGACCCGTGATTAAGGCAGATCCTCTGAAGTACGTCTACACTTCATGTTCTTACTGAAGGAGCTTACTGATATGTGTGTAGAAATGATGATTTATTCTAGTAGTACCTCTGATGTGCTGTAAAAGTAACCAGGAAAGCATATTCACTGCTCCGAAGTTCTTAAGACAAGGCTGAGGGGATGGCCTGAAGAACAGGTGGAAGTCTCGGATACGGATTGTTCCTGAATGCCCATGTTGTTCTAAGTTGTTTCTGTTGAAGTTGGAAATGAACAGAGAAAATATTGTTTCTGTAATAGTCCTGCTAAACACTCAGTTAGGGTCTGTAGATTGGAAGTACTTGTTGCTTGTAAGGGGAGGAGGAAGGCAATAGTGTAAATTGCAGATTTGCAGTTAAAAACTACTGAAGAGAAGATTTGTGTCTTCAAGGGCCCATACCTGTCTGTGAGTGCCAGGCTGTGGGCCTAGGTGGGCATTCTGTGCACTGCTGCTGCTAAACCCCTAACATTGTTCTTCTGCTTCTTCAGGGAGAATGGGCAGCTGAAGATGGAGCCCAGCACAACACTGCCAGATCAGGAGTCAACTGGGGATGCTGGGACCTGCACCAGTGCCGCCCCCACCATGTGGCTGGGAGCTCAGAACGGCTGGTTTGTTCCCCTTGGGCTGGCAGATCTGTGTTGCCTCCCTGCTCTGGGCTCTATTTTTCGTGTCCACACACCTTTTGTTCGCTGCTTGTTTCTGGAGGTTTTCATTTCTCATTTCATTGCTCAGCTCACCATAGTCTCAGGGATTTAACATCATTTTCTTACCTCACCTCCACCTTTCCTACTAGAAGAGAAGACTTGAGCCTGAGCAGGCTGAAGGCTTGGGGCCCTGCTGCTAATCCTCCCCAATTTGTCCTTTCTCACAGGCTTTACGTGCACTCAGCTGTGTCCAACTGGAAGAAATGTCTGCACTCAATAAAGCTGAAGGACTCTGTGCTGAGCCTGGTGTAAGTGTGTGTTCCAAGGGACCTGGAGGAGAAGGTTCAGGGCTTAAGCGATGCTTTAGAGGGGGTTAGCAGCTCTTTGTCACAGACCTACAGAATCACAGAATACTTTGGGTTGGAATGGACCTTAAAGATCCTCTTGTTTCAAGCCCCTGCCATGGGCAGGGATACCTTCCACTAGACGAGGTTGCTCCAAGCCCCGCCCATATTCCCAGCCTTGAACACTTCCAAGGATGTGGCAGCCATAACTTTTTCTTTGCTTTCTGAAGTGCATTGTTCTGTGAGAGAAGTTTCCCAAGGTTTTTAAAAGTTATGGGAAAGCCTCATACCAACCCATTTTCCTGCTCAGTTGCAGTCCTGACCCAATTCAGTGAATACATGACTAGCAATATCAGGAGGAAGTAAGTGGGGAGGAGAAAGACAAAATTTCACTGAGGGGTAAATTAGGGGGAATTTGTTGAAATTTATGGTGTTTGTATTGTGAAGGAGAAGAATTTCCTCAACAGAAAATTTAGATGTGATAATCGTACTGCAGTGAAGGTAAGAGGTGTGACCTCCTGCAGGATGTTCCTGCAGTGCTAAACTGACTGGGAATTGCGGAAACTACATAAAGATGGTGTGTATGGATGGCAGGAAGAGTTTTTTAGTCACTCACTTCTACAGAGTTTTTATGTATTTACTATTCTGTTATTTCAGGCATGTGAAAGGGAGGGTCCTGGTTGCTCTGGCAGATGGAACACTAGCCATATTCCATCGGGGAGAAGGTAAGACTCAATGTAATAGAGAAAACAAAATTTGGCTGAAAGTGTAGCAGTGGATTAAATGCTCTTCCGAGGTGAGAAAGAAAGTTGTTGGCTGCTGGAGTACAAACACCAAGTTAAAACACATAGCTATTAGACACATAATCGCTATCCTAAGCCATCTCAGGTGTACTCTAACACCACTTCCTGAGCTTTTCTGAACAAAAATGTGTGTATTTGCTGTGTAGCACATGTGGAGTAAACGTGACACTCTTAGATCATGTTTTATGCTGTGCAGTTGTTTGAGGTACGCTTAGTAAATTCAATTTCTGGTCCTCTTCATTGCTGTGGGTTTTGTTTCCCTGTGGCTTGAGCAGTTTCTTAGCTGTGTTCACACCTGACAGCACATGGGAATTTGCTAACCGTGACTAATGTTGGCATATAAAGAACTTAGTTATTCATTGAGTAGCAGTTCATTCAGCAAGGAGAAAGATAGAGATTTCTGGGCTTGTGCAATTCAAATTTTGATTCAGCCTTTGTCATGAGCTCAAGCCTGACCATTGACACATCAAAATTGTTCCCATCAGAAATAAGATAAAGCTTCTTGACGTAGAGGCTCCCTTGTTTGTGAAGGACACAATATCTGCCTGGTTAGTTAAAAATAAGAGAGAGAAGGATGATCTGATTCCTTCTGGATTTGACACTTTGGGGGAATTATGTTGTAGGTCTGTGTTGTGAGGAAGCTTCACCACAAGGACTGTATGGCCCATTTCCTTTTAAGTTTCTGCAAGTGCAGCTGTCTTCCCTCTTCTCTCACTGGTTTTGTTGTATTTGTTAGAGAAGCCTGTTCACTTCAATGCAATAAAAGATGTTTAAATTGGCCTGATTTGAGTGCTGTCAGTCACAAAATTCAACTTTATCTAAACTGAACTTTACATGTATTCATAAGTGTAAGGCTGTGCCTGAAGCAGGAGTCATGGGAAGGTCACAGACATAAGCAAACTGAGCATTTGAGAGGCAGCTAAGCCTGTATACCCAGATATATAGAGAAAGGTAGAGGATTCTGTTGTATGCTCACATGTCATGGAGAAGATGCATCTTTCCACACTTGTTTTTCACCTCAGATGGTCAGTGGGATCTCAGTAATTACCACCTGATGGATCTTGGCCATACTCACCACTCCATCCGCTGCATGGCTGTGGTCTATGATAGAGTCTGGTGTGGCTACAAGAACAAAATCCATGTTATCCAGCCGAAGACGATGCAGATCGAGGTAAGAGAGCACATATGTGTCTATGCATGCACACACTTGTGTTGTATTTATTCTTACAGCTGTTCTCTGCTGCAGTGTGGGAAATTCAGAACCTTTGGGTTGTCATTGCTGACTGCAAGACCAAGACTGTCAGTCTGGGTCATGTTATGATCTAATCTGCCAGGGAATATTTATTCCTTCCTCCCTTTGCAGAGCGTAATTCTATCGGTTTATGTCCAAATCGACAATTTTCTTTGCCTTTACTAGGGAGTCTATGAGGCCATGTACTGTCCAAACATAGGTGTTTGCTTTACAGTGACTCTTCATGTATAATCTGAGGCTTCTCCATCTGTAGGCATTATGGCACAAAGGAACAGGACAGTTGGCAAGCCCCTGGGATTCCACTAAGGAAAAAACAATGTTTAGAGCCTTTTGGGTGAAAATCAGTACAGCGGTGTTGGTACAAATCTGAGAGTGCTTGAAATAATTCTAATCGAGGAGAGAAGAAGTGCTGTGTTGCGGCGGGCGGAGGTGGTAGGTGCCGCAACCTTCCAAAAGCATCTCCAGAAGAAGCCACTCGGCGCTGCCAACACACACGCACACTCAACACATGCACCAAATAGCTCTAGAAGCAAGTCGACAGTACAGAGACAGGAAGGGTCTTCGTATGGGGTACCACAGGGAGGTTTATTGAAGCTACACATGTGAAGGGGTCCAGGGATGAAGACCAGGAGTGAGAGAGGGACCGGGGTTTTATACGTCGTAGGTAGGGGCGGAGAGAGAGAGCATTAAGGCCAATGATCTGAGGGTGCAAGGGCAGTACACAGGCGGGGCTAAGGTATAGGAGCCAATAGCGAAATGGCAGGGGAGTGGCTGGGGTGCAGGGGCCAATAGGGGACGAGGGAAGGGAGAACATTCTGGATCAGGGACGTACAGTGTGGAAAGGGGCAGGAAGGCCAAAGGGGCCAACCCGGGAAACAGAACTGGGGTACATTAACATAATGGGACAGAGCATCTTGGGGGAAGCTTTTTTGGTCTCCCTACCCAGGGAGAATTTCTCAGGGCTCGTCCCTCCAGGGGATTCCATCGGCCTCTTGCTTGGTAGGCCCACCAGCCTCCACAGTGCTAGATCTGAAGTTCACATTAGTGAGCCAAAGCAGTTTGTTCTTTGGAATTTATCCTGGAGTTGTGTGTTTTCCTTTTCTACCAAGTACATTGAAAGCTCTTGGCTTCTAAATGTTCTTGCTCCTGAAGTGGTCTGAAAAGACCATCAGCTCTGCAAAGCTGCCATACAGCTGCTCAAGCAAAGGATTGTTTGCATACAGTAGTGAAATGCTGGGGTCAGCTGGCATTAACACAGCTTCTCCAAGATCTTTGGAACACAAATAAGTGATCTGAGTTGAGGAAAATGGAGTGTGTGTACATATGGAGTATAGATAATGGCAAACCTTCTGTGAACTCAGGTTGGTTCACCTATTTCAGAAATCCTTTGATGCCCATCCTCGTCGGGAGAGCCAGGTGCGACAGCTGGCATGGATTGGAGATGGAGTGTGGGTTTCCATCCGCCTGGACTCCACACTGAGGCTCTACCATGCCCACAGCCATCAACATCTGCAGGATGTCGACATTGAGCCTTACGTCAGCAAGATGCTAGGTGAGGGTCTGTTGCTTACTGAGCTCAAGGCAGAATTTGCCCAAAGCAGACCTTGCCTAAAGTCATCACTGATTCCCCAACTTTTGTTCATGCTTCCTAGGCACTGGAAAGCTGGGCTTCTCTTTTGTGCGGATTACAGCCCTGCTCATCGCTGGCAACCGCCTCTGGGTGGGCACTGGGAACGGTGTTGTCATCTCCATTCCCTTGACTGAGAGTAAGTGACATTTATTAAAAGTACTCCTGTGTCCCCCCCCTAAAAAAAAGAAGCTTTTAGGTGTTAATTGTGCAGCATGGCAGGTGGCTCAGGTAGGCTGATGCCTTCCTGACATTTGACACCCTTTGATCATAGCCATGTTGAGGGAGAAGAGCCCAGAGTATGAGCAGCCCTGGACCTTGACAGAGCAGAGTGATGTGAACTGATTCTGTAGCTACTGTGAAACAGGAGAAACAAAGCTTTGGGAATTGTAGTAAGTCTCCAAAAGCAGGCCATGGGGTGAGAAGTCACCAGAAGATCTCCCTGGAAATTTCGTTTTGGCATAGTCATCTAAATGTCTCTATAACAGTATTTTCCAGAAACTGAGCTTAGAAAAGCTCCATTTACTCAGATTAGGGCTCAGCTTTATCAGTCAAGTAGAAATAGGTATCCTACACCAAATCCAACCTGGTGAGGCGGCCCAGCAGTAAGAGTAAATAGTTGACTCTCTGGAGCTGCAAGTTTAGTTGAAGCTCTTACTAGTCCTGTTCCATACCTGCCCGTCAGCATCTTATTTTGAAGAGTCTTACCCAGATCACCATGGGGAAGTAGGATTTGAGGCTGATTGCAATTGCTTTCAACAGAAAGCAGCCAAATGTATGTTTTCTCACCAATGCTCACAGGAAAGCTGAGAAACAAATACCTCTTGTATAAAAGAAGCAAACCTCTTGTAATCCTCCTGGAAGTCAGGCTTGGGATGGTCTCCTCTAAGGGCAGTGAAGCTGGATGTGCCTGGGGCTGACACCAGGAGGGCAGTGACACAGTCCTCTTCATGCATTGCAATTTTGGTCTTGTTTCTGAGTTCCTTTCTGAAGCCCATTCTGTCTTAAGGCTGCTGTCCTTGTTCTGAGTTAAACTTTTTCTCTGCTGTAGACTAATTGCTTTATCTTTGTGTGTTCCTGTAAAAAATGTGGTAAGCAAGAAAATCTCCCTAAAAATGTAGCAGTGGCTCCTTGTGACATGGTCCCTCTCTGACCTCAGATACCACATCTGTCCCTGTAAGATAAGAGCGAAGTGAGTAAGAATAGTGTTAGTATGAACTCATAGGAGCTTCTGTGGTGGTTTCTCTAGGTTTTATACTATTTTTGTTGCCCCCAAATTATCTCCCGGTAATCACCTTTTTCTTCTCTCCCATCCTGCCCGTCACTTCCCGTGCCCCCTGTGTTCCCTCTCCCTGCCTGTGCCTAGCTGTAGTCCTCCACCGCGGCCAACTCCTTGGGCTCCGGGGTAAGTCCACTGCCTCCCCTCCACGCCTGTTATTCCTTTTGCGCCCATCACCCTATGTAGTCACTCTCCCACCCTTCCATTCTGCCATTCAACTTCTCTCCATCCATTTTTCCTCATCACTCTTTTTAAGTTGCATTAGAGAAAAGCAACCAGAGACAGTCATGTAAATATCCTCATTTCCCATGGCTATAAACAATTTTTTCCATTTTATTGTTGATTCCTCTGGTTTTTTGTCTTAAGAATAATTATTCTTCAACCGTGGTTCCCTTACTGTGGTAGGCCAGTTTGAGATGGGGACTGGAGAGGTTCATTCGTCAGATGCAGGAAGCAGGAATAGAGTGTTCTTCCAAGGTCTCCCTTGGTTTTCCAAGGATGCTTCTTTCATCAGTTTCAGGCCAATGGCAGGCAGTGCTACGGCACCTGCCAGCTGTAAGTCACCAAACAAGAAGTTGAACTCAAGGGGACTTGATAAGCATGAAGAATTGTTTAAGTTTGTGCCAGTTAAGGCAGGGTCTGAGTTCAAATTCATGCCTTTCCAGGGTCAGAAATTAGAGGGGCTTTTCTCTCACTCAAAGACATTCATGTGGCTGTCCAAATGCATTATCAACACATTCCTCCTCCTTTTAAAGCATCTGATATTAGTTGAAGTAAAAAGCCAGATACTATACACACACTGACACTCATTCTTCCATCAAAGTATTTGTACTTGTCCCACCATCCTGGCTTGAGCCTGATAGGGAAAAGTCTCTTTTGTCCAAGTCATGTAACTGAAATTCAGCCAGAGTTAAAACACAGAACTACAGATAATTAATGAAGCAATCAACCTCTCTCACAGAAAAGTGAAAGCTGCTTGGTTTAATACTGTTCCTGTTGTACTGATGTGGGTGTGTGCAGAAGGGAAGCATCTCCCACCCTGAGCTTGGAGCACTGGTCTCTGTTGCTTGGTGAGTGGAAACGGTCACATTTTTGGAGCCTGGTCATGAAGGATGCAGGTCCCTGAGCCCTCCTTGGAAGATGTGGATGGTGAACATCTGAAAGATGGTCATTGCTGGAGTAGCTGACAATCTGATGTCATGGTTAAATCAAGAAATGAGGAAGGGTCTCACTCTGCTTCTTTCATGGCTTTGAGTGGGCTGAGAGGCTTCACCAGACCCAGAGACTGCTTTCAGCAGCGTGTGTGCTCATAACTGGGCATGAGCAAAGGACTTGATTTGGAAATTGAGCAATATCACTAATCCAGAGCAGTAGTTCTCCTCCAGGTGCCCTCTGGGGACAGTGGACAGTTTGAGTACCCTGCCAGCTACGAAAGACCAAGGTTGATCCTAGGACAGCGAGTTATTTCTGGAGGCTGGACAGGATCACTGCTGGTGACACCAGTCTACCTTGCCCCAGTCTAAAAGAGAGGGACTGTGTAAACTGGCATGGTCTTTTCCCATCACATCATTCATACAAGACCTTTAAAGAGACTTGCACCTTTAAAGGTTTTCCTTCACGGCTCATGAGTTTTCTCTTTGATTGAGTCCCTTCTGTAAAGGGGACTCAAAGCTATCACTGATGGCGTTCCTGCTCCCTGTCCCCAGCCAACAAGACTTCACCAACCTCTGGAGAGGGCAGTCGCTCCGGTGGGGTCATCCACGTGTATGGTGATGACAACAGTGACAAATCTGCCAGCAGCTTCATTCCCTACTGCTCCATGGCTCAGGCACAGCTCTGCTTCCATGGCCACCGTGATGCTGTCAAGTTCTTCGTCTCTGTGCCTGGTAAGGATGTGCATAGCCCTCCCTCAGCAGGGGCTTGTGCCTCCATCCCTTTTGTAGCAGGGGCTGGAGCTGGTCTGCAGCAGACTAGGGTCCAGGCCATGGCTGGCACTTCCTGTGGTTCACACATCTGTGTTTAAACTGGAGCGACTGCCAGATTTGACTAGCAGAAGGAATTGATCTGCCTGATGTGTTTGTGTGCGTGTGAACTGTGTGGGGGCTGAGCAGAGGCACCGACAGCACTTCTGTCCTCTCCCAGGCAATGTCCTTGCGACCTTGAACGGGAGTGTGTTGGACAGCCCTTCAGAGAACCCGAGCACAGCAGCCACTGAGACTGAGGGTCAGAAGCTAAAGAACGTCCTGGTGCTGAGTGGAGGAGAAGGGTACATCGATTTCCGGATTGGTGAGTGCCCTTGGTGGGAGGCATCTCGAAAGGTAGTAGGTGCGTAGCTATGGTCATGGAGCGAGGCATCACTGCTGTGGGGAGCCAAAGCAG
Source organism: Eulacestoma nigropectus (assembly GCA_013397775.1). NCBI lineage: Eukaryota > Metazoa > Chordata > Aves > Passeriformes > Eulacestoma > Eulacestoma nigropectus. The sequence goes on from VZTE01004710.1 coordinate 75,995, forward strand.
AAAAGCCCCGCACTGTTTCTCCTGTGCCTGGCTGTGAGGGCTGATAAGGATTTTCCTTGCAGAGCACAAGGCTGTCAACCTGTGCTCTGTGGCTGCAGTGTCACACGGCTGTATTGATGCCTACAAAATCGAGGAACAAAACAACACACTTTCAAGACAGTATTAATATAGGAAGTAATATACAAGCAAGTCTTTAATTGGAGGCCTCCAGGTGCAATATACACACGTGATACAGGACTTCTACATTTTTTTTAAGTTTAACAGATTAGCATATTTAACAAATACTGTCCAATTAGAAGAGCAGTTGGTTAGGTAATTTTCCCTGGGTTCTGCCCCACTGGAGTTGGTCCAAGAGCTTTGCCCCACATTTATTATGTCTGTGATACATGGTAAAAAGCAAAGATGTCCTTTGTTGATTAAAGAGGCAAGACTAAATAGTATTTCAGGAATGTATTAGAAGGTTAGCTTATTATTGTTCTAAAATGTAAGGTAAAAGGGTAGGAAAAGTACTGGGAGCTACAGCCATGCATTAGCAATCTCCAAAGCTACAAGTATATGAAAAATACCATAAAATAGCGTCAGTATGAACGGCTTTGGAAAGAACAAACCCATCTGTGCCACTGGCTCCAAACATTGCTGCCCCACTATGATCACCCAGGCTGCTGAAGGTGCTCCGTCTGTAAAAATCAGCTTCCCTGAAAGGAAGGGTGATTTTTGCTGCTGCTGGAGCTGGTTTGTCCCATCTGTGCAGTCCAGCTTCAGAAGAGAATGGTGGTGTTGTAAATGTTCTCTAGGCACAGAGAAAGATCTCAGCTAACAGTGTCTGCTATCAGACTGCTGGGACTCTAAAAGGGATATTGGCTTCTTTGGAGTATTCCAGAGAAGTGCACTATGGCATTTTCTTTCCTGCCATTTTTACTCTGTTTTCTCTCTTCAGGGGATGGGGAAGATGATGAGACGGATGAGAATGCAGGAGATGCCACCCAGGTGAAGCCAGTACTTTCCAAGGCTGAACGGAGCCACATTATTGTGTGGCAGGTATCATACATCCCTGAGTGAGAATTCCTCTTTTCCCACAATGTAAGTGTCCCTCCTCCCGCCTGAATGCCAAGATGTACATACAGAACGCCTGCATTATAACTCCTGCTGGAAACTGACCCTGGACAACTGCAACGGCTCCTGCCTTGGACTGTGACCCCCTTGAACCTCTGAACTCGCAGCTTTCATCTTGGACCCGTATGCTTTTGGCGTGGTTAGATTCTTGTTCTGCCCTGGAACTGGCATCTACAAGGAGAGAAATGGCAGTACATCATGAAGTGAGCTTGGAGCCAGGACTGTGCAAAACCTTTACCCCACTGTCAGGAGGGGCAGCTGGGAGGGGGGTGGCTCAGGTTCTCGGGCAGGTTGCCTCACTCCCACCTGCATGAGAAAGAAGTGTGTCCCCAGGCATTCCCTGCCAAAGCAGTGATGGTGAATCACTTCTGCCGCACCCCAGCAGAAATCCCTTCTAGTTCACCAGTAGACTCTTCATCTTATCCTTATTCACCCTTAAGCACAACATCCTCTGGGCTTAGAGCAACTAAGGGTCCAAGGAACCTTCCAAAGGAGCATCGTGGTTTTGGCAGCACTTCTGCTGTGGGGCTGGAGAAGGCAACGGCACCCTTACTGTGGAGATCACATCCTCCATCTTTGCAGGGAGAAAGTCCCGTCCTCTGCTGCTGCTGTTTCCCCAGCAGTCATGTGCTGGGTGCCTGTGTGTGTCCCAAGAAGATGGTTTGGTGGGCTCAGATGGGAGATGGGTGTTTGATTGTCAAGGCCAAACAGCCGTAGTAGCAAAGGGGTACTGGAACGTTGCTTTTTTAAGACCAGAAAAGGCAATACTTTCAACTCTCCCTTCTAAAAATGCCAGACAGTGAAGAATTCCTGGGTTCATTCTGAAAAGTGGTTATCTCTGCATTGCATTTGGTGGCTTTTAAAACACAGGCGAGGGCAGATGGTGTTGATCTGCTGTGAGTTCTGCATTAACACATTGAGACTGCCTTATCTTAAGGTTGTGTCTCTTTTCCAGGACCTGCTGGAAGGAGATCTCTTTTCATAAAGACTTAGAAAATAGAGACTTGGCAGTTGGTTAGGAAAGACTGGACAGGTGCATTCAACTGGACAGGTGCATTCAAGGCTATGTCTCACCTGATATCGCACAGAAAAAGGAATTGATGCTAGATTCCTGACATCTTTTACCTAACATCACAAGCACTGACTATGCTAGTAAGTAGTTTGAAAAGCTGGAAATTTCTGACTCCTGGAAAAAATTGACAGCCCCCAAGAAAAGCAGTGATAGCCCTTTCTGTCTAAGCAATGCTGAGTGATTGCAGACGTGCATCCTGCTTACAAAAGAAGCAGCAAAGAATGGTGCCAGGGAGAGTGGTTTTGAGCTCAAGATGCAGAATGTGGAAGTTCCAGGTGTAGAGGCAATGGTGTGTTCTCCCTTTCTGACACTGTCCCACAAGGACAAAATCTTGAATCCCTTGAATGCTCTTTTCTGGGTGTGCAGGACTAGGGCAAGTTGCATTTGTTAGTGATGAATTTGGAAGCTCCTGGTGATCATATTGTTTATCCCCTGACCTGTGCAGCACTCCAGGTTTCACAGAGATGTCCTTATGACAGTATGGGGACAGCTGGGCAAGCCTCCATCTCCTGGAAAGCTCCCTGCTGTGTCCTGTGCTTGCTGCTATGGACCAGATCCTGGTGTGCTGCAGGGATGCCATATTCCCAGGGGATGCTCTAACATGTGGCATCTCTCTTGACACAGCAGCACCGAAACAATTTTTGTATCTACAGTTCAGGAAGGGCTGGGGTATACATTTTCCCTGCAAGAAGGCAAGAGATATCTTTGGTGAACAGAGGCCTCAGCCAGCCACAGTGGTGCCCATGCTACGTGTGAGTAGTGCTGGTGACACACACACACCCACCACATCACTGCTCCTCAAGGCAGGAATCCAGCCGGAGGGCCTCTTCCCGGCATCCGTATACTGGGCTCTGTGACTGGCACGAGGTTAAGGGATACTTGGAGCCACCACCTGCATGTTGGGGGACTTTCACCAGGGACATTTTGCTGGGGCACTGCTGACTGTGCCAGGCTTCTCATTCACTTTCGCCATATGCTTTCTGCTAGGAAGACCTCTCTGAATCCCAACACAGAGTGCATTGAAGTTAACAATATAACATTTAGAGCACAGATTCCACTGTCATGTAATAATTCATCAGTTAGGGCCAGGCAAACTTCAGAATTTGGGCTAGTTGAGGGGAAAAAAAAAAGCCCTGATAGGGTTCAGTTCCTTAGCTCTGTCTTTCATAGGAAAGTCAGAATTGCAACATTTGTACCGCTGACTGTTCTGTATCTGGTTTGAGCAGTTGAAGGAACAGCACTTGGTCTCCTGTCACCCACTGGGCCCTAACAACACGAGGAAATCTCCCATCAGGTTTTTTTCCAGCTCAATGCCATGTTTTCCTCCACGAGAAGCACATGGCCCAGAGGGGCAGCTGCAGGGGGGAGACCCACCCTCTGCTGATAGCTCCTGTGGCCTTGGGTGGCTGCTGGGCATCAAGGTGAGAACTGACTGGCTTCAGTACGCTTCTCTGTCATATCTCCACTGTGATGTATGTAAAGTATCTTGTATGTTACAAAAGGATTTTAAAAAGTGTCTTAAGGCCTGTAAACTTCGCTGTTTGGTCTGAAGATGGCATTCTGTAAAGAGCCTGCTGTATGAATAAGTTCCCGTGCTTTGTCCCCTATGCTATCAACAACAAACCATATCTGTTCTGTATGTAATAAACATGTTAACATCAGCTTAGGCAGCGCGTTCTGTTCCTATGAAGGCACTGGGATTGCTGCTCCGTCTTTAACAGGACACTTGCAAGGGTGGGAATGCACCTCAAGTGTTCCCTGTTGAGCAGTTTAGTGGCAAGAAATGAAATGTGGATAGCTTACAAGGTCAGAGTAGAAGGGGCTGGTCCAGCAAGCCACAGTGCAATCTGTAGCTTGTACCAGCGGCAGAAATCAAAGGTGGAAATATAAGGTGGAACAGCTTCAGAAATCGAAGCTGGAGCAGAGAAGCATCCACCTGCTGGCTTGCTGCAACTTTAGTCAGGGTCACCTTTTCAGGTGAACTGCCAGGGCTAACACATCAGGTCAGTTTTCAACACTATACAGTGTGGCACTTCACAGTCCCACAGGCATCGGTGACATCAGTGTCATTCGACTGCAGGGAGCCTCTCAGTCCCAGCAGCACTTGGACACCTTCATAGTTATTTTGTAGAACTGCATTGATTCAAGGGCTAGACATGGCAATGTACAAGGGAACCATGTCCTTAAGACAGGAGAGGAGCAGCTTCTGCCCTGAGCAGGGAGCCTTAAGACAAGTCACCTCCCCGACCAACACGTGCACTGTGGTGCGGCGCTGGCCAGGGTGTAGTACAACTGGCAGTGCCTCTGCAGTTAATGGAGGCACCTCAACAACGACGTTTGGAAACACATGCTGGGATCCATCCTGAACCCCTGGGGCTGCACCCGTTGATAGGGCCAGGAGCAGTTTGAGCAGGGCCCTAGGTGAAGTACAGCCAAGTACAGTACCCACCAGGGTGGCTAAGGAAGCAGGTCACTGCTGACACCCATCAAACAATTCCCCCATGTTGGTAAACGATCTGTGAGGTAATGTACAATTTTGGGAGGTCCATCAGAGCTCACAGCATGTTCTGGGCATGGAGTCCAACATATGGCAAACAGGCTGTGCAGCTTCCCAGAAGGGACCTTCACTATCAGGGGAAAGCTCCCAGGCTGCCCAGGGCTCTGTGAGAAGATATGCATTCCCCCAGGTGTTATGACCCTGAGCTCACCAGCAGGTTGTAACTGTCCCGACCGGTGCCACCCAGACCCCACCTGTATGGGGGCCCTTTCCTCTTATGTCCCAGGAGCCTCATTTAAGCATGACCTGGGGTCTTCAACATGCCTGTAACTGTCTCCAGCTGCTCCTGGATAGACCCCTGGGACCCAGGGGGTTGGATCTCAACTACATCATTTTCAGAGATCCCTCCTCACCTAAGCTGTTGGGTGAGTCTATGCCTTATCAGCTCCATCTGCTTTTGCACCTGGCTTGGCTCCCTGCTATACCCTGGTCATGGGTCATTTCTTGCCTTTCTGGGACTGCTGGAGGATGCTGTGACCAGCACTTGGTTCTGCCCACTGCGGTCAGACTGTGTGCTCCCTCAGGGGAGACACTTCCTCTGCTGGAGCTATGTTCAGATCCCGGCTATGCAGGACAGAGGACTAGACTGTTCTACTCATCTCATCTGACTCACAACTACACCTCCCTCCCATCTCTCTTCTTCTTGGTTTGTGTTCAGTAGTACCTCAGTCATGGTGAGGACAGGAAGACACCAGCTCAGCTCAGTGCCCAGCAGTGGAGGCTATGGCAATCAGACAAACTACCTTCCAGCCACAGCAGCTGCCATGGGAAGGCTCACAGCTTCAAACTGTGCCTTTAACAACACTCCTGATTCTCCCTCTCCTGGATTCTCCCATTCCTTCTGAAGCCAGAGAACTAGATCTGGTACATGCTCTGCAGTGCTCCTGCCACAATAAAGGCAGGCTCAGTTCTTCCCAGACTGCTCCTTGTCACAGGACCAGCTTTTAACTCACAAGAAAAAGCCTTCCTTCTTATCCCATAGCATCTTAATCCTTCAGGGGGCCCTGCTGAGGAACCCTATGGAAATACAGGTAGCCGATTGTCACCCTGGTTTTTCTACTGTTCTGTGTTTTTACTTTTGTAGTAGAAGTTCTCATGCATTTTCTATAAACAGAGCTCATGTTTTTCTAACCGGCCTAGAATGTTTTCTGAACTTCTGGATTGTTGTTCATTCCTTTCTCCAAGGCGGAGAAAGATGATAGACTATGTTCCTATCCTGTAAAATTGCAGAGGTGTTAACCTCATCTACCAATGTGTGGTTGTTTTAAGAGAGGTATAAAAAGGTGAGAATAAAGGTGGGCAGAGTCCTTCGCTCTGCTGAGTGCTCCTGACCTGCTGTCTGAATCTACGTGTTCGTGTCCGACACTGCGACATCTGGTGGCCCGTACGGGGAATCTGCAGGTTTGGGTAAAAACACAGAACAGTAGAAAAACCAGGGCGACAGCCGATGTCAATCTGTGTGCTCCTGCCTGATGACAGCCATTTCCTGCTGGCTGAGGCCACATGTTTCCAGCCTCATCCAGGCCACACACACTGGGTGGAACAGAGTCCAGTTTGTGCTCTCCCTCACTAAATCCCCTCAGGCTGTTTGTGATTTCGGGTTGCTGCAGTAAATGGACCACCACCTCCCGACTACCTGCAGACCCAGGAACTAAAAAGTTACTTCTGCAGGGAATTGATCTATAGAGCTGCACAGCTCTTGTGCTCCCTCCACCCACACCCAAACCAGACCCTCCAACAGCCTCTGACACAGCAGAAGCACCCATCGCCACTGCAAGAGAAGATAAAATACCAGGAACTGTGCTCAGGAGCTGCATGTTTTAATGTTCACAACATGCTGCCCTGGAACAGGGATCATTTACAATTGGCTTCAAATGTTAAGAGCCAATCCCACCTCCTTTGCATCGCCAAAACTGAAATAATTTCTCCTATCTCTTGACAGCCATCTCTGGGATTAAGACATGGATAGCTTTGGATTAGCTTAGTCTTGAAGTAATGGTCCTCACTTCTTGTTCACTGCCTTTGTATGCAAGTAACCCAGATCATTCTGCAGCCTTCAGAGAACTAGATGCTGCGCCTGAGCTAATGGCTCTGCATTTGGCCGTCATGATGACCTCCATGCATTGAAAAAAATTCATGAGTTTTCTTAGGACTGTGCTGCAGAATTAAGAAAACATTTATTTCCATTTGCAGATACATTTTTTCACAGCTCTGTGAAATACTGTGATATTCGCAGTAATTTTTCTGTGATTCATGCAGGACCCAAGTTATGTAAAAAATGTTATGCTCCAAAGAACAGCAGCTGGCTGACTGAAGCTGTGTATTTAGAGACTACCCAGGGAACCAGGGAAGAAGATTCCTCTGCTGACTGAAACCAAAGTTATGGAAAAAGAGTCTGACTCTATCTGCATCTTCCCTTTCAGATGAGGTGACTGTACGGGGCTGAGAAGAAAGCTGGAAACATCCTACCAAAACAGGCACAGAGGGGCTCTGTAACACCCCTGTGCACTGAGCTTCTAACAGGCAGGGAGAGCATGTGGGATGGTCAAGACACAGAACAAGTCTTTATAACGGTGTCCCTGTAGCTTTTTTCTTTGCCTGCTCTTGGGGAGAGGCCAGGACCTTCTCCAGGTCAATAACTGGCTCTTCCATGATTGGTTTTCTCTCCTTCTGCCACTGTGCAAGGATCATGGCTCGGAGCAGAGGTGGGTATGGCAGGAACCGAACAGTCTCCTCAGGCACTGGGGTGAATTTCTTGAAGGCCTCCTCCTCGTGTTTGGGCACCATACGCCAGTCATGGTACATGGCTTTGTCAATCTCCCTCACTTCCTCTTCAGTTTTGCCTGGGAAAAGATGACGAACACCATCACAAGAATCTGCCTCCAGGAAACCCAGCAACTGTTCTCTTTGGCACCCAAAATGCTACAACAGGCAAGAGGAAACAGAGTTTTCAAAGGGCTGGACAAATTATTCTCTGCTATACTATAGGATCGCACTTCTGTCCTTGAGAATCGAAACAGAAACAGGCTGGAAGGACTACAGGCAAGATGTTCCAGCCCTGTGAGGGACTCCCTCTCTTAATTTAAAGTTTTGCTTTGTCCCTCTCAAGTTTCATTTCCATGGCTAAGAAACAAATGTAACTTCTCCCTACACTGATCAAAGCTTCCCGGAAAACAAAGTGTTAAAAATGCTCAACAACTTAAAAACCTTCGAATGAGTACTATTTCAGTAATTCCAGTAAGGGAAAACTACATACTTAATATAAAGCAGCTCTAAAAAGGAAAATTAACTCATGCAACTCCAAACATTAATGTAAAATTCCAGTAACTCAACTTACTTGCCATTGCACTTTTTCCTTTTTAGTGACAATTTTAATTGGAATACCCTCATGCTCATACTGTGTCTTGCTTTGAAAGACTCAGAATACTCTGTCAGCTCATCTAACACGCTTTTAGTGCTGCTGTTCCCCAAGGTCATACTGCACTGGCTCTCCCACAGCATTCCTTGGGAAGATATTCTGAAGGGGCTAGATCCCATCTTTTGAAACGCGGGGAACTTCTTTTCCCATTAGAAGATCTGAGAAAAACAAATTTCCCAGGCAGGGAGGCCGCGGTTTCCTTGCCACCCTCATGCACCCGGTGCTCTCTAGCCCTGCCCCCACGTCTGGGAAAACGATCCGGTTTTACCTTTGAAGGTCAGGTAGCCCCAGGCTCTTCCATGGTCCATATTCTGCAAAGAAAAGAGGAACCTGTTGAGGGTGAGTTGCGGCGGGGCGGCAGGCGGGAGCCCCGCAGGGCGCGGCGGGGCGGCGGGCGGGACGGAGCAGGTACCTCGGCCATGTAGTCCGCCTTCACCTTGGTGATGACCCAGTAGCAGGGCTCGTCGTGCGCCCACAGCCAGGACTTGCGGGTGACGGTGCGGCCGACGCCGAAGCGCGGCAGGCGGCAGAGCAGCGCGAACAGCCGGTTCTCGTTCCTCACGTCCTCCCAGGCCCGCACCGGCAGCCGTTTCTGGGTCAGCGGCCGCCGCATGGTCTCGTAGTCCACGGCGAAGCGCTGAGAGTCCCGCGGCCGATCCTTCAGCGCCCGGTACTCGCGGATCTTCTTGGCCATGGCGGCGATGGGCCGGTGCAGCTTCTTGCGGGCCATGGCGGCGGCCGAGGGCGCGGAGCCGAGCAGAACCCAGCACCGCACCGGCACCCGCCGCTCCCGCCTCTCCCGGAAGCCGTGCCGGGCCACGCGGAAGTCGCCCCGCCCGTCCCCAGGCACAGCCGCAGCGTTCCGCGTGGCCCAGCCGCCCGCGCTGGGTGCTCTCAGGCCGCTGTCGCTCGCTGTGGTGCGAACTCGCCGGTGCCGGCAGGGCCGGCGCGGCCTGACGGTTCTGTGTGCTGGGCGGCTCTCGGGGGAGCCGGGCTTGGTTGTTGAGATGCATCTGAACAGCGTCTGAACAGCTTTAGAAATATCTGAGCAGATTCATCTATGTCAGAGAACGTTCAAAGTCTGAGTAAAGCAGGAAGATTAAAGCAACATTGCAGGTCTGACCCACTTCAGTCAGAGGCTGGGCCACGAGCAGCAGCCGGATCGTGGAACTTCCTACCGGGATGAGACAAATTCCCCAGAGCTGCTCCAGCCACGGAATGCCAGCACAGCGAGGCCACACTTTAAATGAGTAGAGTTTAAGGAGGAGAAACTGCATAGGTTTTGGCTACAGACTGGTAAATTAAATCTGACAGGAGAGGTTTTTTTTTCCTTTGAAATCCCTATCGTAAATTAAAGGAAGCACGCAGAGTCCTATATTGAAAGCATTCAGGATACCGAGTGGGTTTTTCTAGCAGCCAAGACCAATGCGTGAGGACAAGGGGGTGTGTTCATGTGTGCTACACACAAAAAAAGTAAACTACACATTGAAAAGGCTGACAACGCTCTTAAGACTCATATGGTGCATCTCTTGAAAAAAGACAGGGGCATAGGAATAAGCAGGAGGTATGTGATTAAGTTGAGAAACACCGATTTAGAATAAGATACTTGATCTCAATCCACCTAAATTTGGGGGAAATAGCAGAGCAGTTAAACCACTTATGACAGGGTACTGAGTTGGGAGCTTGTACCCAGGGGTTGTGCAGCACAAGGATCAAACTCGTGTCCTTTTAAGGCACCTACACGCAAGTTTCTGTGGGTGCACAAGAGCAGAAGAGGTGACAAGAATACTTGAAAAAATGTGAAACTGGCTTTGTTAGATGGACAGAAATGAAAGCCATCACCATGCACAGCAAGTCATCAGGAAAAACGATGCAGCTCCCCAACAGCCGACCACATACGGCGTCTCCCCCTGCTCGGGAGAACGAGTGCAAATCATATTCCAAACCCGCCGCTTCCTGGAGTGGCCCCGCGGGGCCTAGCGGAAGATACATATGCAATCCGAGGGCAGCGAGCAACGGCAGCAGAGGAGCCCTTCGGTTAGTGCTTCTTAAGGGGAATTCTGTCAAAGGAACCACTGTTACTTCGGGGGTGCTGCAGTGCCCTTCGCTGCCCCGGCACAAACACGGGCTCCGCCAGGGGCGGGGGCGGCAGCCACCATCACAGTGGCCCAGCAGAGTAACACGGGCCGCCACCGACAATTCCCACGATGCCCTCGACACAACGAGCGCCTGCGCAACGGCCCCTCTAAGTCCAGGCCGGGCAGGCGGCCCGGCGAGCGTCCGAGAGCGGGGCCGGGTGAGCCCCGCCCCTGCTTCGGTCCCGCCCCCGCCCCCGCCCCGCTCGCCAGTGGGCGCCGCCACCGTCAGCGCGGGGGGGGACAGGGGGGAGGCCGCTGACAGCCCTCCCGCCCACGTGACGGACCGCCCGCCCACGTGATGGGCCCACCCAATGGGCGCGGCCACCGCCCCCTCCCCTCCCGCTCCCGGCAGCCCCCGCGCGGCGCGGCCGGTCTGTGTCGGTAAGATGGCGGCCGTGAGTCTGAGGCTCGGAGACTTGGTGTGGTGAGTGGCGGCGCGGGCTGGGCGGCGGCCGCGGGCAGGCCGCGGAGCGTGGCGGGCCGGACGCCTTTAGCGGAATCAGGCTGCGGCTGCGGACACGCAGGCGGGGCGGCGGCGGGGCTGTGCCCGGCCCTGGGAGCGACGCAGCGGGAGCCGAGTCGGGCTGGGCCGCGCTGGGCGCTGTCAGCCCACGGTCGACTCCGGAGAGCGGCTGCGGGCAGGGTGGGGCTTGGCAGGGCAGGACGAGTAGCGGGGCGGCTGCTGGGTCGTGGGTATCGCCGCCGCCGTTCCTTGGGCGGTGTGGGAGGAGCGGCGGGAGGCAGCCCGAAGCCAGGGTACCGGGCCGGTGGGAGGCGGGCTGGGCTGTAAGCCGGGCCGGCACTGGAGGCTGGCGGGGGCGGCGCATGGAGGAAGCTGTGTCAGATGGAGGGGTGAGGGAAGCGGGACGGAGGGACGAGCACCGCGGGGTTCCCTTGTAAGCACGGGCTCACCTCCCGAGGAATGCGAGAACGGATAGAGATAGAAGATGTTTAGGGAGAGCCACGACACCGTTTCTTGGCAATGCTTTAATGAAGCAACACAACAATCCAGCGTTTCTTTGCAGGTTGGGGTGCCCCTGTGGAAGCCCCCAGAAGCCATTTCCCCTTGTCACTGCGGTCTTACCCTCAGATAGTCAGAGCTGTGATTTTGTGTTTCCTGGTCGGGAGAAGGGAGAGCATTCCATCGCGCCCTGTAAGCACCGATTAAGTGCCTAGGTTCTGCTGTGCTGGATGGGCCAGACTGTCCTGCCAGGGCTCAAAGAAGTAGCTAATTTCCAACACACGAATGCATGCATTTGTACTGATAACCCAGATAAGAAGCATATGCTTTAGGCTGTGACAACTGCAGCTCTCATCTGAAAAATTGACAGTACTGGGAAGCTGTCTAATTTATATAGCAAAGTAAGTAAAAATTAGTTACTTTTAGCATATTTCTTTCAAATGAGAATTTGGGGAGTGTTCTGCTCTCAGTGTTGGAATGCAGATTATCCTGCTTTTAGTTTTGTATGTGACAGCCAGGTGCTGTCCCTGGAGCTGTTGCAGGGAACTTTAACAGTCAGACAGTAACAGCAGAAAGGGTTTGCTGAATTTTTTGCTCCGTACAGGAATGGGAGCATTGAATATGAGACATGGTCATGGTCACAGCTCTTGGCAGCGTTCTTGCCTGCCCATGGCTTCTGATTTCTCTGTGCAGCATCGCCATTTCAAGGGGCTGCAGTGCCACTTATTGAAAAGTTTTGTGTCAGGAGCTGTTAGGCCCCACAGGTTCTTTGCCCGTCTTTTGCAAGACAGTGACTAATGGGATCTTGTACTGGAGTACAAGTCAGTGACAAGGGTGAAATAAGGATAAAGCTGCTGAGCTGAGGGGTAACACTAATGTCTCTTCCTCTTCTGTGATTATTTCTAGTATTGCGTAGTTTTCGTAAGGGAAAGGGTAGGAAGTAAACTTTTCTGCCTTTCTTTTATGGGTCTTCGTATCTTCAGTTAGTGTGGTGGTGAGCACCTGAAGAAAGTGATTGTGGAGCACCTGTTGAGGGGATCCTGCCATTAACGCTTTCCTGTGAGAATCAGAACCTCAGCTTTCTGAGCTGAGAATTGATGGCTGCTCTGCTCACCAACTGCTCTAGACAGATGGATAGAAGTTCCCAACCTGAACTTTGGTCTGATTGCCTGCATCAGTGCTTTTTTTCAGTTCCATGTGAAGGAATCTCCACACTTCTGGTGCTGCAGTGCCTATTACTCTTGTATCTTGCAGGCACTATAGCTGGTGCTCTTCTCTTCAGTTCTGACAGTCCAGCAAGGTCAAACAGACTGTTCAGAGACCTGAGTTAGGTACGGATGTCAGCTATGTGTCCTACCTTGCACAGAAGGTTTTGACTGCAAATTGTAACTCTCTTAATATGAAAAGTATGACATAACGTGAAAATGCAGACACTGGGATAGTTGTTTTTTTCCTCTGGTTCTAGTACCTAATACTTTTTTTTTTTCTCTAGGGGAAAGCTCGGCCGTTACCCTCCGTGGCCAGGAAAGGTGAGGTTTGTGTGTATTTATGGTTGCTTTCTTAGTTTTTCATGGTTTGTGTTTTTTTCATTTGGGTGGGATTTTTTTGTGTTTTCCTTCTGTGTAGGGAAAGCTTTGCCTGAAAGCATTTTAGTTGTAGATTAATACTGGTTTTCGTGTTTGTTTGTTTTTTAAACACATATACCCCACAAGTCTAAAGTGTGAACTAGTGTAGGGCTTTATTTGATCTATTAGCTCCGTTTATCAATGACAGCTGGTAGTTCAGGTGGAATGAAAACAGAGAGCCAGCTCTGGAACTGATGGTGTTTCCCAAATTTAGTTGTTTAATCCCTGTCACTTTCTGCAGGACAGGTTTCTTTTCTTCCATAGTAATTTGGTTAACAGTACTGTGTTAAGTAATAGAAATAAGGAGTCTGGCTTCTCATGATACTATTTTAGAGCTATGGTGTTTGAGAATTATTTGGGGTAGTTTGACCCTACTTCTGGTTTGATTGGGGTTTTTTTCTGATGAAAGATTTTTAAAACTGAGTTTTATATGCCATTTCTGTTGTTTCTACTTCTCTGAAAGACCTTTCTTTTATCTTTTATGTGGTGTGAGGGCTAAGCATGCTGAGGTAACAGCCTGAGTCAGGGAAAAGAATTGTCAGTGTGGCTGACAGCTAATAAACATTTGGTTATTGGATCAAGTTAACACCAGGCTCCTCTACAGGTGTCCCCTGTGTAACTGAGTGATAGCCTTTCTCCTTACTAACATTTTAAACTTGATAAGCAGCCTATTCTGGGAGTAAAGACAAAGTTAAAATTTAAATTTTAAAGATTACCTAAGTGGAACAAACTTTTATTAATGCCACTTATCTTCCTAATCAGATTTTTAAAAAATCTGCAATAGCTGAACACTGGATGGTAAAATCACAAAATTTGTCACTATGTGCTTTTTAACTTTTGATTTTTAATCACCTTTAGATTGTTAACCCACCTAAAGATCTGAAGAAACCTCGAGGAAAAAAGTGCTTCTTTGTGAAGTTTTTTGGAACAGAAGATCAGTATGTACCTGCTTGTTTTCATCTGGGGAAAATATTGTAACACATAATGTGGATCTTTTGTGGAAGAAATATTTACTAACACAGTGCAGTGTAGCTCTGTGAAGGATTCCCTTTGAACCACGCAATAAAAGAAATTCAGCTATTATTGCATGTTATAGCTGCTCACTGGGGTGTATGAAGACTGCAAAACCTTAGCTTAGGGTTTGAGTTGCTGCTGTGATGATAGCTCCCCACTTTTAGGTGTGACATGACTGGGATAGATTTTAGCATGTAACCATGTATGAGAAAGGTACAGCTCAGAGTAGTCTTTTGTTATGCTGCCAGAGGAATAAAATTAACTATATAATTGCCATTTGTGAAAGAATATACCTGTCCTATGTGGTGACTGAAAACATTCTTGCTGTGCTTTTGGAAGACTTTGACAGTGTAAGAAAGCCAAAACTTTTGTAGACTTCCTTTTTGCAAGGCAGAATTTAATGATTTCAAATGTGAACAAAATCATAGTTGTCTTAGATTTAAATTATTACAAACTAGGGAAAAAAAACCCAACAAAAAAAACCTCTGAGAACTTTGATATTTTGTGAAACTGAAAATTATTTTGCTAATTTTTCAGTTTTCCTCTTTTATTTTCTGCTATTTCCCATTGAATCATGCAATAAAGAAGAAAATTGCAAATATCTGTGGAAGACTAAAAAACTCTTTACTTTTTAGAAGAAAGGTGACAAGAACTGAGGCCATTTGATGAATGTCTCTTAAGGAAATTATTTTTCACTGCTAAATTATTTTTGCTTAATACTTAAAAATATTTTTCCATTAAGAAATGAGGTCTAAACTTGATGGAGTAGTAGTGAATGCTGCATACTAATGGGAATGTTTGGACCTCAAGTAACTTGAGGCAGCTGAAGGTTGATTTAGGGCAGAGAATGTTTTTTGGTGGTGCTATTAAATATGGTTGTTTGAGCTAATAAATTCTGAGTTGAAGTGGATTATTTCTGTCTTGATTATTTGTTTCAATTCTTGTATTTCACATTAGTGAATCAAATACAGATTTTTTTTTTTTTTATTAAGACAAGTGATCAGATGTCTTGGATACTGTAGCTGAGATTAATGACATGATTGCAAATGAGTTCAGAGCTGCAAAATAATCGTGATTTATTACAGGATTCTAGAGCTCTGGCTGGGGCAAATCTAGTCAGCTGGTACAGTAAGGTAGTGTGGTTGTTGTAGTGTCACCCCCTCCCCCAGTCTCCAGCTTGTGAAATTTAATCATATTGTGCTAGATAATCATGAATTAGAAATTTGCTTGCTTTGATTGGCATACCTTACCAGAAAATTGAATATAAATAAGTACTCTCACCTTTCTTTCAAATAATGTTGATAGAGAGAAGAGAGAGAAGCTTGTGTACATCTTCTATCTTGACTTGGAACTTCAAAAGGCTGTGCTGGTTAGAACTGTGCTGTTCTAACCAGTGTGTTGGTTGAGAAAATTCTCACATTTGAGCATAATCAATGAGCCAAATCAAGAAAAATAGAAATTATTTCACTTAAAATGTGAACATGAAGAGAAAATCCCTTTACTTATTTAGTACAAGTAAACCAGTGGGTTGTGCAAATACTTTTTTCAGGTGTGTGTATAAACAGTACTTGGAAATACGTAACTGAGAAAATGTCACCACCTTATGAACAGCCTGAGGAATAGCAGAGTGCAGAGCTCAGACTGTCCGAGGGGTGGTGAGGAGCACACTTATTTATACTGATGGTCTAGTGCATGTAGCTTCTTTTTTTAGCACCTTACTTTTTCTGCCATGTTCATGCTGTATGATGGCATTTCTGTACCCTGGATTCATTGCTGCAGCTCTTATATTACTGCCTTACCCTCTGAGGTTGAACAGGAGAGGATCTGGACATTGGCTATTCACCTTTTGTCCAGTCTGTGTAAGGCAAAGGTGATGCTGGTTGCTGGGTACAGTCCCTCCCACGAACTTCTGAGGGTTGTTGCCAGCCAGTTTGTGGAGAGGTAGGCAGTCTCAGGCCTTATTTTAGTCTTATTTCCTTCTGAGGATTCCTAGGGGCCTGCTGTGGCCAGAAATGCCCCTGTTCCAGGCTGAGTACAAATTGTTCCCTCCTGACTCGTGTGGCTTTGGTTTGTCATACTAAAGGTTAAGGAGAAGGATGTTTAGAAGTAAAAATGGATGTGCATGAGCAGAGGGGTAAATAAAAACATACTGATGAATTTGGCAGTGGTTTTGGTGTAGTGTATAGGTTTTGGTTATTTGTGAAATTCTGGCTAGCTTAGGATACAGTACAGAGGAAATGCATTTTCCTTTTCCTGCAAACTGAATATTACCATGTATTGGGCCTGTGCAGTGCTGCACTGACTAAGGGAATAGAAAAACTGGAAAGCTGTGAGTAGTTCTGGTCCCAGACACATAAGTGAGAGCAGGAGTGCGTTCAGACTGTTCTCTTAGTCCTGGCTTTTGATAATTTTTCTACTGAGCTCTGTGCTCTGTATGTTAATTGTGTTGGTGGTGTTAGTTGCTCCTGTTACTTCTGAAGGAATGGGTTTTCTGGAAGATAAGTATTCTCTACCCATGGAAGAAGATTTTGCTTATGTTTAAACTGTGAAGTATGTATATGCTTTATCACAGTGAAAGGCACCTTGATGTTCATAATAGTGATGTAATATCCATGTCCTATTCTAAGTGATTGTGTGCACCACAATTAAGGCAATCATGTAATGTCTCTTTATTACCTTGTTCTCCAAATTGATAAGGAAGTTTTTCTAGTTTGCCTAGGAGTTGTTTTTCCGAGTGTCTCTTCTTAGACTAAGTCACATTAAAAGGATTCTTTGTCTAAAATCAAGAACACGGTTGATGTTTCCTGCCTATAGACCTGAAAAACATAAAACAACATCCATTACAGGAATCTAAACAACAATTTTAATTTAGTTTAGAAGTGGAATTTAGACATCTGTGTTGCTAACTGTGCTTCTCAGATAGTATTTAAAATCCCCTTATATTATTATTTCCGTGCTACAGTCTTGTTGTAGAAAATCTTTGTAGATATTTCAGTAGTCAAGTAAGAATTTTTATTTTGCTGTGTATGTACTATGTATGTATGTACTGCTTTTAGTAGTTAGAACTAATAGACCGGCAGGTCCACAAGTCTTTCTTGGTGTGCTTCATCCAGTTCAAAATATTTTTACATTTCATGGCCTGCTTAGGAATTCATTATGACATTTGTCAAAACTAAAAATATCATTGCTTTGAAGATATCTTTCTACTATGATTCTAAAGAAATACGAGGGAGAGTCCTGCAGCCATAAGAGATGTGTGTACAAACACAGCCATTCACCTTCTTTCCCCCTTTGATATTCCCTAACAGCCAAATGGACTTGCAAGTCGTGTATATCTAAGTCTTAACAGGAAGCTGGGACAGTCCATTCTTGCTTACAACCTTTTGAAGCATCAGCGTGAAACTAAATATGGTGGGGTCAAGGGGCACTTCCTGACTTGATATATTAAGGAAAAAATGGAGGAAGCTTGCAATCTAAGATAAGTGTAATAATTTGCAGCCTGTTTCCATCAGGCACAGTGATTTTAATCCAGCACTTATTACCTTTCCATCCTGCATGTCCTATTGAGATGAAAGCACCTACCCTTTTCTTCTGCCACTGTTTTCAAGGAGAGAGTAATTTCAGGATGTAGTCTTTCTGAAATGTTGTTTCAGGTCCTGACATCAGGAAACACTTGCTTTGAGTTTGCCAACTGTTGGAAATACACCTTAGCAGTGTGAGGGGCTGGAGGGATAGGCTGAGCTGATGGAGGGGGTGAGCTTATGCTCCTGGTACTTCTCAGTGAGGCAGATTATCCCATGCAGAGCTCTGTGTTCCTGTAGCAGAGCCAGCTGCAACGTTGTTCGACATCCCTGCAGGCACAATACCATAGCTGAAAATCACTACAGATCACTACAAAACTCTTCCGCCTCTTACTGAGGAGGTATTCTATTGCACAAATTTGAAAAACTTAACTTCCTTCAGTATTGCCCTGCTTATTGATTTCTGCTAAGTATCCCTTCCTTTATTCTAGAATAATGTGGTCATTTTAGTATTTTTTTTCCTAGAAGTTTGCGTACTAAGTTGCGGAGTTTAGTTATTTGAGTTATTTAATTCATGAGGATTGGGATGTTCCCTTTTAACAGAAGGAAATCCATCTTGATTTCTGTCGTGTGCTCACGCACACTGACCTTGTAAATAACTAAGCAATTTTCTTTTGACTTTCAGAACTGGTTGTGTTAGCATTTAGTGTGGGCATCTAAAGTGCTACAGTCTAAAGCAATAAAATTTTTTCCCGGACTGTGGTAAATAGAAATTTGGAGATACAGTGCCACTGTTTTCCATCCCTAGCTATACGGTTTGCAAAAAGTGACGATTGGTGGATATTCTTCCATCTCATTTCTGCAGTTTATCATTAGGAGTTGGTATCTGTAGACAGGAAGAGAATGGCTGGAATGGTGAGGGTTTGAAGATCTCCTTGCCTGTGCCAAGCTTGTGCCAAGGATTTGAATCCAGTGTCTCTGCATCTCTCTGTGCCACTGTTTCTGCGCAGCTGCAGGTCACTTTCATACTTGCCTCTGCTTATTCTAAGTTTTGATTATTGTTCATGGTTATAATGTGGATTTGACGGGAATAGTGGTTTTTTAAGAGTGGTATTTTGGAGAGGATGAGGAACAGTGTGGAGAAATGAAGAGAGAAACCCATTGCTAACGGGTATTTTTATTAAATCTTTTCACCTTCCATGTAGCCCATTCTTTACAGATGCCAGGTGACTGTGCAGCAGTATGAATGCAATTTCATCTTAAATATGACATTTTCAGTAACATCATTAATGTTTTTCTCAGGCATTGATTCATTGCTGAATCAGGAGAGAAATATTAGTTCCTTTTGTATGTTGTATCCTTGAGACTTACCTAAATACTGGCCTTCATTGGCCTTCAAGGTACTGAGATCTTGTGTATAAATATGAATGATTTTATTTGGTGAAAAGTTCTTTTGTTTTCAAGTGCTTGAAACACTGCATGCGATTGGTTTATGGACATTGGTGTCAAAGACACGCTCATCTCTTACAGAAGGTTGTCCAGGTAGGTGATGCATAAAGAAACTGGAAAGGAAAAGACTAATTTAATTTTTCCCCTGTTTTTTCAAAGTTTATTTTTAACTGAGACAGCGTTTAAGATTGTTTTTCACTTAATAGTTTGTCTCTGAGATCTCTAGTTCTTTGTCCTGGTGGATCACAAGTGCCAAGATGCACCTTTGAAGCCAGGAACCAGAAAGCTTTTTGCGTCAGGCTTTCTCTGTACCAAAGGAAAGGGAATGAAAAAGGAAGCTAATGAACATGCGCAGTGAAGAGGGATAAGATGTGCAGAAACCTAAGAGAATGCCTTGAGAGAAAAGGACTTATTTTTTAGAAATTCAGTCCTGCAACAACATTTAACATGCTTTTTTATATTGTGGTCCAAAATTCTGTTTCCGTTATACACATAATGAAAGGCTTCTCATGAGCTGGTACTCTGTGGTACCCAGAGATGTTTGTCACTGTTTGTAATACAGGCAGGCTTTACAGTGTAAGATAATTTTAAGGTGTGTTTCACAGTAATGTCTGGGCAGCTGGGAGAGATTCTGTGAGTAGCTGCTGGACTCAGACTCTAGTCTGAATGCAATGATTTGACTTGTTTTATTAAGTCAGTTCTTACAAAAATTATGTAAACTAAGTGAAAGGATTCAGCTTGCCATGCAAGAGCACTGGGTTCTTTGGAAGAGGTGGCATTTTCCACAGTCAGTTCTAGCAGGAAGTCTTATTTCTGCAAATGAGACCCAAAATGTTTCAGTCTACTTCTAAAAAGTTGATTCCTGATTACATACAATTGCTATTGCCAGTGAGGAGAAAGGTCTTAATGAGGTTACAGAGTGTATTTTGTGAAGAAAGGACAATCAAGATTCAGCAAAACATTACTATTCTTTTTTCTTGTTTTAATCTTCATGTTCAGTGTAACTATATGACATGGTGCTTGCAGTGCTGAAAATGCAGCTATTAAATCACTTCATCTGCTTGCAGGAGCTAGATTGCAGTGGGGAATGATTAAAACCTGTAATTGTGGATAGTCTATGTAACATAGAGATATCTGGGGACAAGAGAAAGTCTGATTGCCCGATTTTTGCTGTGTGCTGGGCTGCTGTGTGCTAAGTACCATTGGCCATGCTAACTGAGGGAAGGGTTTTCAAAACTTACACAATTCTGTTTTCAGTATGGTGGAAGTAGCTTTGTAACAGTGTGGTTGATGATCCTGTGCTTGAATTTGGGGAGGGAGAAAGGTGGTTTAATCTCTGAGAGCCACAAGGAATTCAGGCATCACGGGAAGCAAAGGCATTCCCTTAAACCTCACGGAAGAAGTGGTAGAAGAGCTTGTTTACTTGAAGGAAAGTGAAGTTGTCACCCATATTTGATGACTTTACCATTTGGTAAGTGTCAAGAAGTCGTCTTTAGCAGGAGTGGAAACAGAAGTAATTTGATTTTCCTCAAAGGTCTGCAGTCTTAATAGGACTGCAGGTTATTACTCTGCTACTGTACAAGTCAGGTTATCGTAAAATAGCAACAGTGAAGGAAATAGTTCTTTTACCTCAAAAACAAAATTGTTGTTTTCATGCAGAATACCAGGGTACATCAGAAATACATGCAGCAGTAAGCTATGGCTTTCGTATTCGCTTTGTGTGGTCAGCTCTATAGTGAGATACATAATTTTGGGATTTTTTTCCTACAGTTTTTTTAGACTCCTGTGTGCTCAGTATGTTTGAACCAGGGATTGATAGCTGAGAATTGTTAGGTGAACTTTGCTTTCAACAACCTCTCGAGCAGATTCGTAGTGTTGGCTATTTTGCCTGGAGGCGTGGGACTGTGGATGTTCCTCCTGGTGAAACAAGAGCTGTCACTGGGTTGCCATCGTTTTAAATTCGTCCTGTGATCACATCCAAAAGCTGTTTTGCCGATAGAGAATATGAATAATGCTTAGAGGGGGACAGTGCTAGAACGAGAGGAGATAAAACTTTTAGAAATAACAAAGTAAAAGTGCCAGAAGAAAATTCTCAGTGAATGCAGTAATGGCAGCCCTTCAGTTTCTAGACAGTAAGCAAGTTTGGGCTATTGTCATCAGTAGATCTGGGGGAGAAAGTGTAGCTGTGTGTGTTTCTTTAAGCAGGATGATTGGGAAAGCTCCTGTTTAGAGAATAAAACTAGCTTCTTTTTTTGTTTCAAGTGCTTGGATCAAAGTGGAGCAGCTGAAGCCTTATCACCCTCACAAAGAGGAAATGATAAAGATTAACAAGGGTAAGCGCTTCCAGCAAGCTGTGGATGCTGTAGAGGAGTTTCTTAGGAAAACCAAAGGCAAGGACCAGGTGAGTGGGTTCTTTTTCACTGTGTGCATCAAAACAGATCTTGGCATGAATGATGATTAGATGCCTTGTTATGTGAAAGAAGTTTGTTGCCTCTGGCAAGTTGAGGGGGGTTTTGTTTTCCTTCCTTTGTTTTTTGGGGTTTATTTCCTATCCTCTCTTCTTTCCCATTTAATCTTGTTTGGTAGGGAAAAGTGTTATTAAACTGATGGAGAAACTAAAGAGGCTAATTGATCTGCTTGTGATGATTTGATAAATCAGTCTTAAGAATTTAGTATCTACTCATCTTGTCTTTAGTATGTTGGAAGTGCACACAGTCCTGGCAAGTCTTCAGGTGGCCTGTTCTGTTATGTGCTTGCTTAAACTGGTGTGTTTTTGCAGGAGAACTAACCAGGAACTTCACTCACCAACTCCAAAGGGCTAACAGATATGTAGTTTTCAAGTTACTGTGCTGTTGTTTTGCTTGATAGTAATCAGCACAGGGTCCTTCACATCCTTGGTTTTGCATGAAAATCATTCCATCTCTTCTCTTCTTTCCTTACCATCTTCTGTTCTATAATCTCTCAGGCGTCTTCCCATAACTCCACTGAAGAGAAGAATCGGCGTAATTCCAGTGAAGAAAGAGGCAAGCAATCTGCTGGTGAAGAGAAACGCAAAGCCAGTTTGTCTGAAGGAAAGGTGAAGAAGGGCACAGGGGAAGGAAAAAAGAGGGTCTCTTCTGTCTCGTCAGAGAGAGGATCAAAGTCACCCTTGAAAAGAGCCCAGGATCAGAGCCCCCGAAAGCGGGGGCGTCCACCCAAGGATGAGAAGGTTTGTGTTGTGCATGTCCGCCAGTGCCCGTGGACTTGGCATCTGGACTTGAGGGCTGACTGGCACCTTGACTAACAGGCCAGCAGGAAGAATCAGTTCAGTATCCCTTTTTTTAAGCTTTTCCATGTTGCTACTTCTAGACCATTTGGCTGCCTGATACTCTTGGCAAGCATATTGTTGATTCTTCCTGTGATTTTTACCAGTTAGTTACTGTGAGTGGCTCTCTTCATATCTTTGAGAGGGCTTTGAAAGCTGTTTCAGGAGACTCCATCTTTCGTCTTGCCATCCCTTGAGTTCAGTGTGTGTGGGATTAGCAAAGAGATAGGGGTCTTCATCTGATTCCTGACTTCTCCCATCTCACCTACTTCATATGATCAGGTGATTAGTAGTCACTCAACTTCAACCTCAGTACTCACAAAGAGGGAGGTATTCTTAAGGGCTAAGGCTTAAAGAAGAAATTCATAGCCTGGGGAATCCACCAGAAGAATTGTCTTCATTTTGGCTTCTATGCTTTAGGATATTTTCCCATCCTCCATTATAAAGGAGCATTATTATTTTATCCCCACTACTTCCCTGGTATTTCTAGATGTTGTGGCAGCACTTGTCTACCCTCATTTAGAGTTCCATCCTTTTTATTGTGGAACTCACTGTTGTGGTCTAGATCTTCTTATTCCAAATGGATATTTATTTTGGTGGATTATTACAAGGCACATGCTCCATCGGAGACTACACCTGAAGACAACTGGGAGACTTCAGCTGAAATACCATACAGCAACGTGCTTGCTCACCTGTGCTTCAAGGGGTTCACGTGCTTCACGGTCTTTTCTTTCAATCAGGATGCAAGTCAAGATGGTGTTCTTTGCTCTCCAGAATTGTGAATGGATTGGCCTTCGCTGGTTGAACAGCAAACTCTTGATGTAGTAAAATGAAGCTGATCATCTCAGATATCAGCTATGAAGGCTTCATAGAATAGAGTCATAGAATATCCTGATTTGGAAGGGACAAACAAGGATCATCAAGTCCAACTCCTAAGGAATTGAAGGAAATACTGGCTCTTTTTTAGCACCAGTGTCTGTGAAATTAGGCTGCGCAACAGATCCCATCAGTTTCTTCTTTTGAGGGAAGTTGGAGGAGGGGAGGAATGGATGCATATTTATTAATTGTCTTGACTGATGACTGATGCAGGAAAATGCTTCACTGGCAACATAATTTTCACTTTTCTAAGTGTCTTCCTATAAGCATATTGTGTCTCCACATATTTCTATTAATATAAGCCACAGGACCTTTTTTTTCACTTGCAGAATGATTCTGTCTTTGAGCTAGATTCATTCCAAAATTGATCAAAACTAATGGCTGGGAGAATCCTGATTGTGCTGACATGTTGTATGCATAGGTTTTACTGTGTTAACTACCTCAGGGCTTCGGAGTGCTTTGAATGAGCTAATTTTGGTAGTAGACGTTATTTTACTGGCACATGGCAGGCAGACTGGTTTTAAAGTTGCCACAAAGTGGTGGCTAGCTGTGTGATAACTGCCTGGCCACAAACCAGGAAATTAAGCAGGATAAGGTAGGAAAGTAAGCCTTATGGCTTCTGGAAAGTGACAATTAAAATAATTGCCATGAAAATATAACAATACTGCCTTAATACTGTTTTTCAGCCTATGAAATAATTTTGAAATCTTGTCTTGCCTGGTTCTCATAAATTCCTCAAGTTTTTAGCCTTAGAGTAGAAAATATTTATGTTGTTGTCCTGAATTAATACAATGCTAGGATTTGGGGTTTTTTGCTCCATCCCAGTCCAAATTCTGGCTTTCCAAGCAATAAGGATATGTAAAATTCAAGAATCCAGTTGTTGCTGAGGTGTGTTCTGTCTAGAAAGGCTCTGTGGCCATACATGATAATTCACTCTCATTTTTAAGCTTATATTAATGTTTTTGAAGGAGCAACAGAACTTCATAGGTATCAAAGCAGGTTTTATCCACTGGACTCTCCCTAGACACTACAAGGTTGGAGACTGGTGTCTGTTGTCCTGCTAGCACTTGGACAGTTGCATCTTTCTGGGATACCTCCAGGAGTCTTGCTCAGGTCGTTTTTGCAAACAGTGTTCTTCTCTTGTGCTTCTGTGTGGATACTAAGGTATATTGTGCATTTTCAGGAAGTAATTTTGGAGGGGAGATAATGTGACTCCATTACTGAACCCTCATTTCAGAGGAAGATGGCACGTATTATGCAGAAGTCCTGTGCATTCTCTTTATGTAGCGTAAAGACCTATATGTCTATAGCACCTATATGCTATGACCTACAGCATAAAGACCTGTTTTAACCTATATGTCTTGGGGAAATAAAGTTTAATCTGCTCAACAGTAAAAGCCCCAATTTGTTAAGTACTATCATGATATTGCAAACCAGGGCCTGTGGAGCAGATGGGGCAGCCCACATACCAGTTTGTGTCATGGGTTCTGCAAACTTGAGCAGATGTGGCTGTCAACCTCATGCTTTGAAGGTTCTCCTGATAACAGGTAGGCTACTCTTTTGTGACCAGGGCAGGATTAGAAGAGTTCAGACCTCTGCTTGTAATGATGTTCTTCACTCATTTGTTAAGCTTTTTGCATCCACCGGAGGAAAATACGGGATCAAGCATGTTCGTTTGTTTCTCTGCTCGCTGCATAAGTGCACAAGTGCAGTGATTCCTCTTAGGTATCAAGAATGGACTCTCCAGAAGCCACAAATCTGGTTGAATTCCTTCACTGGCAGTTTGTGTTTTCCTCACCTCACCTGTGTTGTTAACACTCTGTGTTTAAATATGAATGCTCACGGAAAGGCCTTTGAAATAGAAGGTGTTGATAGTGCTCTCAGAGCTCTCTATGTGTGCTCAAATGATCATCGTGCTGTGACCAGCCCCTGAGACAGGTTTTAAGCTCTTTCTGATCCTCATTCTGTCTCCTCAGGACCTCACAATTCCAGAGTCAAGTACAGTGAAGAGAGTGATGACTGGAACAGTGGCTGGATTTAAATGGCCGCCGAGTGTGAGCGAGGTGAGAAGCTTTACAACATCTAGGATCTGAGTTTGTGGCAGCAAATCTAGAGCCTTTTGTCTGGCTGTAAAACAGCGAGATCTTATCTTCTTGTGTCAGAACATACTGCAGCATAGCAAAGCTGAACAATATCCCAGACAGTTCAGAAATATTCTGGGAAGTGAGATTTCTGTCTCTGTGGAACTGTTTGCAGATTCACACTTAACTTGCTTTACTAGTTTTTACACTTCTTGTTTCAAAAGCATTTCTGGGACTGACTTCCCAAAACTAGAGGTGATGTGGATAGTCTCTCCCTGTCTGAATACTATCACATAGGGTGGTTTAATTTGATTTCCTTCACAAGCAGCTTTTGAAAACCTTTCAATTTTGTTGAATAAATGAGTGATCAGTAAAGCAGAGTAAGAGCAGTGTGATTCCAGGCTAGTATGTATGATGCTCACTGGGGAGATGAGGTACCTGGGCTTGCAGTCCTTGTTGCTGTTAGGATGGGTTTGCTTGGCATGTGGCAATCTCCAGCCAATTCCCAGAATGCTGTTTTATGGAATTCCTTGGAAGCTGGAAAATAAGTGTTTTTGCTTGGGAGAGGAAGAAGTGGAATATGAATTTTCTTCCTCTCATGTTGATCTTGCTCGTATACTACTTTGGTTTTCCTACAGATGTCCAAAAATGAGGAATTTGGTTGGAATGGCTTTGGTTTTGAGAATGAAACACAATGTAAACTACTTAATTGAAACAGGCTGCTTGCAACAGCTGATACATTTTATATTTTCCCCCTTATGCTATTGTTCTCATGCAGCTTAGGAGAGCAAGGGAATTGTGCCGTGGTCGCTCAGTGACTCTCTGGATTTATTTCTGAGGCTGTACTTTCTCTCTTTGTAGCCTGTGAAGGACAGTGATCCACACTTCCATCACTTCCTGCTGAGCCAGACAGAGAAGGTAAGGATTTGGCAGACAGGATCATGCTGCTGGGTAGCTTGGAATCCTGCCTTTTGCTGGAACTGAATACAAGGAGTATGCATAAAGAGCTCCAGAATTCTGTTCTGTGGGGGCTGGCAATTAGATTAGTTCAAGTACTTCCCAGCCTTAATATTTAGAGTGATTTAACATTAAGCACAGTGAATAGTTTTAAGTAATTCAAGATTATCTAGCACTAGTTTTTGACAGATCTGGTGTAATAAATTGTGTAGAATGAACATTGATGGACAGGAAAAGCTTTTTAAAGCTTTTTTTGTGTTCAAAAATCCTGTTTGACTGTTTTTGATGGTTGTCCTATCAGTTTCTTCATCTGGATAGGCTTGTCAATTCACTGAATGTTGCAGGAAAGCTTCCAGGACCAGAAAAGCTCTGTGTAAATTACTGCCAGTTTATCTCCTGAGAGTGAGAAGCCTTGCAGGGTTTTATATTCAGCAGTGAACATCAGGAGGAAAAGGAAAGATCAAATTAAACATAAATGGACTTATATCTCACTGAGGATCTGGGCAGAGCCAGAAGGATTAGGAGCTGCTAACAGTTTTATCTAGACAAGCTCACAGTAAGCAGCATGGGTAAGGAGCAGCCTTTGCCTTAGCATTTGTAGAAAGCCACATGCCTTCTCATATTAACCAGAAGGTTTTGGTTCCATAGCTGCAGAGACATAGTGAGCATAGATCTGAGGCTTCGTGGCAGGCTTCAGAGAGCTAAATGTAGGAGTAGAGATGGCCTGGGTTCTGGTGCCTCCAGTGGAGCCTGTTGTAGGAAGTATGGAAGGGAGTTTGCAGTGCCTCCGTTAGAAGACAGGCTGAATTGCTGGGGCAGAGTGGGAAAGAACGAGCTCAATATCTTGCAATATGTTTTAGGTTTAATTTTCTCCCCTTGAGGGAAGCCCCAGAGTTGTCCTGCTTTGAAGGTGGTGGTGGGTGGGTGAACTGCCTGTTTCTGTGGAACAAGGATATGGTCTGTTTGCTCAGCAGAGTAAATCAGCACTGTCCTTCCCCTGAATGCTTTGTCTTTTCCATACAGCCAGCTGTCTGCTACCAAGCCATCACGAAGAAGCTGAAGGTTTGTGAAGAGGTAAAGCATATCATGTTTTTGGTGGATTTTTATTGTTATGAGGCCTTGCAGTTCTTCCAGAGCTGTGCATTATATTGTTTTTGTTATTATTTCCCCCCCCTCCCCCCACCCCACTCCCTCAGGAGACAGGATCCACCTCCATCCAGGCAGCAGACAGCACAGCAGTCAATGGCAGCATCACGCCTACAGACAAAAAGTAAGGTCTCCAACACACTTCAGCTATTTCCCTTTCTCCTTCACGGCTCACACATGCAGCCACTCTCCAGCCTGTCACTGAGAATGAATAAACCTAACATTTCCCTTTGACTGCACATTCCTTCTGTCCTTGTGCGAAACTGTTCTGGGGGGCAAGGTGGGAGCAAGACAGCTAAAAACAAAGGGGGCTGTACAATACAAAATTCAGATTAAGTTCTATCTTGGATACGTCTGCAATTCAGGATGTTTCTGCAGTTGCCCTTTTCAGTAGGTCCCACTGCAGGATGTTAGCAGCAGTATTCCTGAGTGTCACATGAGGTAGGAAGATAAAAGGGGATCTGTCCCAGTAGTGCCTGGCAGTTGACTGGGGTTGTTTTAATTTTTCGCCTGAGCATGCAGAAGACAAGAGGAAGAGGGACATGTGTTCTCTCATCACAGGAACTTTGCTGTGTAGCACATGAGCTTTCTGGTTTCTCCTAACACCCCTATTCTCCTTTCTAGAGTGAGAGAAGCCTAACTTGAGCTTCCTGTTTTGCTCTGTAACTTCTGCTCTGTTCAAATTGAGTTCAGGCCACTCTTGCTGTTTGTTATTGGGGCAGTTCTCATGGGATGTCAGTTCTCACCTGTACCGCAGGGGAACAAAAATAACAGTGAAGCTGTTCAGGTAAAACAGTCTCTCAGGAAAGTGCATCTCAGAGGTGGATTGGGAAGGAAGGAATACCTCTGCTGGTTTAGAGACTTGAAAATAGGTAGACCTTACTTGGGCCGTGTAAGAAGCCTGTAGTGATTTGCTCTGCCTGGTCTAAATTAGTTTGCTTGGAGAAAAGGCAGCATGGCTAGCTGGGAGAGGACAGGTGGCTTGTGAAAGCCACAGTGCAGCTGTAGTGTGGCTAATTGTGCACAATTAACTGCAGAATTGCCAGGTAGATTTTGTTGTGAAGTTACCTTGGATGTAACTGAATGCTTCAGAATCTCTCTGAAGACTGTGGGTTTTGTGTGAAGCTGCATGATAGATAAAAGGGTTCTTGCAGCAATATCTGCAAAGGAATTCCTGTTGCAGGTGGTTGTAGGGACTGGTTGGCATATTGTCTTTTTTTTGAATGGAGGGAGCAAAACTCTTTCCAGCTTGCAGGAAGAGGGGAAAGCTGTTTTCTGGGACTGATGGTGACCTATACTGGCCTAATACTTCCTTTCTTCCTGTGTCTGAAATGACAGCTTAGAGCAGGGACTAGGTCTTTGGTCTGGCATGATGCTTAGCCCAGTAGTCCTTGCTGGGCTTTATTAAAATAAAGATGGTAATGTATCGTTCAATTTTACAAGCAAGTATTGTATGTGTGACTTAGTTTTAAAATCAGAAGATTAGTTAGAGAAGCTCATTTCTAAATGTTCCCTTTAACTTCAGTAAGGCAATGACTGGCAACAGAAAGCACACAAGCAGCAATTTTAGTAAACGAAAAACCACACACAAACAGACCACCCCAAACAAACAAAAAGAACCCAGACCATCCAAACCTTTAATATCGAGGTGATCTTCTGAAGTAGGCTAAAGACTTTTTTCAGGAAATTGTTAGGGATGCCTGGTAAGCAAAATAAATTCCAGCTTGCTTTTAAAGCTCAGTATTAGCCCATTGTAGCTGTGGCTGCAATGGAACATGTTTGTTTGGGTATTTTTTTGCTGGTGATGCTCCAGTTTGCTCTTCGTCATTTCCAGCACCATGAGTAACTGACACTGATTGCTTTCTCTTGCATTAATGTTTATCTGTGCCCTCAGGATAGGATTTCTGGGCCTTGGTCTGATGGGAAGTGGCATTGTCTCCAACTTGCTGAAGATGGGTCACACTGTCACTGTCTGGAACCGGACTGCCGAGAAGGTAGGCATGTTCTTAAACCTTTCCTAAACGTTCAGTTACCCCCTGTATCTCATGGAATTATCCATCAGTGGTGCCTGGGAGAGGATGCCAAAGAAACACAAGGATATACTTGCCACTTTGTTCTGTCCCATTTCCTAGGTGCTTGTTGATGGGTGCCTGTGACTAGGTGCAGCTGTGGTCTCTTCTAGTGTGGTCACTCTTACGTCACCAGTCCTGCCCCACTGCGTTTTTTTGTGAGAGGAGAGAGTTGTCAGAAAAATGACACCCTTGTATAGTATATATGTGTTGAAGAATGGGAGGTAACACGCTTCTGAAAATATTGCTGATGTGAATAGCCATGTCAGTGTGTCGTGCATCTGGCCAAAAAGGCCAGGTGTGGGGAGTTATCCCAGGAGATTGAGGTGTGGTAAGATGTGCTGCTCAGCCGCAGGTTAGTCGACATCTGTTGTGCTAGTCATGTTGTAATAACAAGGGTTCTGTCAAAGACCTGCTGTGTCATGAGACCAAGATGGAGAAAGGGCTTTATAGGGGTATTCACATTGAAAACTGAGCTTATTTTGCATTGCACTTATCTATTAGACAATGTTATTCTTCGTAGTGGAGGAGGAAAAGTAGGTAGCTCGGGGAGATATACTTGTAAGATGCTGTGGAGTATCAAAGCAGGAAGGGCACTGTGGTTATTGTGTTAAAAGGGGATTAAAAGATTGATTTTCTCAAGAGGAAAACATGGCTGGTATGAGGGGATAGGGTAAGAAGGAGCTAAGATTTTGAAGCAGCAGCCCACAAACACATCAGTCTCAGCTGTGCATATCCCTGTTTACTATCCAGTAACACATTTTGCAATGTCCTTTTACCAATTTTTTTCCCTAAATCTCCCTTTTTTCCCTAATAACTTCTTGTCAAACCCACAACATTCTTATCATTTCACCTAAGAGTTTTGTTTCTTTGTGTCTTTCTTTCAAAGTTTTTCACCTGTTCTTCAGAAAAGCTGCAAGAGTCCTGTGTATATGTGTGTGTGCTCGTGTGTAGACAAAGCAACAGAAGATGAAGTTGCTGTGTAATTAACATGCCTGACTCCTTTGGAGTTGTGTCTAGCAGTGGAGTTTTGCTGCAGTGGAGTTTTTACAGCAAAATGCAAAGAATCCATTTGCTCTGTATTTAATTTGTCTTACCTTTGGACTTGTGCCTTTTGCAGTGTGATTTGTTCATCCAGGAGGGTGCACGTCTGGGAAGAACCCCTGCTGAAGTAGTCTCCACCTGTGATATCACCTTTGCCTGTGTATCAGATCCAAAAGCAGCAAAGGATGTAAGGATTAGCTCTTATTTTACCTCTGCTGGTTAGACTATGAGATGACAGTCACTGAAGCCAGTTCTGATTCCTGCTAACCACAGTAGCCTGGGTCGTTGTACATCCTGAGCAGTGCAGCTGTGTAAAAATAAATGTCCCAACTAAAATTATGCATTTTAAAAACTAAATCTTTGAGGACAGGTTCTGATAACCCTCTGGGGGGTCTGCCACTGCAGTGCCAGGTTCAGCTGGACTCCTGCAGAACTGGGGTTTCTCTGCAGACACCCTATTGCTTTACCGCTCTTCTGTTCTCCACAGCTGGTGCTTGGTCCAAGTGGAGTGTTACAGGGGATTCGCCCAGGGAAGTGTTATGTGGATATGTCCACTGTGGATGCAGATACAGTCACAGAACTGGCCCAGGTAATCACTGAACTGAGCCTCTTAACAGCTGTGATTCAGCAGCAGTTCTGCAGTTTGTGTTGCTTCAGGCCCTTTATTACCAGTTGATAATAAAACTGCTTCTAGAGATCTTTGGGCTTCTTTTGGGAGAGTCTCAAGTTCCAGGCAAACAAGACAAAGTAGCGTGTTAAATCTTGACCAGCAAACAGTGTTGGATGAGATGTTCCCTGGTGA
Organism: Eulacestoma nigropectus; assembly: GCA_013397775.1. Lineage (NCBI taxonomy): Eukaryota > Metazoa > Chordata > Aves > Passeriformes > Eulacestoma > Eulacestoma nigropectus. Next base: position 107,142 of record VZTE01004710.1, read on the forward strand.
TACCAGCAAAGCCTGTAGATTTGGCAGAGCTGTTACCTGGCACCAGTGCAAACAGACAGCCAAATTTTGATCCCTTAAGAAATATTTGTAGACAGGTTGGTATTCTGTAGCAAACTGGAGGGTAAAAACCCTGTCTGGATTAATGACTGATAAAATGTGTAATCTGCCTAGTTTAAATGCTCTGGTTGGGGAAAAGGAATGTCTTCACATTTCATTCTATAGAATATTATTATAGGATTTCCGTAGAAGTGTTCTGATCACTTCTATTGTGGTATCTATGATTTCTTTTTGGCATCTTGATTGCTCCCCACTGCCCTAAGGCAATGTGTGTGGTTGGACGATGAAGGGGAGCTGGTTTTGGTGAAGTTTTAAGCAGACATGTTGGTGATGCACTAGCGTGTAACATCAATTCGGAGACTGCAAATCACCCATATTAGTAAACCTCTGGCTGAAGAGATCTGTCAAAGGCCTTTCCTCTCTGGGAAAGAAGGGAAAATATTATGTTCAATCTTCTGGGATTCCCATGCCACGTATACACCTTCAGTATTGATCCCTTGGCCGGTATAGGGTGCCATGACTAAAGTGTGTCAGTTCAGCTGCTTAAAACATACACAGTAGTGATAGGTGCAGGAGGGTCTTGCTGGAGTGTGAGGTCAACTTTTGGTCTTAAGCACCCTTTGCAGGATACAGTGTGATACATCACGTTAGTGCTTTCCTCTCCTGTTTAAATATTGGAGCTATTTGTTCTGCTCTAAAATTCTGTCCTCAGGGGCAGGAATGCCCTAAATGATGTTCCTGCTGCTGTTCATGCACAGCTAACCAGAGATGCTCTTCTCCCAGGTGATAGTGTCCCGAGGTGGTCGCTTTCTGGAAGCACCAGTCTCAGGAAACCAGCAGCTCTCTAATGATGGAATGCTTGTGATCCTGGCAGCTGGCGACAGGGGTTTATATGAGGACTGCAGCAGCTGTTTCCAAGCCATGGGGAAGACCTCTTTTTTCCTAGGTAATTGAAAGATGGAGGGCCTGACAGCAGTTTCTTAGTGCAAGGGCTGGGAATTTCAGCAAGAAGTCTGAGATGTATATGTCATCTTTTTCTTTTCTCTTTGGGCAGTGTAGGAAATTGGCCTGCTCCTCTGGAACTTGTCCAGTTTCAGAGCCTGCAGGCTAAGGTTTCTTTTTTGAATGCTGGCTCATTTTGGAGGATCTGTGATGCTTTTGGTTTTAAATAATTTTTTCTTATGATTTCTCCATTCCTTTGAGTGCTTGGAAAATGGGAATACTTTCTGAAGTCTTTCAGGGGAAGGGAGAGCTGCCAAGTGCTTGATGCCAGGAGTCTAGCAGTGTTACTGCTGTGTGGGCTGGGGAACCAGGGCTGCTATTTCTCTTCTGGAGGAATCCCAATGGTGTGTCTCGCTCCCAGGTGAAGTAGGCAACGCTGCCAAGATGATGCTGATCGTGAACATGGTCCAAGGCAGCTTCATGGCAACAATAGCAGAAGGACTGACTTTGGCTCAAGTGACTGGCCAGTCCCAGCAGACCCTTCTGGATATCCTCAATCAGGGACAACTTGCCAGCATCTTCCTGGACCAGAAGTGCCAAAGTAAAGTTCTCTTACATTGTTTTCTTACGGGGCATTTCTTACAATCTAGCAGCTTTTCAGATAGTGGCAAAAGGTAGAAAATAACAGTCTCATCTTCACCCAGCCTGGGATTATGGTTATTTTAAGCATTCTGGAAATGAAGAGCTGAGTTCCCATTCCTTCCCCTTCATAGCTAGGGCTTCTGAGAATCTGAATTAGGACTGCTTAGGGCTTAAATTAGGATTTCATTGGGGCAGGGTAACAAGTAAAATGGAGGGCAAGCTGCTTAGAAATCAGAGCTCACTTTGTCAGTGGACAGTAGTGACATCATCTGCTGTGACCAGATGAAGATAGAGGGTAGAGAAATAGGAGAGCTGAAAGTAGTGATCAGCAATGGAAAGGGAAATTGGTGTTGAATTGCAGCCCGTTGCAGTGTGGGCTTGATTTACTTTTGTCATGCTTACTTTTTGCATGGGTTCCTCTCAACAGATATCTTGCAAGGAAACTTTAAACCTGATTTCTACCTGAAATACATACAGAAGGATCTTAGATTAGCTATTGCACTGGGCGATTCTGTCAACCACCCAACTCCCATGGCAGCTGCTGCCAATGAGGTAAGAGTTGTTCACTGTTCAGATGTGTTCTTCAGCATTTATTCAGCAGAGCCATTTGTCAGCCAGAGACACAGAACTAAGTATTACATCATCTCTAAGAGAAGGGAACAGTGACTGAAATATATTTTGACTAGGGTGGCATTGGATTTGTTTTGATTGTAGAAACTCTTAGAATGTTACACCAGGAAAGACAGAAAGACCTGGCATTTTCTGATCTGCACTTGGATTATTTTGACGTACTGTGCAGTTCTCTGGTTGCAGTGGTCAGCAAAGGAGTTTTTCTGCTGGGAAAAGGCTTCACCCAAGAGCAGGCTCTGATCCTTTTCTGATTTCTCTTTAGGTCTATAAACGAGCAAAAGCATTGGACCAATCTGACAACGACATGTCCGCAGTGTACAGGGCCTACATCCATTAGGCTGCACCCTTCTTACTGTTCATACGATGATTATTGATTAATATTATTATGATACTGGGTTTTAACTCTGGACCAGTCCATCTCTGTCTTTCCATTTCCTTTTATACACAGACTTTGAGACCTGCCACGGAGGCAGCTGCTGCTGTGAGCCTTCCACTGTGGCAGGAGGGGGGAGGAGGGGGCTCGGCTTGTTGCAGTCTAATTAGAAAAATCCATGCCATGCACTGACAGTCGTGAGACGGAACAGCGGCAATTGTTCAGAAGCTCTGAGGCAACTGCCAGAAATCTGCTGCTTGGCTGCTTTAATTTTCCTCTTTGTTTGCTAGTCCAAGATGCTGTTTCTAACAATCCATTTTCTCCTTTGGTGTGAAATAATGCAAATGTTGGACTCTCTGCATCAAGGGGACAGGGTGACGTACATCCCATTTACCTGTGAACATCACCCGAGTCCTTGGTCCCAAGTAAGGTGAGGAGCATTCCTGGTAATTAGCCACTGTTAGAGAACAAAGCACCTCCCATGGAGGAGAAGGGCAGTTCCAGAGGGTAAGGAGAGTTGCGTGCAACACTGTCTTGATTCTGTTTTTCTTTAAACTTCCACTTCCCCAGCACCTTGATGGAGCAATTCCTGTACTGTTAAAGACAACACATTGCATCCATGTCTTCCCCTGTACAGACAACTATAGCTTAGGGAACACAACCTGTACTGAAAATAGGAGAATGCCAACGTCAGTGAGGCTCCTGAAAGGTTTATCTCAGCCCATCCAAAACATGTTTGGAAAGTAACACATTTGCATAGAAAACGGCAAGAGAAACATAGAGCCTATAAAACCGGGCTAGAGATTTTACTTGTTCCTGGCCTTAGCTTATGTTATGTTACTACTTGCTTTTTTTTTTTTAACCCTTGTAGTCAATAATTACAAAGGTGTCTTGGATTATAGCAGTGTCACAAGCAGAGTGGTGAGTCTTAAAGGGGAGAGAAGAATGATCCAAGAGATTGAAATTCCTGAGCTCCTTTCCACACTCTCTGGCCTTTGCATGGTTGTCACATCTCTCAGCCAGTTTGCCCATCTATAAAGGTGGGTGATGGTTACCTACCTCACAGGGATACTTTTGTGTACTGACTAGTGATCTTTATACATGTCAGATTTTCCATACATGTTCTTAGTGTTACTACTTTGGGTACAAGCTAGCACAGCATGAGCCTTCTCCCTGTATCTGTGACTCTGCTTGTGGCCAGGTACTAGCTTCTATAAAAACCGGTAACTGAAACTGGGGAGGCTAAGACCACCGCTGAGCTTTAGTCTAGAGATGGGCGACATGAACTGCAGATGGCAAGGCCAGAGATCAGAGGTGCTCTCAGTACAGATAGCAGAGCAGCCCAGAGTCCAAAGGATGGCTGTTGCTAAAAATGCGCAGAGTGTGGCTTGGTTTTTTGGTTGGTTTGGGGTTTTTTTCCAGTTCTCAGTATTAGCCTTTTGGGAGTGTTCTTGCATTTTAAATTCGAGTGTTAGAAAAATGCCATTGAGAAACTTTGGCCAAAATCACTTCTCAGTGGTACAATCTCCTTCCTCCCTTGAGCTGGGATTCTGAAAGGAAAGAAGACAGATTCAAATTAGGCCGTGTTCCTAACATCTGCCCCTGCCACCTTATTTTTTTTCTAGGAACTTAATGGCTGTGTAAGGAAATTTCCCCTGGGTTAGGATTTCTTACCAGTTCTGCTTTGTGTAGCATGTACATATGGTTCAGGGGCACCTTGTTAAGAAACAGAGTGTCAAATACTCATTTTGAATCACAGCATCTAATGCCTCATGCCGTAAATGTTACTTTTGAGTATTTCACCTCCTGTGATGACTGTTCCTTGTGGGCTAATGCTGTATTCTGCATTACTTACGTCCTGTGGTGAACACCTGGCAACAGAGCTGTCAGACCTCACTGCCTCTTGGCCACTGCGTGTGGGCGATGGTAGTTCTACACCCATGTTCCTTTGGCAATGCCACTGCCATCCTGCATGTAGGTATTCACAGTAAAGGCACATAAAATTGCTGGGATAGCTAGCCATTGACCTGCTTTTGCACACTGTTCTTCTCCACCCAGAACTCCACTGTTAACATCTTGAAGTCCTTCGTTAAACATGCCACAGTAAAAAAAGTCTCTCATATGAATTATGCATTGAGGGCATCTGAGGGAAGTTGTGGGTTTGAAGGCAGGAGATGAGACTACAGGCAAAAATCTTTTGGGAAGAAGAAGGAGGTATTGTCCCATCTGCAGCTGAGAGTGAACTGTGCTGAGCCGGTTCAGTGGCGTCCCGCACCTGTCCCTTGCCCTCTTGGGCCAGAGTGAAAGTGAATGGGTGTGAGCAAAGGTAATGGAGGATCGTTGTTAGTCTGTGGTGCCTCTGGATACAGAAAAAATGCCAAAGGAGCTCTCAAGTCCTGTGACACGTATTTCATAGTGCATTCAAAGAACCATTCCCTAGGCAGCTCACTGCTGCAGGGTTTGTTTCTAGAAATACTGTAGTTCCCAGAATGGAGATGGTGATTTCCATGGGAGTGGCAGATGTGGACTAGTTCAACACTGTAATTTATCCTGGGAAGGTCTGACTGCAGCTTTCAGCCAATGTGGGTAGCTGTAGAATGGCTGCAGTGCTGCCTGGACAGCTGTACAGTCACAGGTGTGCCCGGGAGGAGACCAAGAGCTCTGATGTGGCTGCGAAGAGGAGGGATGGAAATTGGGGAATCCGGACTGTTCCAGATGCCGGTTGAGATTGCTGTCAGTCTCACTCAGATTCTTGTATTTATGTCTGTAGCCTCTGAACATGGATTTCAGTCTGTTCCTAGGCCTGAGATTTGGGGGAGGGAAATGAGGAAAGCAGTGGATTGAGAGATGCTCTAATAAAACTGGCTAGTCAATGTTGTCCTAATATTGTTGACAATTCTGTAAAGTTTCTTTTTATAAGAATTTGTTTTAGCAATTTGAGCTTTTTTTGACTCCCTCCTTCTTAAAGAGAAAATGTGACACTTGTGAAAAGCTTGTAAGAAAAGCAGTTTCCTTTTTCCTCGATGATAGATCCTGTAGTTCATTAAGGTTGTGAATTTTTATTTTCCTGCCTCGTTTTTAATTAACATTTGTCATTCAGAATAGGATGTGTGAAAATGTTTAAATGGCAATGATTTTTTTTGTGCAATTAACAAAGCTACTGGCAAAAAGAATAAAACCTTTCTTGGTAACACAATGTTCTTGTGGTATTTTCTAAAGCCTGTCAGAGCTGTGTCTTGGGGCATTAAGGAAGTATGTGTTCCTCAGAACATCAGAAACTCAGAGCTGCTGAAAACCGAGTAATCCTGAGAGCACTTTGGTCATTGCTGAAGGCTGGAACTGTCAGTGAGGCGTTACAGAGGATGAGTGTGGGTAAATTCCAGGCTCTGTGCAGAGGGCTGCATGCTTCTGGGATGAGAGGAGGATGCTTGGTTTTAATATTCTGGTGTTGATGACAACTTGTGTTAAGTTTTGGACTGGGGTATCCATCCTTCTGGCATTTGGGTTTTTTTGAGCACTAAGTCTTATGAGCAGCCTGGTCCAGTGGAAGATTCCTGTCCATCGCAGGAGGGTGGAACGAGATGAGCATTAAGGTTCCTCTCAACCGCAGCCATCCTACGATTCTGTGAACACTAACTCAGCAGTGAGTTGGGTATTCTAAGACATGATCCTTAACTGAAATGCTCACAAGCTCTGGAATACTGCTTGTGGATAATCAGACAGTTGGACAGCAGTAGCTGTTCCTGCCCTGAGGCACGAGGATGAAATGAAGTGTGGATGAGAGTAGGTTTCAGGTGCAGTGAGTTACAGGTGCCCGAGGAAGCACTCCTTTTAAGCACTGTCATTAAAAGCAACAGATAGAAAGTCGAGAGCTGTGCTTGCAGCAGGAACTGGTGCTGTTGGAAGATCTCCCTGCCCTGGGCATGAAGGATCATTCCCATCTCCCACCCACCAGGGGCTGGTGTGGCGAAGGTGCTATGCCCGCACATCTCATCTCGCTCGCAGTACAGCCGCTGTGAAAGGGAACTCACCGACTTCTGTGCAAAGACCTCACTGCTAGGATAAATGTATTTATTTTGAGAAGTGATGAGACTTCCACGTCTTCACTCATTTCTGAGTATTCTTACACGCAGCTCGGTTTGATCCTCGCCGACCTGCGCTGGGCTGCGGGCCGGCAGGTCAGACCCATCTTGCAGCAGCGCCAGGCTCGGGGGGTGTGCGGGACGATGGCCCCGCCCTCTCTGACGTCGCTCACGGGGCCCTGCCCCGCTTGGTGGGGGCGGAAGCGGCGCTGCCCAATCAGGCGCTGCAGGGCCGCACACGCGGCGTGTCGGAGGCGGGGCCGGCGGTGTCGGGATGGCGGCGGCGATGGCGAGCCAGGGGGAGCGGGCGGTGCTGGTGAGTCGGGCGGGTGCTCGGCGGGGCCAGGGGGAGCGGCAGCGGCCTCTCCCCGCACATGACAGCACTGCTGGGCCCCCGCAGGCTCGTTCTGTCTGCTCGGGCGGGGAGCCGCGGAATGGCGGCAAGGCCGTCCCCTGCCCCCGGGTCCGGGCCGAGCGCTGTGCGGGGGCCGCCCGGGCCCGGCCGTAGAGCAGCTGCCCTCACTGCAGGCGCTGGCCAAGTTACGGCCGTGCTGTCGGGCCAGGCTTTCGGACCAGCGCCCGGGCTCCGTCGCCGCGTGGCTCGGAGGCCGCGGCCTCCTCCCGCCTCGCCCACCAGTGGCGCCCGGGTCTCTCTGCCACCGGCGCCGCTCCTCCGGTGGGCCTGGTGGGGTGGGGTGGCAAGGCCGGGACCGCCCTGCTCCCGGCACACCGTGAATGTGCCCTTTAACCTTGGTGTCCCGCTGACCGGCCCCCCATATGGCGGGTGCCCGAGCCGCCCTAGTGACCTGGTAGCAGCGGGGAGGCGCAGAGCAGTCGCCACTGCGGCCTCCCCGAGACAGGAGCTCCGAGGAGGAGTGAAATCTCCAGTCTGGAGAAGGGGTTCAGAGATCCATCCATGTGGGTGGAAGGCCACATAGGAAAACAGATTTTTCTAATGTCCTGTGGTTTAGAGGAGTATGACCAGCATTCCCCAAAAAATACAACTGTGCAGTGCACACATGTGCACAAACTTGACTTAGTCCAAAATTAATAGGCAGGGAAAGGGCGATTTCTTGCTGTGACTAGAGGGAAGAAAGACACCAATGGGAATTTTGAGTAGAAACACCTGCATGGTGCTGGTGGGTGTTGGAGGTACTAAAGGCATGTCCTGCACCCATGGGATCACTGTTCCTTTGGGAACCTGGAGGAGGACAAGCGTTACAGAGTGAAAGAGCTGCAGATCCATCTTCTCTCTGGTGATCAGTCACAGGACCCAAGGGAACAGCATGGAGCTCTGTCAAGGGAGGTTTAGGCTTGATATTTGGAAAAGTTCACCCAGAGGATGGTCAGGCACTGGAATAGGCTCCCCAGGGCAGTGGTCACAGCACTCTGCCTGACAAAGTTCAAGGAGTGTTTTGACAACACTCCCAAGCACATGGTAGAATTCTTGAGGCTGTCCTGTGCAGAGCCCACACTTGGACTTGATGATCCTTGTGGGTCCCTTCCAGTCAAGGACATTCTATGATCAGTATAATTCCCAGAAACCCAGAACAGGATTAAAGGGTCGAAGTCAGTGGTCCTGCACACACACTGCTTTGAAGGATAACAGGGAATCCTGCCTGGCTTTGTTGTGTGTGCCTGCCTTGGATAAATGTTTGCTGAAACAAACCTGACTTTGTCCTACTGGTTGTTGGGATAACTCTTGCATAAGGTGATGACACATCAGTGGGGGGTTGCTTTCATCATGGTGAACAGGAACCGTCTAGCAGAGAAACCACAAGCCTAAAGTTCTGAGTTGTCCATACCTTTCCTATTTTTTCTCTGGGCAACCTGCTCAGAACTCTCCCCATGGAAAATTTCTCTTTTCTTACAGGATGACAAGTGGCAACCTTTTCTTTGTCCCATGCTTATTTCTGTTCCCCACTTCTTTGATGATCTGCATGGAGTCTCATGATTTAACAGGAATATTAGCTGTGCTTTGAGGGTCTGCTTTATACAGGCTTCTCTGTGGCAGCAACCGATGGAGGCTCAAGGCAGTGAGTCATCAGATCCAAACTTGTTCGTTTCTGGATTTGCCCCAGTGATTGGGAGTCCCCAGCCTGTGTCCCTCCCCCACCTCCTTTTCAGTTTAACTTGGTTTGGTTTTAGACTGCTATTGCTTGGGGAAATGCCGGGGGTGGGGGGCAGGGGACGCTCATTTTAATTTTTATGTTTGTTTCTCACCACCTCATTAGCAACAAATTTGTCTGCAAGTTGGTTCAGTTTTGCCTTTGCCGGGAGTTGGTAATGGATCTCCCTAGCTGTACCTTGGCCATGATCTTATTTCCTCCTCTGACCCATTGAGGAAGGGGCAGTGAGGGAGGCTGGGTAGGTGTCTGGCAGCCAGGTGAGTCCATCCCAACAGCTTAAAAAGATGCCCCAGTTTTTGAAGCAGCAGGATTTTTACTTTGCTCTGAAATTCACATTCAGTTCTAGGTTTTTTTGTACAGTGATTTGTGTGAATGTTGCTTTCTTAAAGAAAGACGGGGCACGAATGAGGACAGTTCATTGGACTGGAGTGGAGATGTGGAGACTGAGGTATTTCAACAAATCAGGAAGAAATCTTTTGTTCTCCTCCTTTATTTAAACAGCATGGAAACAGCAGTACACTTAGAACTTAAATAATTTTTGCATGTGTCTGAGAGATTTGCTTCTGGTGTTTGATGTCTAATGATTCCACTGCTATCTTCCCATGACATAGGAAGAAGAATTTAAATGGCTTTTACAAGAAGAGGTCCATGCTGTTTTGAGACAGCTGCAGGATATTTTGAAGGTGAGGTTAATTTTGTCTGGTTTTTGTGCTGTGGCTTCGTTTGACCTTCTCTGTAAGGAATGGTGATAGATTTCCCCTGGAGGAAAAAATTCTTGGTAGAGGCTGCACAGAAAGGTCATCCATGCATGTCCAATTCTGTCCCTAGTGCTTGCTTGCCCTCTGCTCTTAAGGACTCCCAGTAAAGCTGATTTCCCCAAGATTGCTCTGTTCTTGACCCTCTGCTAAGAGCTGCTTTGAAAAGGCACATGGAGGCAGCCAGACCTATCTGCCAGGCATTCACCTGAGATACGAATATTTTCTGGAACGGAGAATCTGGATCTGCCTGTAACTCTGACGTGCTGGTGCAAGCAAGCGACGTGGCCTTTAACTGACAGCTGCTACTTGTGCAGTAATTATTAGCATGCACTCTCCTTATTCAAAATCATCCTTTCCTCGACATGCCTACTCCTCTGCTGGTACCTGCCCCTTTCAGAGGCCTAATGTGTTCAGCTGAAGCAGATGGGCAGCACTTTTCTCACCTTTCTCCAGCCTGAACATGCACTGCAGGGTCGACTCTTTCCAAGCAGCCGGTACGGAACTGGCCAAAGGGACTTGTGTGCGCCAAGAATGCACCATGTGTCTGCTGGGTCAGTGTTCAGCAGGCCCAGCCCTTTTAACACTCGGTGGTTTTGGGAGGTTACAGAGTGATGGAAGAGCAGGGCCAAAAATGTGGAGGCAAAGGGCAAGTGCCAGAGGAGGTAAGAGTGCTGTAGTGCTGACTCAGAACCCCAGGACTGGAGTCAGTAGCAGGTGACAATAGACTGCAATACCTGTGTATATAGTACCCGTTTTGAAGAATTTATTATAGTTTTAAGGGTGAAGTGTGTAAAGGGCTCTCACCAGCCAGTGTTACCAGGTAGAGGGCTGGTTTTCTCTCCAGACTTCCTTCATGTGTAAGGAACAGCTGTGATAAGGGGCAGCACCATGGTGCCTGAGGTTGTGCAGAGCTGAGCTGTCGGGTGCTGCTTCTTCTGTGGGCAGCTTGGGGATCCTGCTGGCACTGCCCAGCTCCAGGGTGTGGGATTTCCAAATGCCTTTCGCTATGGGTTGCATGCACTGAGCCTTCTCCTGGGCTGCACCGGTCCTGCAGTAGGATGAAATCCAAGTGCTCTGATTGGTGGACTTCAGGAGGCTGGCAGAGGTGACTGCTATGTATTCAGCCACTCGCCGGTGTCCACATTATCTTTGTTCCTGGTTCATGGTGTGCTGGGCCCAGGCAGATGCTCCAGCACTCACTGTGTCCTCTTTTGGGCAGGAGGCCTCCCACCGCTTTGCCCTGCCCACCAGTGGCTCAGGAGGAGCTGTCAAGCAGGAGAACTTTGTACTAAGCACGTCAGGGTAAGTGGTGGTGGTCAGCGGGTCGCTTCCCTCTGCAGCAAAGGGTGCAGGTCCTGGAGGATCTGTGGTGAAGGGCTTTGCAGAAGCCCTGGTGTAGTGGGTTTTCTTTAATAGGAGATTTTGCCTTAAGGAAAACAAACTAACTCTAATGGGAGGTGAAGGTAACAGTCTGTAGCTGTCTTCCAGGGCTGCCTGAGCCAGCCTTGTGCCATTTCCTGCTGACACCTATAACACAGTCCCTGATTCCTGACCACATGCTCACGTGTTGCCTCGGTGCTGTGGGCAGTTTGCCAAGGGGCATTTTTCTGATTATGACACGGGGAGTTGCAGTTACAAGACCTGAATTCTGCTCTTGGCTCAGTTTCTGACCCTGACTGTGGAGAAACCTTAACCTTTGTCCTAATCTCCCTAAAATAACAATAGTAAATCTCCTTCACACAAAGCAAACTGAGGCTTTTGCAGAAGGTGCTATAGACATGCAGTTCTTCTGAAATTGATATCCATTTTCTAGTCTTCATTGTGTCCCTTGGACTCAATAGCTGCTGTGGCAGAGGTCACAAGCTTGTCACAAAGCAGTTCACCTTAGTCCTTAGGAATGTCACAGCATTGCAAGGAATCATGCAGTAATTCTGTACTAAGTTTGAAGGTTGTCTTCTTCAGATCTTAGTTAAACTTAATTTAGTTTTCATTTGTTGTTGTAAGGTGGATCTTGCAGTGTTGATCTGAAGAGTGTCTAATCTAGTCAAGGGTAAGGTATGGCCCAGCCCGGTGCTTCAGTCTTCTCATACTGTTCATTGTAGATGTGAGTCATCTTGCAGGACCTTTCAAAGGGTTTGGGGTGTGGGTTTTTTAATTATTCAAGGTTGTGGGGTTTTACTTATTTAGGGTCTTTTTTTCTTGGAATGGGGTATGGTTTGTAGCTTTCAACTCCTGTAGGAATCACCTAACACTCCAGTGTCAGTAATTAATTTATTGTCTTGTGCTTGTGCCTGCTAGAGCTGTTTGTAACAGCAACCAAATTGTTGACAGGTGATAAATGGAATAAGAATGAGATCAAAAATGAAGGTAATGTTTTAGACAGAGCAGTTAGGGTGAGGTGGCCCATTAAGAATATGACCACAGGCCAAGAACTGGGAACTTGAAAGTGTGTGTAGTGTTCAGCTACCGGGCAGGAGTAGTGTTCAGACCCTGGGCAGGAGGAACCGTGCTGGCTACACAGGACGAGGAGGGGAGGTGTTAGGTTGGCAGTTGATAGGTGCCTCTTGTGACATATGTTGCCCAGATGTTTCCTCTCATTCCAGCACAGACCAGGTAAAAGGTGTGATGACGCTGCAGGGAGATGCACTGTGTCAAGCTGTGAGTACTTGCCACACTTCTTGCTTTGTACCGCAAGGGGTGGGTGTCGTCCTTATCACCCTTTGATCACCTCAGGGAGGGAGGTCATCCTGGTTATGTGTAACCTATGATCAGTGTTCTTTGTCAGTCCTCCCTAATTGGCCTAGATGTTTCAGTAACCATTGAAATTTGTCAAGATCCAGCATCTGACACCCCCTTCTACCACCACCACACAGTGGTGAGTGCTGGAGTCAACTTCCATGGGGATTCCTTGCCTTTACCACCTTTATTGTATAATAAAAAGTTTCCTTGGGGGCCTTGTGGGCTGAGGTCACATGTCCTGCCTGGATCCCGATTCACTCAATGCCTTTCAACCTATTCTTTGTATTAATATCATCCTGTGGGAGCACTGAGGTTCTGGCTGTGCCAGGACTGCAGAAGACAGTTTGCCAAGATGGTCTGGAAGAATGGAATGCGACTGCCAGCCCCCATCATCTGCATATAGGCATTTCTTGCTCTCATGTGTTTGTTTCTTTCTTCAAGGATGTTAATCTGAAAATGCCCAGAAACAATCAGCTCCTCCATTTTGCATTCCGGGAAGACAAGCAGTGGAAATTGCAGCAGGTACCTGTTGGCTCTAGATGCCTACCCGTCCGTAGCCTCAGTGCTCTCTGAGCAGTACCTTTAGTCTTTCAGAGAGACTCTTATGTCCATTCCACATGAGCTACAGTGGTAAAAGCTAAGGGAGGAAGCAGGTGCAATTAAATCAGTTAAATTCAGTTGGGGTGCCTGGGTGAGCTCATTCCAGACACACCAGTTGATCTGAAGGCTGTCTGCATAGCAATCATGCTCCTTTAAAGGAGTGCTTGAGGTGCATGTGCAGGACTGTTCCATGTCACCCCAGGCTAGCAGGGCAAAGAGCAGCTTCAGGGGCTTTGAGTAGCTTGCTCTTACTCTCTTGCAGATGCATTTGTTGACACTGAGAACAAGTTATTGTGTTCCAGTAGCATGTCTGAGTTCCCTCAGGTAAGGAGTTAAAAGAATGCAGCTATCCAGAACCAGAATCTCTTACCCATCATTTTGCTGGGAGATACCTGATTTCAGGACCTGACCTAGTGTCTGAAGACATGGTTTGCCTCAATTACTTTGGCACAGCTGAGTAGGTTGGAGGAAGATGTATTTGATGTGCTTCCCTGTGCCATAGCTCAGGTTCTTCTAGGTGATGAGTGCATTTGGCATTGAGTGCAGTTCCCAACGCCTGCTTTAGCAGTGAAAGCTCTACCTAGTAACTCTGTAGAAATCTAGAAAATTGTGTACTTGGATGCTAATGCCAAACTTGACTGAGTTTGTTTATGCCTTGCAACAAAGCAAGGAAGTTTTTGTGACAACACTCAGCAGTGCCCCCAGTTTTGTGGCTGTTTTGTACTGCTGCCTGGTTGATAGACTTCTACCAGCCTTTATGGAAAACACCTTCCTTTATTTACTTGCATTATGTGTTCTAATGTTGTTCAGATATGGAGTGTGAGTGCCTAAAGGACTGAGTGCAGAAGCATTTAAAGTGGTTATATGGTGATCTTTGGCCTGTTTGAATTAAAAATTAGCATCTCAAAGGATCATAATCATCTTCCCTTAATGAGTGATGTCAGCTGAAGTTTTGTATCTCTGTACAAAATGAAGTCATGGGTAAGAAGCTGTAGCGTAGGCACGTTTTTGAGGAACACAAGTGCAGGCACACACATTTGAGAAAGTTGATTAGAAAACAGAGCAAAATCAAGGGGGAATATGAATGAAGCAAATCGTAACAGCAGGGTTGGCATTGCTTGGTTGGGTAATGCTGCCAGGAACAGATTAGCTTGCTTAGAAGCCTCTGGGAGATGTAAAGGCTGGAGGTGATGATGTTTGGAGATGCCCAAGTACCTGCAGGGTCTCTGCAGTCTGACGGTGGACTTAGCATTCTCATGCCTCTCTGTAGCCTCCAGTGCAAGAGCTTTCTGAAAGCGGGGCTGTTCTGTGTTCCCTGAGCTCTGCATTAGAAGGAACCAGAGCCAGATCTCTGACAGGGAGGCTTTTACAAAGTAGGTAGAGCTGAGAGCTGCAATTGCTGGAGGGCATTATAGATATATCAAGCTACAAATACCCCAAGCTGTGTTGCCCATCTCCCAGCAGACACTTCTCATACAAGCTTCTCTGCTTAGCTCTTCCATTTGCACCCTCTGATTTACTCCTCGGGCTTGTTTTTCAATTTTCCTGCGGCTGTCTGAAATTGAACACAAGTCAGTTTCTCCCAGGGCCATTGTCTTCCTCTGGTTTGTCCTTGCTCCTGTGAAAGCAAGGATACACCTATCAACCTTGCTTTGATAACCGTGTTCCTCTTGCTTGAGAGGAACTCGAGCCACCTGTGTCCTGAGTCTGGTCCAGTCCCACACAATGGCACAGCTTCTTGATGCTGGAGATAACTCTCAATCCCAACAATTTTACTTTAAAAGGATTCTGGGATACTGCCAGAGACACTGTATTAGAAATCAGTGCTTGCTGCTCATTGATGTCGTTGGTTTTAGCTCTAATAGGATGAAATCATTGTTCATGGTGCTAGAGCTGACTGCTGTATGCCATTAGCAGTGAGAATTCCTACCAAGCAGTCATGGTCAGAGCGCTTCCAGGATGAGAGTGCCTGATGTCACTTCAGGACACCAACAATATTTGTACTGACAATCCATGTTGTAGCTGTCAGACTGTTCTGCATCTCCAGTCTGTGAGTGGAGAACCCAGTCATGCTTCTGGACAGCAGTGGTAGGTTTGCGTTAGAGAGTGTCTGACATTTAGACATGGCATTAACATTTGAGAAGACACCATTCTTAAAGTCAGTGAGATAAGTGGGGAAGCCTTTACTTCCCAGCATGTGTTATTATGGAGTGGTTTTTTTCATAGGGCTGCATTTGTACCTTTGCAGATCCAGGATGCTAGAAACCACGTGAACCAAGCCATTTACCTGCTTATGAACAGAGATGTGAATTACCAGTTCAAAACAGGCTTGGAAGTGCTCAAGGTGAGGAGAAAGCCCCTGCTGCTTGGGTAGAAACATGCAATTTTTTCCCTCCATTTGTTGTTTTAAACACAGTTAATGCACATTACTGTCTGAATCTCTTAGTGGAAACGGACTTCACAGCTGTACCCATATGTACCTGTGTCAAGAAGTGTCCATGTGGCGTCATATTTTATATGAATCTGTACTAGTTTAGCATTAGTAACAGGGCTGTACATCCTGGTGAACAATAATCTGAGCAGTCAGTGCCCTGTTACACACCAGTGATAATCTGGGAGGATCTTCCTTGATCTTCTGTGGATGATGTTGTTACGCTCTTTGTTGATCAGTGCTGCTGGCAAGAGCAGCAGTGAGGCAGCCATAAGCAAACAGAAGATGACAGCACTCGTGATTTTCTGAAAATCTGAAAGTGACTTCTCTCTTGCCAGTAGTATTTGTTGGGATCTAATACAGAGTAGCTGCTGCTGCATGGCAGTGAAGCCCAACCTTCTGCTTGGAAATGCTCTCTGAAGGCACCAGAATTTCAACTTGCTCATTAGAATCCATCACAACATCAAATGTGAGAAAACTAAACCTTTTTAGTTTCCATATGGGCAAGGGTTGCTCATAGGAAGAAGCTAGGTAATTTTACTTACAGGTGGAAGTAGGAGGAGATATTAGTCATAATACAAAGTGCCTTCATCTCAGCAGTCATGAGCTCTATAACAGACATATGTTGCTTCCCCCTTTTTCTCTGGAAGAGGAAGTCTGCCTGAATAGAGCCTTTGAACTGTGGTTTCTGGCAGGATTGGCCTCACAATGAGCTGGTTCTTTTTTCTACTGCCTCACTCATAGCTGGTTATGAACCGGGGGAGCCCATTCAGCAGTTGTACCTGTGATGTGGGAGTGGGGAGACCGAGAATACAGCTTGTTGTTTTTTCCTTAATGCCTCTTCTTCTGAAGAGCCGATGATGAGTTTGTTGATGCTTCTGTGGCATCAGTAATTGATCTCATGTTGCCTTGGTATTCTTGTCATGGATAGCTGTTCTCTCATCAGTCACCTGGTATTGAACACTCCTGACCTGTCTCATAAGTCTCTGATGCTGGTAACAGTTAAACTGCATTTATGTGGGAGCCACTTCTTCCCAATAAGTTCCTGAATTCTTGGAAAGGTGAGGGGTGGTGGCGGTTGTTGTTTTAATGCTTGCAGAAGGCTGTAGGATTCTGCAGCACACGGTCCAGGGCTGTCCAGAAATCACACTCAGCAGTGGTTCTGTACATTATCTTGTAGCTTATGGATGCTGTGATGTTGCAGCTCTCCAGAGCCCGAAATCGGCTGACCACTCCCGCCACTCTGACACTACCAGAAATTGCCTCCAGTGGTCTCACAGTAAGTATGTGGTGGTCTAAATCTCTATACAGGTCCAGCAGCCTGAACAGTTTGGATACTGGGCTGCATCCTGGTGGAAGTGGGTTTCTGAAGTGTCTCCTGAGGCAGAACTGAAGCGAGGGCAAATCCTGAGTGGTTTTGGCTGCTCTGTGTCTTCCTGTGGGAATGCAGATGACTTGGGCATGAGGACTCTGGTTCTCTGAGAGTAAGTTCTGTTCTCTGCCCAAGAGTCTTGTCCAGGGATGATTTGCCTTTGTGAACACTGCTACATCCTCTGTTGTCACTGTCATGCGCATACCATTTTATCAAGGGCAGCGGGAGCAACAACCATTGCCTGCAGCTGCTCAGTCTTTGTTTCTCTCCTAATGTTTTTTTTGCCATGGGGTAATTGTAGTGTAGCTTGGGGAAAGAGAATGATTTCCCAGCATTAGAAATTATGATCTTTTCACTGACAGAGAAACTAACTTTCTTGCCAGAAAATGTTCACCCCTACGCTGCCTCCAGACATCCTTGTGAATTTCTATATTAACCTGAACAAGCTGTGCCTCACTGTCTACCAGCTCCACATGCTGCAGCCCAGCACAACCAAGGTGATAACTGCTGTCTCCTGAGCCTTGTTTAGTTTCCTCTCCTTGCATCCCACTGTGAGGAGGAGATTGCACTGATACCTGATGCAATGTTACGTTCATAAGATACTGAAGAAATTAGTTCAGCTGGTGCTAAGTGTCTGTGTTTAGGTCTGCTGCACACAGAGCACTGGCTTTAAATCTAGTTTGGGGCATAGCTGCTTAGCCCAGAACAACATACCAGTGCTCTGGAGTAAGCCATTTTTTACCAAATATTTTAAATATAGTTTGATAATTCTGCATAATTTGGAAGGGCATAGTTATATTAATCCAGCTTACATCAAAGTAGCATCTTGGGTTTCCTGAATGGAGTTTTGATGGATACTTTTCTGCTTCACCTGTTGCATGGGTCAACTTGATGTCCTGTAAAAACAGCATTAAATTTTTAAGCTTTATGAAGTGCAGTCTTTCCATAACGAAGATTTTCCTAAAAATCTGTATCTTGTTTTTCTTCTGGATCTTCTCATCTTATTTCTGTAGTGATAAGATTTGTAGCTACATTGAACTTAGCCAATGTGTAGAATTTCTTTCATGAAAGAGCAGGACAGGTTCTAACAAAAGGGATTCCATATTGATGGAGTGTCCAGGCAAATAGAGTGTGGGTGTTTCTTGATGTCAGGCTACTGAAAGTGTAAACCTCAAATGTCTTTCTTCTAAGTGGTTTGTTTACTGCATCAAAATCCTAATGACCTTTTCCTTCTCTAGAACTTCAAGCCTGCTGGAGGGTCTGTTTTGCACAACCCTGGGGCCATGTTGTAAGTACAGTCACTACAAGGGTAGTGTACCTGGATAACTGGTGTTGGTATGTCTTGAGGGTGAAATCCAAACAGCTGTGTGCAGTTTCCATTGTAGCATCTCTGAAGTGGAGAAGCTGGACTGAGTCACTTGCTGTGCCTGTGACTGCTCTGTTGTGTCTCTTTAATTACTTGGTCCTAAAGGCCGGAAGATGTGAATTTCCAGATTTCAGCCCATTTATACAGTGTTTATCTAGAGATGAGAGTTTACAACCAAAATGAGTGTTTGGTTATTGGCATTGCCATCTGCATTCCCTGCCTTTGTGCCTGTCTGGAATGAAGTGAAGTTCCTACCTTCACTCTTTAGCGTGACTCTAAATCTGGTCAGAGGTGGTCTGAGTGTTTGCATTCTGTAACTTTGCCAGGTGCTGATTTAAATGTGATAGAAATCATCTTAATCTCTCCCATGGGAATGTAGGACAGTTGAGTTGTGTTCTATGCTGTTGTGCGTGAAGCTGTGCTCTTTTCCCCCCCTCCAGTGAGTTTGGCAGCCAGCGATATGAAGTCAGCCATGTCCATAAAGTGGAATGTGTTGTCCCGTGGTTAAATGACGCCCTTGTCTTCTTCACAGTTTCACTGCAGCTTTGCCAGCAACTGAAGGACAAGGTAATGGCCTTGGAAAAGGGGCTTTGTTTTTAACTCTGGATTTTGAGAGGACCTCAGATCTGATGTGATGTTATTCTGTTCAACGTGCTGAAAACAAGGGATGAGTCAGTGTTCTGGAGCCAGGGAGCTGGCTGGCACTGCCTAGCAGACAGCCATAGGATAAGTGTAGTGGTGTGGCAGATGTCTGCTGCGCTGGTGACTAGATGGAAAGGAGCAAGTAGACACTTCTGTGTTCTCAGTCATGAGGTGGATGAGAGGAAACACCAGAGTACTGGAGAGGAGCAGCCTAGATTCCAGTAGATCAGTGCTCAGTTCCAGCTCTGCAACTGGCCTGGCTGCCACCTTGAGCAAGTAACTTCGTGCTCCTTGAGTGACAGCAGCAGCAGCAAACCTGCCCTTCTGTAGTGCTGTGCAGAAGTGTATAATGCTGTGAAGCTCAGTCCTCCCTCACACATTTTGTGCTTTTTTTGTGGTCCAAGGGGTGTAGGAACTTACCTGCTTTTCTTCTTGCTTTCCAGATCTCCGTTTTCTCCAGTTACTGGAACTACAGGCCATATTAAGTCTCTGTGGAATGGTCTAAGCCTTTAGAGTACTTCCAGTGTCTCTCTTTTTGTTCTCTCATGCCATCTGAGTCCAGGTCAGCCTGAGGAGTGCTGGGGTTCACTGCCACATGCCCTCCACAGGGCAGGGTCAGTGTACCCAGAGACACAGCTTCAGTAGCCTTGTCTGGAATTGCTGCATAAGCAGGGCACTAAGTAGTGCTGGGTGGTTGGCAGGAGCTTCCACCAGTCCCTCTTGTGCATTGTGTGGCTCACACTTCGCAAGCGCCTGGTGAGTTACACAGGTCTGTTAAAAAGGATGGGTGCTCTCAACCACCCTCACTAACTAGATCTGCGCATTGTGCTGTAACTAACTCAAGGACTGTGAAGTGGCTGGGAAGGTGGGAAAACAGGCTAACTTAACACACCTCTTAATACGTAGGGCATGTTGCTCCATGCAGTGAAATATGTTTCTGTTATCTGGTCCAGCTGTGCTTATGACTAACCCTGAGTGACTCCCTCCCCTGCCTGTTCTGTCCATCCCCATGTTACTGATTCCCCTTTGGGGATGCTCTTACTTGCTGCTGTTTGAATTCCTTCTCCCCCCATCCAGCATCAATGTGATAATTATTTTTTCCTAAGCCCTAGTTGGGCCAATTGGTCTTTTCCAGGTTTAGTATCTTGTTTTCAGTGCCAGCCTTTGAAGTTGCCTTGGTGTACCTTGTGCAGTCTTTCATCTTGTCATTAAACGCAAAGTGAGTACCACATTGCTACTATGATTTGCTGCCTATGGATGCTACAACATGTAACTCATCCCTTTAGCCACTGATAACTGTGAAATAAAGACCCTCAGACCTGCAATGCTCATGTGGGCTGTGAAAGAATGAGTATCTTAAGATTCTGTGCTCTCTCACAAGTGAGTGGCTGTTCTTGGTTATGCATGCTGGCTTGTCTTTTGCTTTACTGGGGCAGGACAGTAGTGATTTCTGGAGGCACAGCTGGACAGGCTCTTCAAAGGCTGGGCCTGTTTGCGTAGCCTCAGCCCAATGCTGTCTGATACTTGAATACTACCTGAAGTCATTTTCCAAATGTGCCTTGACGGTCATGTTTGGAAGAGGCTGTAGGCACTCAGACTGGGTTGGGTTAGCTCATGGAGTCATCCAGAACATCTGACAGATGTGGGAAGTCTCCAGGTCCCTGTTTAGGATCTTCTCAGGAAGCTGCCACCTACCCACATGGCTCTGTTGCCCTTGGAAATGTGTTGCAACTTTCTCATACCTTTTTTGTGAACAGGTGTGTGTAAATGCTCCCGAGTTTCACATGGTTCTGAATAGCCTCAAGGAACAGTAAAAGAGATAGCTGCTCTGACAGGAAGGATGATGGGGAGCATGGGCAGCTGGGTTCCTCTCCCACATCTGCTACTTAGAGCTAGCAGGGGCACAGGCGATGTGATGGAAGAAGTAAAAATTCAAAGGAATGAGATCCCAATCAGTGGCAAAGTTTGGGCTCAAGAGACCTGTTTTTGCTAATGGGGGTCTGGTGAGAGATTGGCTGGGAGAACTGTTCCAAATGCATAGCTGGTGGGGTTAACAAAAAGCCCCACACAGAACCCTAGTAGTGGCAGGCAGCATATCATGCATGCCAGGCATGCTGTGGGCCAGTACAGCCAAGCTCCTGTGGCAAGGAAAGGCCAAGAAAGGCAGTGTAAGGGGACAGACAGCAGTGCTGTTTGGGGACAACAGAGACCCTACTGATGGGACCAGAGAGGAGCAGGGAGAGAAGAGGGGAGACAAGGAACAGGCAGTCTGTGCTCCCTGATGCTTCCGGGGCTGGTTCTCGGTGTGTCGTGGCTGAGGGTGTCTCCGCTTCGTGCAGTAAAGCTGTCTCATCTGCTCTGCAGGGACACAGGGCAGGGCCCCCAAGCTGCTCCGGGACCTGGTTCCTGCCAGGCAAACCTGCGCTGTGCCCAGCCTGGGCAGCCCGAGCACTGTTTCATCTCATGGCAGGCACGGATGTTGGTGCCCCGGGGGGCTGCCCCAGCCCCCGGAGCCGCTCGCCGCGCCCATTTAGTCCGTCCCGCCTCGCCAGAGGCGGCTGGTCAGCCTGGCGCGGGATCCCCAGCGCCCCGCTCCGCTCCCGGCCGAACCCCGCGCTCCCAGCGCGTCAGCGGGACCTCACCTGGCCCGGTCTCGTGCCGCCGCTCGCCCTGTTGAGGGCAGCTCCCGCTTCCGCTGCCGGTGCCCTTCCAGCAAAGCAAAGCTGAGGGCAGCCTTCCGCTGCCTGGTGCTGGTGCTGCCCGGGCAGAGCTGGGGCTGGTGCCACTTCTGCCCAATGCCGCTGCCGGTGCCACTTGCTCGCGTTGCCAGTACCGCTCGGGCAGAGCCGCTGACGGGTGCCACTTCTGTCCCCGCTGCCAAGAGCCGCTGCTGGTGCCGCTCGGGCCGAGCCTGGTGCCGGCGGCGGCTCCGCCCCGGCCCCGCGTCCCTGCTCCCGCACTCACTTTCACACACACGCACCTGTACCCCGAAACATCCGCCTCCGCACGCACATCGTGCTCAGCATACACCGCTGTCTCTGAGCTCACACGGTGCTGCAGAGGTTGTGCGTGCCAGTGGATGCTCTGACACTGAGAACAGCCTGATGCACATACACCTCCCAGCACACCTGCACATCCACACACATATCCCTCAGCACCAGCCACCGCTTCCCTGTTCCTGGCACCCGGGAAAGCTCCAAGGGTTCCTGGGGACCGGAGGGGCAGCTGGAGCACTGGGCAGAGTCTGGATGGCTCTAAGGCAATCCCCAGGGAGGAACCAGCTCCTCGAGGACACATACAAACATGTATTTCAGACCCCAGCAGCCACCAGGTCATGGCAAGGCTCCTTCCAGCCCCTCTTCTGAGGGGCATTCTCATGGCTATCTCCCTTCCCTCCTCCCTTCCCTCCCTCTGTGGCTGCTGTGATGTGCTGTGGGCTGCTGCAGCATCCAGAGATATCCAGTGATAATGCCACTGGGGTGGGGTGCAGGGTCTGTTCAAAATGAGGTATGGCAGGAGCCCCCTTTCCTAGCCCTGGGCAGGTAGGATGGAGGGCTGTACTCACTCAGAAGTGAGTAGGAGATGGAGCAGGAGCAGGAGGCCTAGTGCCTGTACTGCCAGAGGTGATGGAAAGTGCAGCTAACCTGCTCTCACAGGGAGAGCCCACGCCAGCCCTGCCCCAGTTGACAGGATCTCGCCAGCAAAAGGGCTCCGTGCAGCACCTGGCCAAGACCAGGGCTCTGCACTGTGCAGGGCAGAGGCAGAGAGACATTGTGTGGCCCCAACCAACAGAGTTATCACTGGTGGTCTAGGACCCAACATGTATCCCCACTCTGTTGGACCACAGAAGAGGGATATGCTGGCAAGAAGATGAAGTGTCATTTTCTGGCTGCAGTGACTGTACCCATGCAGGGTCAGCATCTGGGCTCTCAGGATAGGTGGGATGGGCCAGATGCCTTGTTCCAGCTGGGCTGCTGTGCCCAGACTGCTGGGGAGCCACTGGCCAGCTGTGGGCTTTGCAGATGGGAACTGCCTGGGGGTGGCTTTTCCTGGTGGTGTTCCCCAGGACACTGCCTGCTTGCTGCCTGCATGCAGCTGGCTGTCACCTTGGTGCTGGGCACCACAGTGTCTCATGGCTCACATCATGACCCTGTGTCTGCTTGTGGGTGTTACCAGTGCAGAGCTACCACTTATTAGAAGATGTTACCAGTGCCTGCCTGGCACACTGCCTGGGACAGACCCTGACCTTGGTCAGTGAGGGGCTGCTGCCCTGCTGACATGGATCCCTGACAAACTCTGACAGCTTTGTAGGACTTGTTTTCCCCAAGCTGGCAGGGTTAAAGCTCTGCATAAAATGTCTTCTGTTCCCAGCTCTGTGCTGTTGAGCATGTTTGCTCAGGGCTCTGGGGTAGGTACTTGCCACATGTGCTGGCCCCTCAAGGCCTATCCTTATCTCCTGGGCACTGCTGCTGTGCCTGCCTTAAGCCCTGCCCAGCCTCTTTCTTCTCTTACCTTTTGCTCTCTCACTGCCTGGGTTCTCGGCCCCTGCAGGGAAGCACCTTCCCCTGGTACCTGTGCCGGGTGGCAGGGAGGACAGGGTGCCATTTCCCTCTCCTAGTGGGTAAGAGGGTGGGAGACCCCCAGGACATGTCCTTGGAGTTCCTGGAAGTGTGTACTCCAGCTCTGTGTGCCTCAGAGCTTGGTCCAGTTCCCTGCTCCTCTTCTTCTACATCTGTCTATCCTGCTACTCATCCTTATGTGTCTTTCTCCATCTCATGGTCTCCCTCTATTTTCTGCTCCTTATCCATCTTTTTCTCTTCCTGGTTCTGTTTGGCTCCCCATCCCTATCTTCAGCAGACCAGATCACCAACATATAAAAGAGGCTCTGTATATGTATCCAAAAGTGTAGTATGTCCATGTATTGTGTGTGGGTCACACTATGTATCTATAAAGCCTTGTATTTCTAGAGCTGTAAGACACCAAAGTGTTCTCATAGGTGGATGACAGTCAAGCAATCAGATTTACATATCTGACCCTAAAGGAGAGAAAGAGGGAGGGAGAAGCATCTGAATTGTAAAATTCTCTGGTGGCATTCAAAGCAAGAGCTGCAGTAAGTCCCAGGTCCTTGGGGCCATGTCCTCATCTTCTGCCTCCCAGTCTCTCCCTGCCCTACTCTGTATCCCCTAGATGTCTAGATCCCTGCCCTCTGTCCTTGCCTCTTCTATTCATAGAATTGTACAATGTTAAGGGTTTGGAATAGACCTTAAGGATCATCTGTTCCCGATCCCCCTGCCATATAGTCCCACTAGACCAGGTTGCTCAAGGCCTTACCCAACTTGCTCCATTGCCCTCTTTTCCTTTCAGGTTTGTTCTCCATCCTGCTCCCTGTCCCTTTTCCATCACCGTTCTTCCCATCCCTTTTCTCTCTGCCTCTCCCCTCTGCTCCCTGTCTCATTCTTTCTCTATGCCCATAATTCTTGTCTCTCTCTTCCTCTGTCCTGCTACCCATTCCTATTTTGTAATGCTCCATCTGTCCTCTGGCCAATACTAATTTTTCTCTATCCTGCTTCCTGTCCCTCTCTCTTATCCAGTGTGCTGCTGGGTATTCCTCTGTCCTGCTCCCTGTCCCTGTTGCTTCTTTCTCTTTCAGTGTCTTGCTCCCTGTCCCTTTTTTTTTCTCTTTCACTCTGTCCTGTTCTCTGTATCTTTATTTTCTTCTTCCATCTCTGTCCTGCAGCCGATTGCTATTTTTATTTCTCCATCCTTTTGATCTGCATCTGTATCTGGTTTGTGTGTTCAGCTTTGGTAGTGGGAGAGGGGGGCTACAGGAGTGGCTTCCCTGCAAAGCTATTAGAAACCAATGATACCATATGATAGAACCAATGGGAAGCCATGACGTACCCAAGGCAGAGTCCAACAGCAATGGTGACAGTGCCTCTGGGATAACAAATTTAAGAAGGAGGAAAAAAGTTACTGCACAGAAGCAATTGCAGGCAGAAAAGAGAGGGGTGGGAATATGTGAGAGGAACAGCTCTGCAGACACCAAGGTCAGTGGAGAAGGAGGGGCAGGAGGTTCTCCAGGTGCTGGAGCTGAGATTCCCCTGCAGCCTGTGGTGAAGATCACGGTGAGGCAGCTGAGTCCCTGCAGGCCACGGAGGTCCATGGCAGGTGAAGAGCTCCACCTCCAGCCTGTGAAGGAGCCTACACTGGAGCAAGGTGATGCCCAAAGGTGGAGTCTGTGACCCCTGTGGGAAGCTTGTGCTGGAGTGGCAAGGACCTGTGGCCCTCCCAGTGGAACCCACACTGAATGCTCTTGGATTCCACCTTTAAAATTGAATACATCTCGGAATTAGTCCAACACAAAAGTTGCTGCTGACCTTTACCTCCCCGAGGTAGCTTATCATCTGAACCACGTGAGCTAGGTGGCTTCTTGCACAAATAATTGTACTGCCATAATTTTCAAGAATACACCTCTGAAATTTAGAATATGTCTGGGGATTAATCCCATATAGAAAGCTGTTCCTGATTATTACCTCCTCTGGGCAGCCTATCTTTGTACTGCAAATACTGGGACTAGCTGTTTGCCTTGCCAAAATAAAGGTATTGCCATCATTTTTTGGAGCCCAGCTCTGAAATTTGGATACTGGTTCTAAAATATGTCAGGGTGAATTACTCCCACAAAAAAAAAAAAAAAA
>VZTE01004714.1:0-14116 GCA_013397775.1 Eulacestoma nigropectus
GTCCCCGTGCGGTGGCACCGCGCTCCGGCGTGAAGCGGCCCCGGGGGCGGGCAGGGGCCGGGGGCTTCCCGGGGCCGGGGGCCCCGCAGGGCTGCGGAGTGGGCTCGGAACGGGGCGGTGCTGCGGTGACCGCGGCCCGCGATCCTGCGTGGGCGCCGGGGGGGCTGGCGGGTGTCACCGTCCCGCGCCCGTGGGGCGCTGCTCGGACCCCCGTGGGCTCCGCTGCTGATCTCCGTGGGGTCCGTGCTGCCCTCACCCCTGCAGGACCCCTTTGCTCCCCCGGTTTGGTCCGTCCGATGGCAAAGTCTCTTCTTAGTTCAGCGTTTGCCACGGCCAGGGCCTCCGGGGGTGGGCACGGGCTCCAGGGTGTGGCCGCCCCCAGATGGCACATCTGGAGTGGCAGCCACACCCTGGTGTCACCTGCCGGGAGAGTCCTCTGCAGCCTCAGCCCCGAACCTTTCCAGTGCCTAAGGAGAGGAAAAAACATCTTACACAAGGGATCGAGCTCTATTTTTTGCAGAAGAGGCCACAGCAGCCTGGGGCAGGAGACGGCCCGTCCCCTCTTTAGGGGTGTGGGGGCTTGGGGAGCGGTTTGGGGCAGGGGTCTGTGGGCAGAAGAGTGCTGAGCTTGTGAGGCATGAGATTCAGGAATTGTGACAGCGCTGTGAGGGGTGGCAGGGTGAAACATGGGGCTGCCAGAACCGTGGGAAGGCAGAGAGCCACGGCTCCACTGAGGAAGGCCGTGAGGGAGGAAGCTCTTCCTGCAGAGGGGAATTACTCCACTTCTCCACGTCATATTGAACCTTTTCCCACTGTTGCCTCCAGCCAGACTGTGGGTAAAAGAGGTGCTCCAAGAGGGATTTCAGGCTGGGTGATGGTCAGAAAGCCAGGCTGGCGCAGCCTGAGACAGGCACATGACCCCAGGTTCATAAAGACCTGCCTTATTTGCATCCTGGTGCAATTAAAAACAGACAGTTTGAGTAACAGCCTCATCCTGCAGCTGTCTCACCCCATCCCTGCAGGAATCGCACCCAGGGTTGTGTGGTGCTGACTGGGAGAGCTCTGCATCCCACCATCACATCCTCCGACACGCCACTGCTCTGCCCCATTTAATTAGAACCTTTAAAATCTTCAGGATGGGATAATTTGCACCAAAAGACTTTGAAAGTTGGGGGTGAAAAATTCTGCCGCTCTCATGTTCCGGGGAAATGGGAAAGTCTGGGGAATAAGGGACATCCTCCATCAGGGAGTGGAGCTAAGCAGGTACCAGTCATGGACTAACTTGAAGAAATGCCAGTGGGAAGGATCTGTCACAGCAAAAATACAACAAGGAGCCCTCATCAGTAATTCCTTGAGGGAATCAAGCTGGGCCTCCTGCTGCAGGGGGAGCTGGGGGCTCCTTCACCTTCCCTCCATCCTGGGGCACGTCCCCAGGACCCCCCCACTGTGGGCAGCCCCAGCTGCTGCCTCAGCTCAGCGTTTCCTCCACACCACCTTCCTGGGCAGCAGGGCTCCTGCCAAGCTCCGCAGGTCCGAGGGCACCTATGAGCCCTCCGAGCGCTCTGACCTGTGTGTCCCCTGCCTGCTCTGGTCCCCTGGGCCACCAGGGCCTGAGCGCTCAGCTCTGGCCTCGCCTGCAGTACTGTTGCTGCTGCTTTTGTCATTACTGCTCCATTTTGTGTCTCTTTTTTATTTATTTCTCCCCTCCCCGCTGTTTTTTGGGCAGAATCCACATCATTGCCCCCTCCCTGAGCCAGAAACCAGAACGTGTTGGCTAATGCACCCAGCTGGGCACGGCACACTCCGCTCCTGCCAGGCTGCCATGGGGATACCCCGACCCTTCTGGGAATCACGTTGGTACCTGCCGTGCTCAAGCAGCCAGGCTGGCAGGCGTTTCTGGGTGAGCTGGGATCACGGAGCCTTCTCCTCTGGCAGGGTGGTGGCAGCTGGTGGCAGCAAAGGTGGCTTGTAGCTCCTGGCACCAGAAGAAGAGGGATGGATGAGGTGGCGCCTCATGTGCTCCATGTCACCTCCATGTCCAGGGCTGGTTCTGCCCTGGACGCCTCAGCTTCCGCTGGGAAGGTGGGGCTGTGGCTGAGGAGCCAGGGGACGGGTGTCCCTTTGGGAGGAACAGGGTGTCCATTGCCACGGGATCTGGAGTTTCTCGCTGGGTTTCTTAGGACTTTTCTGAAGAAGGATCCTCTGTGCTGCTCCCTCTGGGGCGGGCAGAGCTCACCTGGGTTTGGCTGGCGCAGTGACACTGGTGAGAGGTGTCACCTCTAACTGCAGCCCTCGTCCTCCCACATTCCATGGGCTGTCCCCGCTCCCACAACAGACACTGGCAGCACGGGTGGCAGTGCAGATAGAAGGTGACAATGTCAGAGTGGCTGCCTTGTCTTCCCTGCTGGCACTTGGGGACAGGGCATGGTGCGCAGGGGGGTCACGAATCCTGCGGGGCACATGACAGGCCAGGCTGCTGCCTGCTGTCCTGCTGTGCAGCCCCTCTTCCCCCTGCTCCCCGAGGGATCCGGCACTCCGGAGGGACATGAGACAGAGTCCCACCTCCTGCGTGAGAAACTGGATCTGTTGCGAGCTCAGAGGCTGACATTTTGAACCCAGCTGCTGGGACCAAAACAAGGCTGCTCCTGCCTAGGGAAGGGAATTTCATGGATTCAGGTTTTGGGTGGCTTCCTCTTGGGCCATCCAAGGAAGCTTGGGATTGGCCTCTTCCTCCTTATCCACTCCAGGCCTCTGTGCTGGCTGGAGAAGTGTGCATTGCCCATGGTGAGCAGCACAGACAGGAGTCAGCAGGCACACACTGCCTCTGCTGCCCTCCTCCTCCACATCCCAGGAGAAGCCCTGGGCTGGGAGGGCACCGCTGACGGGTGGGAATGTGGGATCACCAGGATAAGGCTGGGAGGAACCATGTTGTGCCTGGGAGCCAAGGAAAGAGCTGGCAGCCAGGGCAAGGGCAAAGTGATGGAGGAGAGGAGGATGCAGTGGGTGAGCAGAGGTTGGGGTGCCGGGGGAGCCCCAGAAAGCAGGTGAGGAGCCCTGCAGTGGTGAGAGGGGTGACCACAGGGAGCACTGGCTACACTCCAGCCCTTTTCCATGCAGCAGGAGGCTCCAGAGAGTAGCTGGCCGTGGGCAGAACAGGGCCTGCCTGTGCTCCCAGGCTGCCATGCCAGATTCCAGCTCCTTTAGTGTTTGTCCCCCAGCCCTGAGCTCCCCAGGTCCAGCCTCGGTAGCCACTGGGGGCTCCTAATTATAACAGCAGACAAAGAGCTGGGCCCTGACCGCAGTGCTGCATCTGACAGCCTGTGCCTGGGGACGCTGGAAGTGCTGCTGGCAGCCCTGGCAGTGGCCGGGCTGTGTGGGGGCTTGAGGCCCCCCAGGAGCTGGAGGCTGGAGTTGCCAGCAATGCCCAGCCTCAGGCATCACCCCCAAGCTCCCAGCTGCTGCTGCTCTGCCAGCTGAGAAGCCCCCATGGAGGCTTGAGATGGCCTTGGCTTGGGCAGGACATGGGTGGCCAAGGAAGGTCCAGTTGGGAGCAGGAGAGTGGACGGGGCTGAGGCAAGGAGGGACACGGGGGCTGGGCTGGCCCTGCATCTCCCACAGGCACCGAGCGGGCAGGATTGTGTCCCAGCGTGTGTCCCAGAGGTGTTCCCGTGCTTCTCCCTCCTGTCTCTGCAGCGGGAGCTTGGGCTTTGCCAGAGCTCTGCCGTGTGCAGAGCGGAAGGTGCCACCTCTGCGGTAGCTGTGCTCAAGCGAAGCTGCTGTTGTAACACTGGCCAGGGCACACGTACACACAGCTGCCTGCCAGGAGGACACCTGCCTCTGCTCACCCTTCGGTTTGCCTCAGTCCTGCCCTTTGGGGACCCTCACGTTCCCCCGCGGGAGGTTTTTGGTGCGCTGGCTCTGCTGGAACTTGACCAGGCGTCCCCCAGCTCTGGGATGCTGCTGGTTCAGGGCTGGGGTCCCCGATCCCCTGGTGCGGGAGTGCAGCACCGTGCGTGCTCCCCACCTGGTGTCACTGACATCCCACCCTGCCGTGTCACTGTGGGAGCTGCAGGGTGGCAGCTGGGACAAAGTCATCGGGGGATGCGGGGATTTCCCCCTTTCCTCTCCAGGCAGCTGGGTACAGGCAGGGACCCGCCATCTCTTGGAGACCCTGAGTGTGACAACACAGCCCGAGTGAGTGGGTTCCCGCTCTGGAGGGTGACAAGGCTGGCGACACCCCAGGATGTTCAGAGCTGCAGCTATCGGTGTCCCAGCGCTGCCACCGAACTGGTGTGAGGAGCGGTGGGTGACACCACAGGCAGCCCCGAGCCACGGCGGGCCCCGGCCACCCACGTCCCCGGGAATGGCCCCGCTGCGGGGCGAGGGTCCCGACTACAGCATCTCGGCAGAATCTCCGGCTCAGGTTGTGCCGTGTTGGATACGGCATCTCCATGGAAACCCCCGGCTCGGGCGGTGCGGGCTTGGGAGATGCCATCTCCACGGAAACCGCTG
The DNA here is from genome assembly GCA_013397775.1 of Eulacestoma nigropectus. Lineage (NCBI taxonomy): Eukaryota > Metazoa > Chordata > Aves > Passeriformes > Eulacestoma > Eulacestoma nigropectus. The sequence continues at coordinate 4,513 of VZTE01004714.1, forward strand.
CGGCGCCCGGATGCGGCCGGGATGCGCCGGGCACCGGGTACCGCGGCGGGAGGGACGGGTGTCAGCGCGCCCCTGGTGCGGGGCGGTGGGGCTGAGAGACCCGGGGAGCAGGGAGCACCTCTGTCCCCGGCACGGGACAGGCTGGGGAGAGCATTTCTGAGCCTGACGTTCCAACCCCAGACTTGCCTCCCCTGCCCTGTTTGTCCCGCACTGTGCCAGGCTGAGCCTCTCGCCTCTGTCCGGTCGCGGGGGGGCTCAGCCCCTCTCCCACCCCGGGGAGCGGAGCTCAGGCCCGTTCTAGGCAGGACCGGTTCCAGCCCATGGGGGCTGGAGGTGTTCAGGGACACAGAAATTCCCCGATCCCAATGAGCAAAGGACCCCAGGGATCCAGGGGTGCTCCATGGCGGCCCCCGTGCTCGCACTCACATCCTGAGCTTGGGAAGCCAGAGGGACAAGATTTCAGCTGCAGAAACAGCCCAGACGAAATATTTTACAGGTTATTTATAGCCTGCCTTAAAAAAAAGATAACAAAAAAGAAACAAAAAACCCCAACCCCAAAAAAAACAACGACCAAAAGCCTTTTGTTTGTTGATTTAAAATCTGCCTTTTACTCCATCCCGCTCCCACTGGCCTCCCGGGACGCCGGGCGCAGGAGCCCGGCTGCACCGGCAGCTCCCCGGCGCTGGAGCGGCCCTCGCTCTCGGGTGGGTCCCTGCCCCGGGGGACCTCGCGGTGGCCGCGCTCGTCCCCAGCCCCACGGCGGCGCCGCCGGCCCTGCCCCGCTGCCCACCGCCCGTGTGCCAGCCGGGCTGGGCGGCCCCGGGCCGGGATTAGCCCCCGCTCCCCGCTGGCACCGGGAGCAGCTCGGCCGCCCTCGCCGCGGCTCCCGGCTCCGTAAGCCCGGCTTTGACGTAGCCCGGAAAGTAGGCCAGTAAGAGCAACCGCAGCCGCTCGCGGCTCTCGGGGGACGCGGCGCTGGGGCGGCCGAGGGAGGGCTGCGCGTTCGCACCGCGGCCCCGGGGCTCCCGTGGCCGACGCGGTGGCCGGCGACAACAGGGCTTTGTCCAGGTTCTCCCGACTCGCACGCTGCCTGGCAGCCTGCGGCCGGCCCTGCTGTCACGGGGAGAGCGACGATCAGGCCGGGGAAGTCCCCGCAGGGAGCCACCCCAGCCCGCAGCCGTGCCAGGGTTCCCCGCCCCGTTTCTGTCTCCTTGCAAAGGGCTCTCCCCCCCTTCCCCGCCGCCCTGGGAGCTTCCAGTGGGCATCCCTGGCATCCCCCTTTCCTGAGACAGACCTGAAATGGGTTATTAATTGAAAAACCCCCAGCTCCTGTGCCCAGTAAATCCATTTCTGCAGAGAAATCAGAAGGACAAGCATTGCTCGATGTGGGGGCTCCAGAGGAGCCTGGAGGGGCCGGGATGGCAGCACCAGTGGTCCCCCCGCACCAGGGTCCCTCCCACTCAACCCAGCAGCTCATGCTAGCGCTGTCCCCGTTTATTGTTGAAGCATCTCTGGATACTGGAAGCCCCAGTTCAAGCCAGTCCAGTCCAGTGCTGCTGTTCCTCACAGGATGAGGCAGATCCAGCTGTGTGGCTGCAGCTGTTCCCTCCCACGCTGAGCATCACCCACACTCAGGCTGCCAGACCCACCAGCTCTGTGTGAGGCAGGGATCCACACAGGGATCTGCCCCTCGGCAGCTCCTGTCGCCACTCCAGGTGACCCAAGTTGTGACCGCTGCAGACCCGCTTGCTCCGCCGAGGCCTGAGCTGGTGTTGCACCTGCCGGCCTCGGTCCTCTGCAGGATCTGCACCTGAGGACTGCCCTGGTGCCCCCACCTTCCTGGCCCTGCAAAGAGCATCACATCGGAGCTGGGGAGCTCCCAGTTCAGGTTGGGGCAGGGCCAGACCTCGTGGGGCCGTGCTCCCCTCCTCAGGGGCACAGGTGACACCGCATACGGCAGCAGCGTCCTTTGCCGTGGGATGGGCCAAATTCGGGGACTGAAGGCGTGTTGGGAGTTCCTCCTCCCTGCAGAGAGGCAAACAGCAGGAGAGCGCTCTGCAGGTCCTGCTGAGCCCGAACCAGCTCTGCTCTGACAGCCCCCCAGGACCCTTCCCAGCCCGGGTACCCTGAGCATGCCGGGGCTGGAGCTGAGGAGGTGGGCTGGGTACTGGGGCAGCCCATCGTGTCCAGCCAAACACTGTCCGGGCTGGGGAGGAGGAAGGCAGAGCCGTTGGCCAGGGCAGGCGAGGGAGGGCCCCTGCGAGAAGGACAGGGACAGCGGTGCCGCAGGGATCTGCTGGCCTCAGTCCCCGGGGGCTGGGGGGGCTGCAGGCAGGTGGAGGGGCTGGCAGGGGACGCTGCCTCCCCCTGCTCGGGGCGCTTCACCTTTCACTAAAACAAACACGAACCCTCCCTGCCCTTCACGACATCCCCGGGGGCGAGGGTTTTCCACGGCAGAGGGACGCAGGCTCTGCTGGGGCCGCCGGCCTCGCGAGGGGCTCTCGGCGTCACGGCACGGAAATGCTCTCCGCTTCCTTTCCTTTTTTTTTTCCCCAAACAACACAGCCGTGGCCCCATCGCAACACAGCGTGGCCAGCGCCCTCTGACCCCCCCGCCCCGGGTGCTGCAGGGACCAGAGACACTCGGGATGGTCCCCGGCAAAGCCGCGACACCGACGGCCCCAGCCCCACGCCAGCCGCCGCTCCCCTCCCAGCGCAGGAAGAGCCAGCGCCGAGCCCTGCGGCAGCCATGGGGTACCCACAGTCAGCACGGGGGGTGCCGGCGCCCCGGCCCCACAGAACGACCCCCCTTTCCTGCTCTGACTCAGCTGCAAGGGAGAAAGGTGGCCCTGGGGACAGGCCGTGCCCGGGGCGGGCTGCGGTGCCGAGGTGGGAGGAGGCGTCCTTGACTCGAGGGACACGTTTCCCGGGATCAGCAGCAGCTCCAGCTCCTGCGCTGGGGCCGGGGAGTGCTTCTCCAACTGGCGCTAAGCACAGCCCACGCTGGAAGTGAGGGGAGAGGCCTGGAGGGATCCCTGCCCAGTCCGTAAGATTCTGGCACATCCCTCCACTTGTGCTGGATGCACCAAGCAAGCCCTGGGCGGCACCTCACTGTCACACTCCGAGGGGTGGCTGGGCACAGAGCACGGGCTCGGAGGTGGGCAGCAGGAGTGGGGGCTGCCCGCGGACAGAGCCGGCTCCCAGCACGTGCAGAGCAGCAGCAGCACCTCGCAGAGCTATTTCCAGGTGATCAGGTTTATTAGGGCTGAGCAGGTACTTTGAGAGTGCAGGTGGACCTGAGAAACACCCCCGAGGCCAGGCTCAGCATGACAAGGTGGGGAGAAAGCCCCTTTGGCCAAGACTTAAAAATCTATATAGGTACAAAAATGGGGATATGAAAGACAAAGGCACAGGACAGGATGTTGGCAGCTATTCCAGTCCCTCACCACGCTCCCAGACCTGCCCCACTATGAGCTCTTGACCAAGCCCTTACCCTCAACTCAGACAAAGCACCCAGCCCTGCCTGGACCCCACTGACAGGATGGAGGGCACCAGCCCAACCTAGCCCCGGACACTGCCACGGCAGCCACACAGACAGCACAGAAAGGGCAGCCCTGGGTTTTATTGCAGGAAAAGAAGTAGAAGGAACTGGACAGAACCAGGAGCTGCTCCTGGTTCCTCCACTTGTTCGAGACCCCAGGCTCCAGGCACAGAACTACCGCGCTCTGTGGCGCCGGGGCTGCGCCTTCTCCCCGGGCACAGCCTTCCCCCTGGGCACAGCCTTCTCCCCGGGCACAGCCTTCCCCCTGGGCACAGCCTTCCTCCTGGGCACAGCCTTCTCCCCGGGCACAGCCTTCCCCCTGGGCACAGCCTTCCTCCTGGGCACAGCCTTCTCCCCGGGCAGGGCCTCCCCCCCGAGCCTGGCCCCGCTGCCGGGGGCCGTGTCGGGGACGTCCTCAGCCGAGATGGGCTGGATGATGTGGCCGGCACGGGTGATGACTCGAGGGGCCGTCAGCTTCTGGAAGGCGCGCTGAGTGTTCCACGTGGGCCCCACGGGCGTCCGCATGCTCTGCTCAAACTGCTGGTGCCGCTCGAAGGGGAAGGGCAGCTCGCTGACCTGTGGGGACACCGCAGGGATAACGGCCCCGAGCCACCCAGGCCAGCTCTTCCAGCCCGTGCTGCCCCCAATGCCCACTGCTTCCCACTTGTCCAGGACCCACTCACACTCTGCTTCCCTTTCTGCTGCCAGCAGAGCCCAGGAGGGCTGGAACCACCACCACCACCAAGGGAGCAGCCCTGTACATCCCTCCTCCTTCAATTCCAAGCTGTTTAAGCTGGAAGCTAAGCACTGGGCAGGGATCACAGGCAGGGATTGTGGACGTTTTGGGAAGGGATCACAGGAATGCCCCCAGGTGCTGGAGCTCTCACAGAGACCGGGTGTCCCCACCTGGTGCGCTGCCGCGTGGATGTTGCGCTTCTCGCTCATGATGACGTGGGGCAGGTGCTGGTCCTTCCGCGGAGGCGCCGGTGGTGGCTTGATCAGGAACCTGCGGGCAAGCGAGGGGTCAGGGCCGGCATGGGGCTGAGCACACCCCTGAGCTCTCCCTCACTCACCTCTTGACCTTCCTGGCGCTGGGTTTCAGCCCCGTGCCGCCCCACTCGCCCCAGCCTGGCAGCACCAGGTTCACTGGCTGCGGCTTCGCCGCCTCCTCCGCCTTGCGCTTCTCCCGGCGGAAGTCGGCGACCACATCATCCCCAGCAAAGGCCTCCGTGATCATCCCGCGCTGCTCGATGCCACCCTCCTGCAGGAGGACAAGGCAGAGTGGGTTTAAGGGTTATTGGGGGAACTGGGAGAGACTGGGAAGAGTGGGAGGCACTGGGAGAGGGTTTGTGGGTACCGGGGAGAGTGGGAAGGGGGTAAAAGTTACTGGCCACTACTGGTGGGGGTTTGGGGTTACTGTAAGGGAGTTTAGGAGTACTGGGAGTTACTCGTTTGGGGCTTCTCGTTACTGGGAGGAAGTTTAGAGTTACTGGTTTGGGCTTACTGGGAGTTACTGACAGGAGGTTTGGAGTTACTGGAAGGGAGTTCAGGGTTACCAGGAGAGGGTTTGGGGTTACTGGGAGTTAATGGTTTGGGGTTTGGGCATTACTGGTTGGGTGTTTTGGGTACTGGGGAGCATGGGGGAGGCCTGTCCTGTTCACCTCCTCCTCCAGGACCACCGGCAGGCTGGGACAGTCCATCTCCTGGGGCTTCCCGTCCAGCACCGCCTCCAGGCTGATCATCTTCCTCTTGGCCGGTGTTTTCTTGGTATGTCTGTCCCCAGCCCTGCCTTCCTCCCGCCGCTGTGCTCGCTTCCCTGCTCTCGGGGCTACCGGCTTCTCCTGCTCTTCCACAAGCTCGTCCTTGGCCAGACTCTCCACATCCTCCATGGTCTGCACGCGGCGCAGCTGCTCCGAGAGCAGAAGCTGCTCCTGGGCCTGAGGGGGCGGCTCCGGCCCCACGCTCACCAGCTCCTCGGCACACACTGGGGGGACTGGGCTGTCCCCCGGCTCCTGGGCACACACTGGGGGGATGGGGCTGTCCCTGGGCTGCTCAGCACCGGCCTCAGTCTCATCAGCACCTACATGTTGAGGGTAGAGATGGTCACTCCACAGGGCAGGAGAGTAAGGACAGCTGTGTGAAACCAGCCAAAAACTGTCCCCAGATCCCCCTGCCTTTGTCCAGCCCCACAGCACTCCCAGCCCACTCAGCTCAGGGCCTCGAGCTCCTCACCGTGCCCCTCGCGGCTCCCTGTCCGCTCCCGTCGCTTCTGCTCGAAGTCTTGCAGCAGAGCTTCTTCCTCCGAGAGCTCCTCCTCCTCCTCCTCAATCTCGTCCTTGCTCTCCACAGCACCAGGCACTGTGCCATCTCTGGGACCCTCCTGTGCCTCAGGCTCTGGGGCCGGGCCACTGGGCTTGCCCAGCATCCAGGGATTAGCCCCGCTGGCCCTGCTGGGCATGGGCAGGGCTGTGGTGTCCTCCTCGGGCACCTCACACAGCTCCTCCTCGGGTGGCTCCACCCGCACCTTCTGCATCAGCTCCTTGTTCCTGGCCAGCTGCTCCTGCATGGCCTTGCGGGCCTGGGGGGCACCAAGAGGCTCTAACCCAGGGCAGAGACAACGTTCCCAACCTTCCCTGCCCACCTCAGCCTCCCCTCCTTCCCCAAGCAGCACTGAGCACCTCATCATGGCATTTCAATGTATAAATGGGCTTAGAAGAGACAGAGAGACTTTATACCGTGGCTTGGAGGGACAGGACACAGGGAAAGGCTGCACACTGAGAGAGGGCAGGGAGAGATGGGACACTGGGAAGGAATTCTTCTCTGTGAGGGTGGGGAGGCCCTGGCACAGGGTACCCAGAGAAGCTGTGGCTGCCCCTGGATCCCTGGCAGTGTCTGAGGCCAGGTTGGACAGGGCTTGGAGCACCCTGGGACAGTGGACGGTGTCCCTGCCCATGGCAGGAGAGTGGCACTGGGTGAACTTTAAGGTCCCTTCCCAACCCAAACCCTTCTGTGGCCCCATCTCACCTCCAGGTCATACTTGGCCATAATGGCCCTGGATCGGGCCCATTTCCCCTTGTTCTGGTGCTTCAGGCTGAACCGCTCCTGGGGGAAAAGAAACATCACACAGAGCTCCCCAAGGAGCAGGGCCCTCCTGAGGGGTGGGGCAGAGGTGCCAGGGCAGCACCTGCATCCTGAGCTGCTCCAGCTCCTCCAGCCGTGCCAAGGCGGCCGCAGGGTCGGATTTGTGCAGCTGCTCAAACTCCTTCAGGGCCTGGCGCCTCCGGCTCTTCTTGAGCACGCGGTGGTACCTGCGGCACAGGGGCGGCTCGGGGCTGGGCAGGCCACGGGCGGGGCAGGGCGGCCAAACCCTCCCACCGTGCCCAGCCCAGCCCAGCCCAGCCCAGCCCAGCCCAGGCTAGTCCAGCCTCACTTCTTGCTCTTAATCCGCTTCGCTCGCCGAGCCTTGGCCTCGTAGTAGGACTGCACTGCCCGCGCCTTCTGCAGCTCTGCCCGCCGGCGCCGGGCCTGCCAGGGAGCACGGGGTGATGGGAGCACGGGGTGAGGGATGGGAGCTTGGAGTGAGGGATGGGGAGCGCAGACTGAGGGCTGGGGCCAAGGAAGAGGTCCCCAGAACCAGGGCCCAGCAGGATGAAGCCTCACCTCCTCCAAGCTCATGGCCTGCAGCGAGGCCATCTCCTCCGGTGTCAGCAGCGGGTCCGTGATGGGCTGCTGTGTCTTGTGCAGCAATCCGAAGATCTCCTGCTCCAGCGGAGTTCGGGCCTGTTGGGACAGAAGACACAGGAAGAGGATGAGGAGAACTGCAAGGGCCAATGCTCCCCTGGCTGTCCCCATCCGTTCTCACTGCCCCAAGTAGGTCTGTGGAAGGCCCAGAGAAGTGTCCCCGCCTTGGGGGACTGGGTGGTCACAGCCCCTGGGCACTCTCCCAGCCACGTGGCCAGGTGAGGGCAGGTAGAATTCCTCCCACATTGGAGAAATGGCCTCGCAGTGGCCAGGCAGCGCCGACCAGGTGGCACCACACAAGAGGCATGGAGCAGGAGTTCCAGGCCACACAACGCCATGTCCCTCCGAAACAGGAAGGGACCTTTGGGCAGATCAGTGTGAGTGACAGGTTTGCTGGGAGTTCAGCAGGGGCTGCCCCTCCCTCACCTGGGCATCTGACAGCTCCCAGGGATGGCAGTGACTTCCTGCCAGCAGCACAACCCCATGGGAACTCGCATTCGAAACCAAACACGCTCCTCTTTTGTAAGGAATGTTTCCAGGCACGCAGGATTTGGCAAACCAACCCCCTCTGTCTCAGCACTTGTGGCCAAGGGACACTCCCACGTGCCTGGCCCTGAGAGGCTACAAGGAGGAGAGGGGACAGGGCAGGCTCCAAACCCTCTGCTCACACCTTACCTGGGTTGTCCCAGATGGAATCGACACCCCTGCTCTGTGTGAGGAACACAGACTGCCCTTTTCACCTTCCCAGCTCAGCGGGCTCCTGCCCAGCGTGTCAGCCACAGGCGGGGCCTTCCTCGCCTCCGCCACTGCTCCCAGCGCAGCCGGGAGACATCGACCTGCCCCAGCTGGCCCTGGAGCCACCCTGGCCAAGCCCCCGGGACCGCCCCAGCTGGGCGACCCCCAGTGCCCACCTTCCAGGCCGAGGTGGCTCTCTCCAGAGGGGTCACCGTGGCGATGTCCTGCCGCAGGGGGAACACCAGCTGCTCCGCGCGCCGGTTCTGCAGGACCGCCTGCTGCCACTTCCCCACCTCCTTCGAGGTGGTGACGTAGGCGGCCTCCCTCACCACCTGGAGGGGAACAGGACGGGCAGAGGAAGGCGATGGGAGGGGCAGGGAGGTTACTGGGGGCTCAGCTCAGACCCCCTTTGCTCCCTGCACTCACCCTCTTGGCCTCCTCTTTGCTCAGCGGCAGCTCCACCGCCGCCTTCCGCTTCACTCTGGCCAGCTCCTTCCTCACGCTGCCCAGCGTGGATTTGGGATGGATGGGCTGCAGCAGCTCGGACAGAACCAGCTTCTCCCCAGCACCTACGCACCGGTGGCACTGCCAGGTGAGGGAGCTGTCCCAGCCCTCGCAGTAGCTCTGGGCGGGCAGCGCCGTCCCAGCCCCCCGAGCCCTGCCCAGCTCCCCGCCTCACCTTTGCAGGGGACATTGAACTCGGACACCTGCCCGCTCGCCTCCGAGCGCTCCGCCAGCTTCCGCCTGCGAGAGAGGGACAGAAAACAGCCCCAAAGGTTCCTCGTGTCCCCCGGGCGCTCTGCAGGGCTTGGGGCCGGTGCCCGAGGGCAGGGGCCGAGAACCGCCCCACCTGCCCCTCTCCCTGGGCAGCCTCTCACGGCGCGGCCGCTGCAGGAGCCCCGGGGCCGGAACGCGGGACGCCCGTACCCCCCACTCACCGCTTCCGTCCGGACAAGGCGCTGATCGCCTCCAGGAGCTGCCGGTGCCGCCGCTCGCCATCCTCCTGCCACACGGCACACGCGGTCACGGGCCCGGCCTGCCAGAGCGCGGCCACGGGGATGGCCCCCGCGCCCGCTCCCATGTGCTCCCCGGTGCCCCCGCGGCACCGCCCGGCCGAGTCCCGGGCCCGACACCCCCGGCCAGGCCACGCCGTTCTCCGCTGCGCCCATCCCGGCCAGGAGAGCGCCCGGAGCCCCGCAAACAGCGGTGGAGGCCGCCCGGAAAGCCCGTCACGTTCTTTCCGGCCCCGCTCACCCCCTCCTCGCTGTCGCTGCCGCTCGCGGCCGCCGCCGCTCCCGGGTCCTCCTCCGCCATGGCCCCGCACGCCGGTACTGCCGCAAAGCGCCACCGGGTGTCGCGCCGAGCCCCCGCGCCCTGCCGCGAAGCGCGCCCGCCTGACGTCAGGGTTGCCATGGCAGCGGGCCCGGCGGGCGGGGCGGGGGAGCGGAGAGCCGGTGGGGCCCGGGAGGGACCGGCAGGGCCCGGGAGGGGCCGGGCACGGACACCGCCGTCCCGGCCTCGGACGGACCCCCGGCGGCTCCGGGACAGCTCTGGCCCTCCCCGGACGCCGCCGGCCCGCCCGGCAGCG